>CM038146.1:81896780-82074809 GCA_021437245.1 Aegilops speltoides | reverse complement strand
CGGACCCCTGAAATCCCAATTTAGCCCTCGAAACATCTCATATGTTCGACGTTTGGCGTCTTTGGTGCCTCAACTCTAAACCGTTTAAGCGAACTATCACGTAGTTATCAAAAGCGTGTATATGCGATGTTACCAACATCCACAAATGATGTTTGGGGTTAGCACCTTTGGCGGTGCATTAAGGACATAAGCTTTCTACTATCCGCATAATCGCAATTGTCAACTTTCAACTATATTTTCTCTGGAACATATCTAAGCAGTGGAACTAAAGCGCGAGCTTACGACATAATTTGCAAAGATCTTTTGACTATGTTCGGGATAATTAAGTTCATCTTATGAACTCCCACTCGAATAGACATCCCTCTAGTCATCTAAGTGATTTACATGATCCAGTCAACTAGGCCGTGTCCGATCATCACGTGAGACGGACTAGTCATCATCGGTGAACATCTTCATGTTGATCGTATCCTCCATACAACTCATGCTGACCTTTGGTCTCGTGTTCGAGGCCATATGCTCATGCTAGGCTCGTCAAGTTAACCCTAAGTGTTTTGCATGTGTAAAACTTTCTTACACCGTTGTATGTGAGCGTAAGGATCTATCACACCCGATCATCACGTGGTGCTTGAAGCACGAACTTTAGCAAAGGTGCAGTTAGGGAGAACACTTCTTGAAATTGTTGTAAGGGATCATCTTATTTACTACCGTCATTCTAAGTAAACAAGATGCATAAACATAATAAACATCACATGCAATTATATAGTAGTGAATGATATGGCCAATATCATTTAGCTCCTTTGATCTCCATCTTGGGGCTCCATGATCATCTTGTCACGGCATGACACCATGATCTCCATCATCATGATCTCCATCATCGTGTCTTCATGAAGTTGTCCAATGACTACTTCTACTTCTATGGCTAACGTGTTTAGCAATAAAGTAAAGTAATTTACATGGCGTTCTTCAATGACCGGGTCATACAAAAATAAAGACAACTCCTATGGCTCCTGCGTTTCATACTCATCGACATGCAAGTCGTGATTCCTATTACAAGAACATGATCAATCTCATACATCACATATCATTCATCACATTCTTCTTGGCCATATCCATCACATAGCATACCCCAAAAACAAGTTAGGCGTCCTCTAATTGTTGTTTGCATGTTTACTGTTGCTATGGGTTTCTAGCAAACGTTTCTTACCTACACAAAACCACAATGTGATATGTCAATTGCTATTTACCCTTCATAAGGACCCTTTTCATCGAATCCGATCCGACTAAAGTGGGAGTGGCACCGCTAGCCACCTTATGCAACAAGTGCATGTCAATCGGTGGAACTTGTCTCACGTAAAATGCGTGTAAGGTCGGTCGGGCGCATCATCCGATGCCGCCGAATCAAGATTGGACTAATAGCGGTAAGCATATTGAACAACATCAATGCCCACAACTACTTTGTGTTCTACTCGTGCAAAAATCTACCCAATAGACCTAGCTCATGATGCCACTATTGGGGAACTGCAAATTCAAAATTTTCCTCTAGTCACCAAGATCTATCCATGGAGACTAGAGAGGAAGGAGAGTGCATATACATACCCTTGTAGATTGCTAAGCGGCGTTCAAGAAACGGGGTTGAAGAGTCGTACTAATCGTGATCCAAATCACCGGAGATCCTAGTGCGAGCAGGCGGCACCTCTGCGTTCAACACGTACAGCGGTGGCGTCTCCCATGCCTTGATCCAGCAAGGAGAGAGGAGAGGTTGAGGAAGAATCCATCCAGCGGCCCGGCGTGGTGGTGGTGGAGGCGTGGCAATCTGCGGGGCGCCAAGCACGGAGAGAGGAGGACTTGGGAGAGGGAGGCTGCGCCGGACCGTGTGAAGCTCCATGCATCCCCACTTTATATAGGGTGGAGGACTGGTTTCTTGCCCTCCAAGTCCATTGGGGCGTTGGCCAAGGTGGGAGAAAGAAATCCCATCATTTCCTTCCCCGATTGTTATCCCCACTCCTTCTTTGGTGATCCATCTTGAACACCTTCAAGATCATGTCAAAATACGTGCTCATTTGAAAGTACTATTAAGCATTTTGATCTATCTTATAGATCTTGATGCTTATTGTTCAAGTAGCCTAATCCAGGTTTTCCATTGAAAACACTTTTCAAATAACCCTATATGCTTTCCAGAAATTCTACATCATTTCGATCAACAATATGTCAATAAATATACTCATCGAAATTCTATAGTGCTCCCACTCACTTCTTTGGAAATACAAGTTTCTCATAAACTTTGTATAAACCCAAAATCTTTGATCATCTCATCAAAACGTATATTCCAACTCCGAGATGCTTACTCCGGTCCTTAGAAGGATCATTGGAGCAAAGCATACCTTTAGCATCCTTAGGATCGACAAAAACTTTCGGATTGTATCACATACAACCTTTCCTTACTAAGACCGGTAAGGAAACTCGTTTTGACATCCATCGCGATTTCATAAATGCAGCTAATGCTAACATGATTCCAACGGACTTAAGCATCGCCACGGATGAGAAAATCTCATTGTAGTCAACTCCTTGAACTTGTGAAAAACTCTTCGCCACAAGTCGAGCTTCATAGACGGTGACATCACCATCCACGTCCGTCTTTTTCTTAAAGATCCATTTATCTCAATGGCTTGCCGATCATCGGGCAAGTCCACCAAAGTCCATGCTTTGTTCTGATACATGGATCCTATCTCGGATTTCATGGCTTCTAACCATTTGTCGGAATTTGGGCCCACCATCGCTTCTCCATAGCTCGTAGGTTCATTGTTGTCTAGCAACATGACCTTCAAGACAGGATTACTGTACCACTCTGAAGTAGTACGCATCCTTGTCACCCTACGAGGTACGGTAGTGACTTGATCCAAAACTTCATGATCACTATCATAAGCTTCTACTTCAATTGGTGTAGGCGCCACAGGAACAACTTCCTGTGCCCTGCTACACACTTGTTGAAGTGACGGTTCAATAACCTCATCAAGTCTCTACCATGCTCCCACTCAACTTTCCGAGACAAACTTTTCCTCGAGAAAGGACCCGATTCAAGAAACAATCCCTATTGCTTTCGAATCTGAATTAGGAGGTATACCCAACTGTTTTGGGTGTCCTATGAAGATGCATTTTATCCGCTTTGGGTTCGAGCTTATCAACCTGAAACTTTTTCACATAAGCGTCGCAGCCCCAAACCTTTAAGAAATGACAGCTTAGGTTTCTCTAAACCATAGTTCATATGGTGTCATCTCAACGGAATTACATAGTTCCTTATTTAAAGTGAATGTGGTTGTCTCTAATGCCTAACCCATAAACGATAGTGGTAATTCGATAAGAGACATCATGGTACGCACCATATCCAATAGGGTGCAACTATGATGTTCGGACACACCATCAAACTATGGTGTTCCAAAGGTATTAATTGTGAAACAATTTCCACAATGTCTTAATTGCGTGCCAAAGCTCGTAACTCAGATACTCATCTCTATGATCATATCATAGACATTTTATCCTCTTGTCACGATGATCTTCAACTTCACTCTAAAATTACTTGAACCATTCAATAATTCAGACTTGTGTTTCATCAAGTAAATATACTCAACATCTACTCGAATCATCTGTGAAGTAAGAACATAACGATATTCACTGCATGCCTCAGCACTCATTGGACTGCACATATCAAAATGTGTTACTTCCAACAAGTTGCTATCTTGTTCCATCTTACTGAAAACGAGGCTTTTCAGTCATCTTGCCCATGTGGTATGATTTGCATATCTCAAGTGATTCAAAATCAAGTGAGTCGAAACGATCCATCTGCATGGAGTTTCTTCATGCGTATACACCAATAGACATGGTTCACATGTCTCAAACTTTTCAAAAACGAGTGAGTCCAAAGATCCATCAATATGGAGCTTCTTCATGCGTTTTATACCAATATGACTTACATGGCAGTGCCACAAGTAAGTGGTACTATCATTACTATCTTATATCTTTTGGCATGAAAATGTGTATCACTACGATCAAGATTCAATAAACCATTCCTTTAGGTGCAAGACCATTGAAGGTATTATTCAAAATAGAGTAACCATTATTCTCCTTAAATGAATAACCGTATTGCGATAGACATAATCCAATCATGTCTATACTCAACGCAAACACCAAATGACAATTATTCAAGTTTAATACTAATCTTGATGGTAGATGGAGCGTGCAATGTTTGATCATATCTAACTTGGAAACACTTCCAACACATATCGTCAGCTCACCTTTAGCTAGTCTCCGTTTATTCCGTAGCTCTTTTATTTCGAGTTACTAACACTTAGTAACCAAACCGGTATCTTATACCCTGGTGCTACTAGGAGTACTAGTAAAGTACACATTAACATAATATATATCCTATATACTTCTATCGACCTTGCCAGCCTTCTTATCTACCAAGTATTTAGGGTAATTCTGCTCCAGTGGTTGTTCCCCTTATTACAGAAGCACTTAGTCTCGGGTTTGGGTTCAACCTTGGGTTTCTTCACTAGAGTAGCAGCTGATTTGCCGTTTCATGAAGTATCCTTCTTGCCCTTGCCCTTCTTGAAACTAGTGGTTTCACCAACCATCAACAATTGATGCTCCTTCTTAATTTCTACTTTCGCGTGTCAAACATCGTGAATACCTAAAGGATCATCATATCTATCCCACGATATGTTATAGTTCATCACGAAGCTCTAGCAGCTTGGTGGCAATGACTTTGGAGAAACATCACTATCTCATCTGGAAGATCAACTCCCATTCGATTCAAGTGATTGTTGCACTCAGACAATCTGAGCACAAGCTCAATGATTGAGCTTTTCTCCCTTAGTTTGTAGGCTAAGAAAATCGTCGGAGGTCTCATACCTCTTGACGTGGGCACGAGCCTGAAATCCCAATTTCAGCCCTCGAAACATCTCATATGTTCCGCGACGTTTTGAAAACGTCTTTGGTGCCTCAACTCTAAACCGTTTAACTGAACTATCACGTAGTTATCAAAACGTGTATGTCTGATGTTCGCAACATCCACAAATGATGTTTGGGGTTCAGCACACTGAGCGGTGCATTAAGGACATAAGCTTTCTACTATCCGCATAATCGCAATTGTCAACTTTCAACTATATTTTCTCTAGGAACATATCTAAACAGTGGAACTAAAGCGCGAGCTTACGACATAATTTGCAAAGATCTTTTTGACTATGTTCAGGATAATTAAGTTCATCTTATGAACTCCCACTCAGATAGACATCCCTCTAGTCATCTAAGTGATTTACATGATCCGAGTCAACTAGGCCGTGTCCGATCATCACGTGAGACGGACTAGTCATCATCGGTGAACATCTTCATGCTGATCGTATCCTCCATACAACTCATGCTCGACCTTTCGGTCTCTGTGTTCCGAGGCCATGTCTGTACATGCTAGGCTCGTCAAGTTAACCCTAAGTGTTTTGCATGTGTAAAACTTTCTTACACCGTTGTATGTGAGCGTAAGGATCTATCACACCCGATCATCACGTGGTGCTTGAAGCGACGAACTTTAGCAAAGGTGCACATTAGGGAGAACACTTCTTGAAATTGTTGTAAGGGATCATCTTATTTACTACCGTCATTCTAAGTAAACAAGATGCATAAACATAATAAACATCACATGCAATTATATAGTAGTGAGATGATATGGCCAATATCATATAGCTCCATTGATCTCCATCTTCGGGGCTCCATGATCATCTTGTCACCGGCATGACACCATGATCTCCATCATCATGATCTCCATCATCGTGTCTTCATGAAGTTGTCACGCCAACGACTACTTCTACTTCTATGGCTAACGTGTTTAGCAATAAAGTAAAGTAATTTACATGGCGTTCTTCAATGACACGCAGGTCATACAAAAATAAAGACAACTCCTATGGCTCCTGCCGGTTGTCATACTCATCGACATGCAAGTCGTGATTCCTATTACAAGAACATGATCAATCTCATACATCACATATCATTCATCACATTCTTCTTGGCCATATCACATCACATAGCATACCTGCAAAAACAAGTTAGGCGTCCTCTAATTGTTGTTTGCATGTTTTACGTGGCTTGCTATGGGTTTCTAGCAAGAACGTTTCTTACCTACACAAAAACCACAATGTGATATGTCAATTGCTATTTACCCTTCATAAGGACCCTTTTCATCGAATCCGATCCGACTAAAGTGGGAGAGGCTGGCACCCGCTAGCCACCTTATGCAACAAGTGCATGTCAATCGGTGGAACTGTCTCACGTGAAATGCGTGTAAGGTCGGTCCGGGCCGCATCATCCCACGATGCCGCCGAATCAAGATTGGACTAGTAACGGTAAGCATATTGAACAACATCAATGCCCACAACTACTTTGTGTTCTACTCGTGCAAAGAATCTACCCAATAGACCTAGCTCATGATGCCACTATTGGGGAACATAGCAGAAATTCAAAATTTTCCTACGAGTCACCAAGATCTATCCATGGAGAGACTAGCAACGAGGGGAAGGAGAGTGCATATACATACCCTTGTAGATTGCTAAGCGGAAGCGTTCAAGAGAACGGGGTTGAAGGTCGTCGACTGTCGTGATCCAAATCATCGGAGATCCTAGTGCCGAGCAGACGGCACCTCTGCGTTCAACACACGTACAGCTCGGTGGCGTCTCCCATGCCTTGATCCAGCAAGGAGAGGGAGAGGTTGAGGAAGAATCCATCCAGCAGCAGCACGACGGCGTGGTGGTGGTGGAGGGCGTGGCAATCTGCGCAGGCTTCGCCAAGCACCGCGGAGAGGAGGAGGACTTGGGAGAGGGAGGCTGCGCGAGAACGTGTGAAGCTCCCATGCGCATCCCCACTTTATATAGGGGTGGAGGGACTGGTTTCTTGCCCTCCAAGTCCATTGGGGCGTTGGCCAAGGTGGGAGGAAAGAAATCCCATCATTTCCTTCCCCATCGATTGTTATCCCCTTTTAGGGATCTTGATCTTATCCTTGGGATATGATTTTATTCCTTCTAAGGGGGATCTTGGTGCGCTTGACCAGGGTGTGGGGCCTTTCCCCACTACCCATGTTCATGTGGGTCCCCCATGCAGGTGGGCCCCACTCCGGAACCTTCTAGAACCTTCCGGTACAATACCGAAAAATCCCGAACATTTTCCGGTGGCCAAAATAGGACTTCCCATATATAAATCTTTACCTCCGAACCATTACGGAACTCCTCGTGACGTCCGGGATCTCATCCGGGACTCCGAACAACATTCGGTAACCACATACAAACTTCCTTTATAACCCTAGCGTCATCGAACCTTAAGTGTGTAGACCCTACGGGTTCGGGAGACATGTAGACATAGTCCCGTTTCGCAGCGGCTATCACGCTCTGCTCGGACGAACCGCGTTTGCAAAATTCAACGCGGTGCCGCATTATGCATAACTAAGGCTCGAGATGCCAGGCCCTCGTGGAGTCATCACGGTCAATGGGAATACGGAACGCTCCCTCCGAACGGAGGAACATACAATGCTCGCGGCGTCTGAGAGCAGCCATCTAAGGCAATTTTCGAGTCCGCGGTTAAAAGGCGGACACAAAGAAAGCGCGCCGGAGCAATGCCAACCAAGACCACCTGGCGCGATCAGAGCACGCGTAGCAATGCGGCCCCAACCCTCGCCCGCGCATGATCGCAAGAATAACACTCCGCGTACATCATTATGCTTTGAAGATACCATGGGCGCAGGGAAAGGGGCACGATCACAATGGACCCAGAGTGCGGCTCGACCACACCAGGGGCTCACAAATGTGCCCCCCCTTCTTTTTATTTTATTTTTCTTCTTCTTTTATGTACACAGGACTCTGTTAACCAGAAGCCCTGTCCGGTGGCGAACCTGCCGAACTCATGATGCAACGATCGGGGACTAAAGAAGGCGCGACGAACATTCGGTGGTCTCAATTACGAGCATTAAATTCGATTATATACACCAAGTCTGCAGCTCATCCCTGGAGGGGGACATGTTTATTGTGTCCAAATCCCTTGCTTACCGCACTATTTGTATCGGTCCGTTCTACTAGCAGACTTTCTTTCATAAATAATGCATCACCTTTTTATTGCAATTGCGTTATCTTTTATATATATGTTCATTATATGACATCTTGCACCCGTATATTTTGGTACGGTCGAATCGCCAGGGCTTCATTCCCCACTCTATGGTGTGATAAGTCCGAACACTTTCACAAGTGCGGCACCCCGAACTTATAGCATTATATGAATCGGCCCCGAATCATGTCTTGGGTCAATAGTTGGGTTTGCCCGGCTCCCATGTTTTGGTGCCTTACGTTCCGTTCCGTCGGCTAAGGTAGCTTGGGAGAACCACTGCGATTGCGCCCGGTTGAGCAGACTAACGCCTCGATGAGAAAGCTAAAACTGGCGGCATGATAAGGCGAGAGACTGGTCGCTGTTCGAGAGGTTTTTTCGGGTCCTTAAAGACTCACGCCGCTTCGAGCGAAGTTCTGGACAATGTCCGAAGAAGGCGTGGATAGCGCCCCGGATTCGGTCTTTCGAATACCAGGGGCTTCGCCGAAATTTAAAATTATAGAATTCTATGGCTAAGTGAGAGTGTTCAAGCATTATAAGTCTGGTTGCCTTGTTCGTTGTGTTGAGCGCCTCCCTCGATGGACCCAACAATGGGAAAGTGCTCATGTTTATCCCGAACACCCCAGCACTCACGGCTTGGGGGCTGAAGCCAACGACTTGCCATCTCTCAGATTTTATAAACGGCCATACAGAACTAATATTTTAAATTAAACAAGCGTTGCTCATGGCGCATATGAACGAAGTTTTCAGCGCACAGGATAAATACACAGCGAGTTCACTCAAAGATTACATTTCGGGAGCACTCATCTGCAATATCACAGGCTCCCTTCAGAAGAACTTTATAATACCGCTCCGGCGTGCGATGCTCCTTGCCCGGCGGCGGTGGGTCCGTGAGAAGCTTCTCCGCATCCAGTTTGCCCCATTACACCTTTATGCGGGCAAGGGCCCGACGAGCGCCTTCGATACAGGCGGAGCGCTTGACTACATCCAGCCTAGGGCATGCATCCACCAGCCGCCGCACGAGGCCAAAGTAGCTCCCGGGCATGGCCTGTCGAAGCCACAACGGACTATGAGACCCTTCATGGCCTCCTCGGCTACCTTAGGAGTTCGACCAGCTGCTTCACCTGGTCGCTTAGGGGCACCGGATGGCCGGCCTCGAGTCTTGAGACCGAAGACCTTCTCCGTCGAGCTCCCTCCTCGCCACGATAGAATCTTGGCGGCATCGACGCCTCACGCGCAGATCCGCAAGCGCCTCGAGAGCTCGAATTCGGGTAAGTGTCAGGTAGTTCACATTAACATGCCTGCTTTGCATGGAAAATGCCTCACCCGCCGCTATCTTCTTTATGTCCTCAACTTCCTAAAGGGCCTTATGGGCCTCGGCCTTGGCGGACTTGGCACTTTCGAGAGCCGAGGCAAGCTCGGACTCTCGAGTCTTGGAGTCACGCTCCAAACTCTCATGCTTTTCCATGAGAGCACGGAGATCTTGCCAAACTTCCGCCACCGTGCCTCTTGCTTTTCTCGCTTAGTTGTTCATGGCCGCCTTTGCGTGCTCGACGCGGACACAAGATCCTTCGTGGCTGCCACCTCGTTAGTGGCCCCTGCATTACACATATTATCCTTGTTAATTTTATTTGCAACCAAAATCCTTTTCTGTAAGGTACTTATTCAAAGAGGTGTTACTCACCTTCTTTTTCCTCGAGCTGCCTCTTGGCATGGCCGAGCTCTTGCTCAGACCGCTTGAGATCCTTCTTCAGCACCTCGACCTCCGCCGTTAATGCGACAGAGGTTAGTAGCGCAGCCTGCAAACACATATCGACATATTTTAGGCAACCCTGCGTATATCTTGTTAGATCCTCAGTCCGGCTTTTCTTTCCGAACACCGAACTAAGCATCAGGGGCTACTGTCTATGCGGTATTATATTACATAATTTTAACTTCTTACCTCAAAGCCTGTTAGAAGGCTGCTGCGAGCTTCGGTCGGCCCGCTCTTGGCGAAGCTGAACCTTCTCAATCACCAAGATCGATGATAGTGCGGTGTTCTTCCTCGAGGGAAGCACCTTTAAGCGCCTCCAACAGGTTATCCGGCGCCTCCGGTTGGACGGAGGCCACCGGCGTCACGGTCCTGCCCTTCTTTCGAAGGGGCCGCTTGCCGGACTCTGGAACCATCGCGGGTTCCGATGTAGAGTCCGGCGCAAAGTCCGGGAGGTCGCATGACGGCGCCTCTGGAGCCTCCTCCTGATGGGTCCCTTTTTGGGATCCCACCTCGGCGTCCTCGTCGGCGCGTGGGGTAGAGGCAGTCGGGATGGAATTCACATCCGATGAGGCCAATGACCCGTTCGTTGAGTCGGGAGATCGTCATCGGCGGACTACAGGCGAGAATCGGCGTTAGAAGGATCTTGCATGACATAAAATATATGGCATATAAATGATCCGAATACTTACGATCTTGCGGACGCCTCGCCCTTTGAGGCCACTCATCCTCGCCAACGCTGGTGTTGGCGAACCGTCGAGGATAGTCCTCCCCTCTTGGACCCTTGGCCTCCCGATTGGGAAGCCTTCCTCTTCTTTTCTCCCTCCTCCGGGAGAGAATACTCCTCCTCCTCGTCTTCAGGGGAGGAGTCTTCGTTGTCGTCAGACGCCTGATTGCGGGAACTATTTCGAGTCCCCGCGGGCACCTTCTTGGCCTTCTTCTCCGGCACCATGTGCGGTGCGGAACCAGCAGCCCCTGATAAGCGGGCGTTCACTGGTCTTCGGCATGGGAGCCGGGCTGATAAGCAGCTTGGCCTTCTCCATCCATTCCTGTCAAAGGAAGTGGCAGAATGAAATCCCACTAAAAGCTAATTTAATTATCATAAGTGTCCCGTAATGGGGTTGAATCACTTACCTCGTCCGTTGGACACTACGAGCTGAATCCGCGATCTTCCGTCGCGGATGCGGGGGCTTCGGCGCCCTTGAACAGCACCCTCCGGGCGCCTTCGTATTTTGTATTGAAGAGCCCGCTTAGCGCCTGGTGCTGTTCCGGATTAAACTCCCACAAATTGCATGCCCGTTCTTGGCATGGGAGAATCCGCCGGATGAGCATGACTTGGACCACGTCGACAAGCCGGAGCCTATTGCTCACCATCTTCTTGATGCAGGCTCGGAGTCCCGTCACCTCCACCGGATTGCCCCACTGCAAGCCCTTCTCTTTCCAGGAGGTGATCTGCGTGGGGATGCCAGATCTAAACTCGGGGGCCGCTGCCCAGGTGGGCTTGCGCGGCTTAGTGATGTAGAACCACCCCAATTGCCACCCCTTGACGGAGTCCACAAAGGTCCCTTCAAGCCATGGGACGTTGGGCAACTTGCCCAACATGGCGCCTCCGCATTCCGCTTGCGTGCCCTTCACAACCTTCGGCTTGACGTTGAAGGTCTTGAGCCACAGGCCGAAGTGGGGCCGGATGCAGAGGAAGGCCTCACACACGACGATAAACGCCGAGATGTTGAGGATGAAGTTCCGCGCCAAATCGTGGAAATCCAGGCCGTAGTAAAACATGAGCCCCGGACAAATGGATGGAGCGGAAAGCCCGATCCAGCGGAGGAAGTGGGAAGGAAGACGACCTCTCATGAGGCTCGGGGGTAGGGATGAGCTGCCACTCGTCGGGCAGCCGATCGCGCGATATCACCGAAAGGTATCCGGCGTCGCGCAGCTTAGTGATGTCCTCCTCCTTGGCGGTGGAGGCTAACCATTTACCTCCGCCCGGACATATTCGGAGAAGGTCGAGAGAGATCTTGCGAGCTTGGGCGTTGGAGCTTGAGTGCGCGGAGGTGGATAAGCAAAGGAGGAAGAAGGCGTAGGTGAGAAGGTGAATCCTTATCCCTTATATATAGGCGGACAAAACTATGCATCCCCCACCGGCCTGGTAAAACTCGCTTATCTCCCAAGCGCCACCATCAATGGTGCGGTTGGGTTACCCACGTCCGTATTGATGAGAATCCCGGAATAAGGGGAACACGATCTCTGCTTCGACAAGACGTGCCAAGGAAACCGCTTCGCTAAATGTGCTGAGGTGGTATGGTAAAAAACAATTCGAAGAAAGGCTTGGTAGCGGTGCGATGACACGCCGCATAATACGTCAGCAGATTGAGCTAGTGTATATTTTATTCTCTCTACGGTGGAATGTGGAAATTATTTTTGCAGAGCCGGACACTATCCTGGTGTTCATGATCTTCTCTGGATTATTCAAGGGAGGAACCCGCCTTGCAATGCCGAACATTATGCACACCGGACTTATCGTCATTGAAGACTGGTTCAGGGGCTACTGTGGGAGTCCTGGACTAGGGGGTGTCCGGACAGCCGGACTATCATTATCCGCCGGACTCCAAGACTACGAAGATAGAAGATTGAAGACTCCGGCTCGTGTCCGGATGGTACTTTCCTTGGCGTGGAAGGCAAGCTTGGCAATACGGATATGTAGATCTCCTACCATTGTAACCGACTGTAAACCCTAGCCTCCTCCGGTGTCTATATAAACCGGAGGGCTTTAGTCCGTAGGACAACATACATTACAACAATCATACCATAGGCTAGCTTCTAGGGTTTAGCCTCCTTGATCTCGTGGTAGATCTACTCTTGTACTACCCATATCATCAATATTAATCAAGCGGGGCGAGGGTTTTACCTCCATCGAGAGGGCCCGAACACAGGTAAAAACATTGTGTCCCTTGTCTCCTGTTACCATCCGCCTAGACGCACAGTTCGGGACCCCTACCGAGATCCGCCGGTTTTGACACCGACAGTTGCAAACTTCATTTATTAGGAAGCTCGAATGTTGCCAGCAAATTGAAGCCTGGTCAGGGTTCACGGTTCAAGGGTTAGGGACTGCATGGATCGTTTTTTTCTTTAGCTACCTCTGTTCCAAAATAAGTGTTAACTTTAGTAGTAGTACAACTTTGTTCTAAAGTTTGCACAAAGTTGAGACACTTATTTTGGAACGGAGGGAGTACATATTTGCTATGATCTGTCAATCATTGAGATGCAATAGCATGCATGTTAGTATCCTTTGCATTTGATGAAACGTTGCAACGGGCAACCTTGGACGCAAGATACATGTAACAGAAGCTGGAAGCTTCATAGCATTGTACAAATTTATCTCACTGATAAATTACAGGACGTACTATACTAGTACTTCCTCTGTTCCTAAATATAAGTCTTTGTAGAGATTTCACCATGAACCACATGCGGATGTATATAGATGCATTTTAAGTGTAGATTCATTCATTTTGTTCCGTACGTAGTTCACCTAGTGGAATCTCTACAAAGACTTATCTACTAGTAATAGCTAGCCCCCACTACTAGGAATTCTCTATCCTCTCCTTGAGCCACATCATCAAAATTAATGTAGCTGTTAGATGAACTAAATCAGTCCATAATAGCCGCCTGATCTAGACGTTGAGAGGCTCCGCACTAAGCCACATGCAAGCATGCAGAAATACCATGGCATTCATGTGAGTGGGTTTTAAATCACATCAACATGTCTGCATGCAAGCATGCACCGGTAGCATGCATGTAAGTGAGCTTTTAAGTCCCATTAACATGTCAAAAAGAAAAATATAATCCCATTATGCAGTAGGAGTTGGCTGATCTTTTTACCTTATGTGGGATGATCTAAATGATGATGGGAGTTTATTTAGTTTGGCTACCACATTTGTCATGCGGTTATAGAGTTTTTTTAGTTCTATGAAATCGATAATTTTGCGCAGAGAGATATACGGCTGTTCCGCGGCAACGCGTGGGGACTCATCTAGTAATATTTAGGAATGGTGGGAGTACTATGTAAAGAGTTAGGTGTCACACAGTGATAGTGTGAAGTGGGCCATGTAACTAGAGCCACATGTCCCTACCGGACACGCCCGGAAACGAGAGGATGCACCGACTCTCGCGGCTAAAATCGTACACTACACACCATCTCTCTATAGGAGTAGGTCGATCTGTTGCTCTCTCTAACACACACATGTTGTTAAACACACGCACGCACCTTGGTCCCGTTGCACCTTCTAACGTGACTTATTACACCTAGACGGAGGGAGTAGTAAGTATACGAGATACGGTGGCACACTGACTTAAGTCGAATACAAGTGCCCAAAATTTGTGTGCATGTTATAATAAGGATTCACTTAAAATAGTACATGAGCGAACAGAGGGATCAATTGGACAGTGTTCTCGAGCAGTAGTGAGATGTGTGAGGTAAGATACACGTTGGCGCTTTTAATTTTATTATTAATTTGTTTGTTTCACCTCCGATTGGTGGGACCCAACATACTACGTGGAGAGAGGTAAGGTGATTAAGGCTGCATTATTTCTGCACCACTGTGGATAGTCCTACCACCAAAGCCACATGACACGATTATGATTGAAATCCCAATGACTCCCACACACACATAAAAAAACACGACATGCTTGTCACACGAATGCAGGAATGTATAAAAGGTTATTTTCCTCTCGTTGAACATAACGGGAGGGTTGTGTAGCTGGTTAGCCTGTTCGCTCATCAAACTTGAGGTCTTGGGTTCGATAACTACACTTGAGCACAATTTTTGCCAGGAGGATTCTTTAACTGGTCAAAATGGATGGATACGGAGCTATACGATCTCGTAGTGACCGTATAATCACCTCATCACATATAAGTTGCATCCTCGGCACTTGTTTTCTAGGGTTTGCACGCTTCACACTCTCTCTCCAGTATATATTATACACACTGGAGCCTCGGCGCTTCTAGTTGCTCTCTTTACACTCTCTCGCCCTCTCCAGATCTAAACAAGACTTCATTGGCCTCTCTCTCCCCTCATTGCTGCTCAAAGAGCCGGCAGGACTCATTCGCCGGGAAGGGAAGGAGGCTGAACACTGTCGCCATCGGCGAGGGAGGGAATCCACTACCGGCGCAGCTGTTCACTTTCACCCAGCGGCGGCGCGGGAGGGCCTCCGACCCCTTCTTCTTGGCCGCCGTCCCGTCGCCCACCGAACCATGCCCCAAGAACCTTAAGGTATAATTTACTTACTCCACATGCCTTGCTCTAGCTGCATGTATACCATGAATCTAGGACGTGGTTCAAAGATGAAAGGAGTGGGGGAAAGCGGTGGGAAAATTTGTATATAGCATGAATCTAGGACGTGGTTCAAAGAGGAAATGAAGGGGGAAAGTTGTATAGCATGAATCTAGGACGTGGTTCAAAGAGGAAAGGAATGGGGGAAAGTAGTGGGGAAGGTGGATCGCATAAATCTAGGACGTGGTTCAAAGAGGAAAGGAAGGGGCAAAAGTACTATTTCAAAAAGGAAAGGAAGGGACAAGGCTGTAGAGTTTGAGCAGGACTAGATTTGCTGCGCTCACATAGGAAAAGGTGTCTAAAGATAACAAAACTAGGAACAATACAAATATGCTCCTTGGTTGTTTTGTTCTTTGTTGCAACAGATCATGCATGCCCACAAGACATCGGTAGATGCACATGGTGCTGGAAAGTCGTCCTTTGCCCCATGCAACTCATTAGCTGTTGTTAATCTAAGGCCCGTTTGGTTAAAAACTCCTAGTCCCTACCTACTTGGTTCGTGGACTAAAACATGGACTAGAGGTTATTAAATGACATGCTAAAAGACCATGTTACCCCTAGTAATGAACTAATAGAGACAAGGTGCGATGCATGGTAGGGGCAACTGTTGGAAAAAGTCCCAAAAAGACTCCCTCGGGGTCTTCTTTCTTTAGTCCCAAATGCCCACTTTTAGTCCCAAAAAGTCCCTCCTGTTTGGTTTAGATGGGACTGACACGGAGTTTTTTTAGTCCCTACACCAAAATGTCCCTGTAAACAAACACCCTCTAATAATGCCGCTGGAAAATTTATGCAATGCCACAGTTAAAAGAAAATTACATGTTTAACGAATTTTATTGTTAATATAATCTCTATGTTAATATTAATCAATGCCACTGTTTGAGAAATGCTACTGTCTTGCTTTCTTTCCCATTTAGATAAGGTAGATGCTTCTTTTTGTTGGCTTCTATGTTATCCGCCGTTATTGACCACTAATTGTTTCCTTTGCACCTTTGTGTAAACAGGGTTATCTACTTCACCTCGTTGCCATTGTGACCTTTTGTTGCACTGCACAAAACACTTTTGTTTTAAGAGTGTTTCGTGCAGTTCAAGCAAAATGTCACACCGACAACGTTGCTTGATTGCTTGATCTTAGTGGAACTGCACAAGAGGAGATCTTACTTCCTATCCGTGTTGGCAAATTTGGTTCAAATCTTCTTCTTGTGAGTTGTTTGAATTCCGCATCATGAGAGGTCAGTACTAGCCTTCTTTCACATGATTCTGCAGTGTGCTTTCATATGCTGTGCTACTTGTACGATAATGTTGCTTGATTTTAGGGAACTGCACAAATGGAGACAAGACTTCCAATCTGTATGTGCATCGTAATATCCCATTGAGGTAAGATAAGGATATTTCACAACAGTTGGCCTGTATTTTGCCACTTTCATCAGAAAATTAAGTTTAGTACTATACTTGTGCTCCCTAATTGACATGCCGAATCTTACATTGAAGGCGAAGCTTGTCTGTTATTGAATCAAGTGATGAAGGGGAAGAACAAGCGGAAGAAAAACAAAAATCAACTCCCGGTGCTGTAATGAAGCACTGGAACTGTGATGACACAAGTAATGATATAGTTTTGACTCTTAATTTATTGCTATGGCTGGAACGAGCAATTGTTTTCCCACTGATTTGATGCCACTCTTAATGTAATACGTAATTATCTCTACTTGTGCAAACAGGGATCTTCTTTGAAGATACCATATATTTTAGTGGAAGTGCACAAGAAGATGTTGGAAACATTAAACTAATCGAGGAGTATATAGTAAGCATGGCCACCACCGTAGATAGCAACAGATGGTTCCGGAGAAGTACTTCATCTGTATGCTCTACACAATAAGCCTCCTGACAAAGGTTTGTACTCGCCCACTAATTTCATCCATATGATTGAGCTTTGTCATCTCTAGTGGTGTTGTGCTACTGTTTAGATACTGTCATGAAAAAGTGGTATTGTCCTTGAGTAGTGCTTCATCTGTGTTGTTTTAAATATTTCCTTTCCTTTTTTCGAGCAAACAGGGATGCTAGCATTTAGTTGTCCTCTTGTCTTAGAGCACAACAGGATCATCTTCCTCTGAAGAAGAATATGGAGTATGTGAAGTGACTAGTTCCGATTATGCCAGGATGAAGAAGCCCTGTCTATCTTCTCATCAGAAGGAGCAGTTAAAGGATGGTTACATTACTCCCCACAAGACCAATCTAACTTCAGCTCAGAAGGACTGACAAATCTCCACTTTTTTGTTGTGATGCGCAAGTACAATGTTGTTCTAGGATTCTTTCTGGTGAGTTCCATTTTTCTGAAAGTGTGCTCTACATGGACCATGTAGGTGCCTGTTGAAACTGTCAATTCATAGTACAGTTTGCTTTATACAAATCATTTTTTTGTATTTGTGCAAACAGGGGTGCTCGGCTTGATTTCAATGGGAATCTCACAAAATGTTCATGAATACATCGAATCATTCATTTCCACCACAAGAAAGGAGGTGTCGATAAGTTCAAGGCGTTGCAACATATAAGGGCGAAATCATACAAGCTACGCGCGAATTTGGTTGATTTTGGTGGAACTACACAAAAAGGACAGCTGGTTTATTTAGCACGAGGTGCCATGTCAATGTCCGAACTGATGGCAAACCTTGCCCATTCCACAATCGTAGGCATTTGATATTTTGGAATGGGACAACCTTGTCAGATTTTGCTCATTGATTTTAGCAAGACATGCATTTGATATTTTCGAATGGGATGCCCTTTGCTGTTAGCAGCGTCGATCAATTTTTTCTTTATTCTTTAGTTGTGAAGTAAATATTGCCTCTGACATGTGAGACGCTGAGATGCATAATCATTGATTGTTTTGAATGTTCTCTATGAATTGCCAGCCCTGTGTGTTTGATTGCAATGTACAGAAACGCTAAAAAGCTGCTCAAACTCTTTGTACTCCTTCTGTTCCTTTTTACTTTGCACATTGTGAAAGTGCATACTTTTTTGTATAAGATTGGTCAAAGTAGAGATACTTTGACTGCAGACAAAACTTGTATGCAGACTAGAAAGGACCGGAGGGAGTACATGTGAAACTACTGCAAACGAGGTGATCACCCTGGGAATAATGCTAGTACGTATTGTTTTGCATGTTCATCCAATGCTAGTGATACAGGAATTCGAACTAATCGAAATAAATTAATTCATACATGGTCGGATTTCATATAAACAGGCCGGATTTCATTACATTTCATACATTCTTCAACTAAAAAGGGGGGCGCTGGAGGTATAATTAATTAACCGAAGCTACCCACCTATGTCCCGCTGAGCCGAATAGAAGCTTCAGTGACTTAACTGCAGGTGCAGTTGCATAACTGACATGTGGCCTGTTGGGCCATGTGTGAGTCAGCCAACTGCACTAGCAGTGAAGTAGAAGCAGTGTTCTTCTCTAGTGCAGCTCTCCGACTCCACGTCGCCGCCAAGAAGCTAACCGGCTGTCAATGGTCAACCCGCCTAGCTTGGCTTCAACCGGAGGGTAGCAGCGGCGGCCTTACTTGGACCCGAGCGGCGGCGACCTACCGTGTTCTACTCTTCCTTGTTTTCTATGTGGCGCGGCCTCGTTGGTAGCGGGGCGGGGCCTCGACGAAGCCGGCGATGTCCTCTATCTCATTACCGGCGGGCGGCGCCTCGGCAGAGCGGTGGAAATCCTCCCCCACGTTGCCGGCAGGGTGGGGCCTCGGCTGAGTCGGTGATGTCCTCTGCCTCGTTGTTGGCGGGGCGGGGCCTCGGCGTATCCGGCGGTGTCCTCTGCCTCGTTGTTGGCGCCGCAGGGCCTCGGCGGAGCAGGGCCTCGTCGACGCCAGCGGAGCGGGGACTCGTCAGAGCCGGCATTGTCCTCTGCCTCGTCCTCGGTCTCTCTCATGGGCAAGTCCACCAAAGTCCATGCTTTGTTACGATACATGGATCCTATCTCGGATTCATGGCTTCTAACCATTTGTCCGAATTTGGGCCCACCATGCTTCTCCATAGCTGTAGGTTCATTGTTGTCTAGCAACATGACCTTCAAGACAGGATACTTACCACTCGAGTAATACGCATCCTTGTCACCCTCACAGTGCAGTAGTGACTTGATCCAAAACTTCATGATCACTATCATAAGCTTCTACTTCAATTGGTGTAGGCGCCACAGGAACAACTTCATTGCCTGCTACACTTGTTGAGTGATGGTTCAATAACCTCATCAAGTCTCCACCATCCTCCCTCAACTTTCGAGACAAACTTTTCCTCGAGAAAGGACCCGATTCAAGAAACAATCCCTATTGCTTTGGATCTGAATTAGGAGGTATACCCAACTGTTTTGGGTGTCCTATGAAGATGCATTTTATCCGCTTTGGGTTGAGCTTATCAACTTGAAACTTTTTCATAAGCGTCGCAGCCCCAAACCTTTAGAAATGACGACTTAGGTTTCTCTAACCATAGTTCATATGGTCATCTCAGCGGAATTACATGGTGCCCTATTTAAAGTGAATGTGGTTGTCTCTAATGCCTAACCCATAAGCGATAGTGGTAATCGATAAGAGACATCATAGTGCGCACCATATCCAATAGGGTGCAACTATGATGTTCGGACACACCATCAAACTATGGTGTTCGGCGTATTAATTGTGAAACAATTTCACAATGTCTTAATTGCGTGCAAAAGCTCGTAACTCAGATACTCATCTCTATGATCATATCATAGACATTTTATCCTCTTGTCACGATGATCTTCAACTTCACTCTAAATTACTTGAACCATTCAATAATTCAGACTTGTGTTTCATCAAGTAAATATACTCAACATCTACTCGAATCATCGTGAAGTAAGAACATAACGATATTCCTTTGCATGCCTCGGCACTCATTGGATTGCACATATCAAAATGTGTTACTTCCAACAAGTTGCTATCTTGTTCCATCTTCTTGGCAGGCTTTTGGTCATCTTGCCCATGTGGTATGATTTGCATATCTCAAGTGATTCAAAATCAAGTGAGTCCAAGCGATCCATCTGCATGGAGTTTCTTCATGCGTATACACCAATAGACATGGTTCACATGTCTCAAACTTTTCAAGCAGTGAGTCCAAAGATCCATCAATGGAGCTTCTTCATGCGTTTTATACCAATATGACTTACATGGCGATTGCCACAAGTAAGTGGTACTATCATTACTATCTTATATCTTTTGGCATGAAAATGTGTATCACTCGATCAAGATTCAATAAACCATTCCTTTAGGTGCAAGACCATTGAAGGTATTATTCAAATAAAGTAACCATTATTCTCCTTAAATGAATAACCGTATTAGATAGACATAATCAATCATGTCTATGCTCAGCATAAACACCAAATGACAATTATTCAAGTTTAATACTAATCTTGATGGTAGAGGAGCGTCGATGTTGATCACATCAACTTGGAAACACTTCAACACATATCGTCGACTCACCTTTAGCTAGTCTCCGTTTATTCCGTAGCTCTTTTATTTGAGTTACTAACACTTAGTAACCAAACGGTATCTTATACCTGGTGCTACTAGGAGTACTAGTAAAGTACACATTAACATAATATATCCTATATACTTCTATCGAAGCCTTCTTATCTACCAAAGTATCTAGGGTAATTCGCTCGGTGGTTGTTCCCTTATTACGAAAGCACTAGTCTCGGGTTTGGGTTCAACCTTGGGTTTCTTCACTAGAGTAGCAGCTGAT
Organism: Aegilops speltoides; assembly: GCA_021437245.1. Classification (NCBI taxonomy): domain Eukaryota; kingdom Viridiplantae; phylum Streptophyta; class Magnoliopsida; order Poales; family Poaceae; genus Aegilops; species Aegilops speltoides. The sequence goes on along the minus strand of CM038146.1, from coordinate 82,053,848 downwards.
TTGCCGTTTCATGAAGTATCCCTTCTTGCCCTTGCCCTTCTTGAAACTAGTGGTTTCACCAACCATCAACAATTGATGCTCCTTCTTAATTTCTACTTTAGCGGTGTCAAACATCGTGAATACCTAAGGATCATCATATCTATCCCGATATGTTATAGTTCATCGAAGCTCTAGCAGCTTGGTGGCAATGACTTTGGAGAAACATCACTATCTCATCGGAAGATCAACTCCCATTGATTCAAGTGATTGTTGCACTCGGACAATCGAGCACAAGCTCAATGATTGAGCTTTTCTCCCTTAGTTTGTAGGCTAAGAAAATCGTCGGAGGTCTCATACCTCTTGGCGTGAGCCGCGAGCCTGAAATCCCAATTTCAGCCCTCGAAACATCTCATATGTTATGACGTTTTGTCTTTGGTGCCTCAACTCTAAACCGTTTAGCTGAACTATCACGTAGTTATCAAGCGTGTATGTCGATGTTACATAACATCCACAAATGATGTTTGGGGTTCAGCACCTTTGGCGGTGCATTAAGGACATAAGCTTTCTACTATCGCATAATCGCTATGTCAACTTTCAACTATATTTTCTCTAGGAACATATCTAAGCAGTGGAACTAAAGCGCGAGCTTACGACATAATTTGCAAAGATCTTTTGACTATGTTCGGGATAATTAAGTTCATCTTATGAACTCCCACTCGAGATAGACATCCTCTAGTCATCTAAGTGATTACATGATCCGAGTCAACTAGGCGTGTCCGATCATCGTGAGAGCGGACTAGTCATCATCGGTGAACATCTTCATGTTGATCGTATCTCCTACTGACATGCTTTCGACCTTCGGTCTCTTGTGTTCGAGGCCATATGCATACATGCTAGGCTCGTCAAGTTAACCCTAAGTGTTTTGCATGTGTAAAACTTTCTTACACCGTTGTATGTGAGCGTAAGGATCTATCACACCGATCATCACGTGGTGCTTGAAGACGAACTTTAGCAAAGTGCACGATTAGGGAGAACACTTCTTGAAATTGTTGTAAGGATCATCTTATTTACTACCGTCGTTCTAAGTAAACAAGATGCATAAACATAATAAACATCACATGCAATCATATAGTAGTGACATGATATGGCCAATATCATTATGCTCCTTGATGATCTCCATCTTAGGGCTCCATGATCATCTTGTCACCGGCATGACACCATGATCTCCATCATCATGATCTCCATCATCGTGTCTTCATGAAGTTGTCACGCCACTGACTACTTCTACTTCTATGGCTAACGTGTTTAGCAATAAAGTAAAGTAATTACATGGCGTTCTTCAATGACACCAGGTCATACAAAAATAAAGACAACTCCTATGGCTCCTGGTTGTCATACTCATCGACATGCAAGTCGTGATTCCTATTACAAGAACATGATCAATCTCATACATCACATATCATTCATCACATTCTTCTTGGCCATATCATCATAGCATACCTGCAAAAACAAGTTAGGCGTCCTCTAATTGTTGTTTGCATGTTTCGTGGCTGCTATGGGTTTCTAGCAAACGTTTCTTACCTACAAAAACCACAATGTGATATGTCAATTGCTATTTACCCTTCATAAGGACCCTTTTCATCGAATCGATCCGACTAAAGTGGGAGAGGCGGCACCGCTAGCCACCTTATGCAACAAGTGCATGTCAATCGGTGGAACTGTCTCACGTGAAATGCGTGTAAGGTCGGTCAGGCATCATCCCACGATGCCGCCAATCAAGATTGGACTAGTAGCGGTAAGCATATTGAACAACATCAATGCCCACAACTACTTTGTGTTCTACTCGTGCAAAGAATCTACAATAGACCTAGCTCATGATGCCACTATTGGGGAACATAGCAGAAATTCAAAATTTTCCTCGGTCACCAAGATCTATCCATGGAGAGACTAGCAAGAGGAAGGAGGTGCATCTACATACCCTTGTAGATGCTAAGCGGGCGTTCAAGAGAGCAGGGTTGAAGAGTCGTACTACGTCGTGATCCAAATCACCGGAGATCCTAGTGCGAGCAGACGGCACCTCTGCGTTCAACACGTACAGCTGGTGGCGTCTCCCATGCCTTGATCCAGCAAGGAGAGAGAGGTTGAGGAAGACTCCATCCAGCGGCAACCTGACGGCGTGGTGGTGGAGGCGTGGCAATCCTGCGAGCCGCCAAGCACCGCGGGAGGAGGAGGACTTGGGAGGGGGAGGCTGCGCGAGAACGTGTGAAGCTCCCATCGCATCCCACTTTATATAGGGGTGGAGGGACTGGTTTCTTGCCTCTCCAGTCCATTGGGGCGTTAGCCAAGGTGGGAGAAAGAAATCCCATCATTTCCTTCCCACGATTGTTATCCTTTTTAGGGATCTTGATCTTATCCCTTGGATATGATTTTATTCCTTCTAAGGGGATCTTGGTGCTTTGACCAGGGGTGGGGCCTTTCCCCACTACCCATGTTCATGTGGGTCCCCCCTGCAGGTGGGCCCCACTCCGGAACCTTCTAGAACCTTCGGTACAATACCGAAAAATCGAACATTTTCCGGTGGCCAAAATAGGACTTCCATATATAAATCTTTACCTCCGAACCATTCGGAACTCCTCGTGGCGTCAGGGATCTCATCAGGGACTCGAACAACATTCGGTAACCACATACAAACTTCCTTTATAACCCTAGCGTCGCCAGACCTTAAGTGTGTAGACCCTACGGGTTCGGAGACATGTAGACATAGTCGTTCTCGGCGGCTATCACGCTCTGCTCGGGCGAACGCGTTGCAAAATTCAGCGGTGCGCGTATGCATAACTAAGGCTCGAGATGCGGGCCCTACATTAGGTCATCACGGTCGATAGAATACGGAGCGCTCCCTCGAGCGGAGGAACATCACAACTCGCGGCGTCTGGAAACTGACCATCTAAGGCAATTTTAATCCGTGGTTAAAAAGCGGACACAACCGCCCGGAGCAATGCCAACCAGACCACTGGCCTTGTCGAGCCGCAGCGTAGCAATCTGACTAACCCTCGCCAGCATGATCGCAGAATAACACTCGCGTACATCATTATGCTTTGAAGATACCATGAAGCGAGGGAGAACTTGATCACAATGGACCCAGTCTTGGCTCGACCACACAGGGGCTCACAAATGTGCCCCCCCTTCTTTTTATTTTATTTTCTTCTTCTTTATACAGGACTCATTAACGAAGCCTGTCCGGGTGGCGAACACCTGAACTCATGATGCAGCAGTCGGGGGACTAAAAGAGCGCGGCGAACATTGAGTGGTCTCAATTCTGAGCATTAAATTCGATTATATACACCAAGTCTGCAGCTCATCTGGAGGACATGTTTATTAATGTCCAAATCCCTTGCTTACCCTTTTTTTGTATCGGTCCGTTCTACTAGCAGACTTTCTTTCATAAATAATGCATCACTTTTTATTGCAATTGCGTTATCTTTTATATATATGTTCATTATATGACATCTTACCGTATATTTAGTGCATTGAATCGCCGGGGCTTACATTTCCCCACTCTATGGTGTGATAAGTCGAACACTTTCTGAATCTGACGCAGAACTTATAGCATTATATGAATCGGCCCGAATCATGTCTTGGGTCAATAGTTGGGTTTGCCCGGCTCCCATGTTTTGGTGCCTTCGTTCCGTTCCGTCGGCTAAGGTAGCAGGAGAACCCTGCGATTGCGCCCGGTTGGCCGGGCCTCGATGGAAGCTAAGCGGCATGATAAGGCGGTAATTACATTGTTGAGGTTTTCGGGTCCTTAAAGACTCACGCCCGGCGAGATTCGGACAATGTCAGAAGAAGGCGTGGATAAGCGCCCGGTTGGTCTTTGAATACCGGGGGCTTGAAATTAAAATTATAGAATTCTATGGCTAAGTGAGTGTTCAAGCATTATAAGTCTGGTTGCCTTGTTACGTTGTGTTGGCGCCTCCTCGATGGACCCAACAATGGGAAAGTGCTCATGTTTATCCGAACCCCAGCACTCACGGCTTGAAATTGAAACCAACGACTTGCCATCTCTCAGATTTATAGCGGCCATCTGAACTAATATTTTAAATTAAACAGCGTTGCTCATGGCGCATATGAGCGAAGTTTTCAGCGCCGAGGATAAATACAGCAATGAGTTCACTCAAAGATTACATTGGAGCACTCATACGCAATATCAGGCTCCTTGAGAAGAACTTTATAATACCGCTCGGCGTCGCGATGCTCCTTGCGGTGGGTCCGTCAAGCTTCTCGCATCCAGTTGCCCATTACACCTTTATGCGGGCAAGGGCCAGCGCCCATTCTGGTAACCATCCGAGCCCTAGGGCATGCATCCACCAGCCCATTGCAGGCCAAAGTAGCTCCGGGCATGGCCATCCGAACCCTGGCGGACTATGAGACCCTTCATGGCCTCCTCGGCTACCTTGTGGAGTTCGACCGGTATGAGCAGGGGCTGGATGGCGGCCTCAGTCTTGAGACGGAAGACCTTCTCCGTCGAGCTCCTCCCTCGCCCGATAGAATCTTGGCATCCAGGGCCTCTGTGCCGATCTGCAAGCAGCCCACAGAGAGCTCGAATTCGGGTAAGTGTCGGGTAGTTCACATTAACATGCACCTTTGCATGGAAAATGCCTCACCCCGCTATCTTCTTTATGTCCTCAACTTCCTAAGGGGCCTTATGGGCCTCGGCCTTGGCGGACTTGGCACTTTCGAGGCCGAGGCAAGCTCGGACTCTCGAGTCTTGGAGTCACGCTCCAAACTCTCATGCTTTCCATGAGCACGGAGATCTTGCGAACTTCATACAGGTGCCTCTTGCTTTTCTCGCTTAGCCCGTTCGCGGCCGCCTGCGTTCGACGCGGACCTGGCTATCCTTGAGGCTGCCACCTCGTTAGTGGCCTGCATTACACATATATATCCTTGTTAATTTTATTTGCAGCCAAAATCCTTTTTACATGAGTACTTATTCAAGAGGTGTTACTCACCTTCTTTTCCTCGAGCTGCCTCTTGGCATGGCGAGCTCTTGCTCAGACAGCTTGAGATCCTTCTTGACACCTCGACCTCCGCGTTAATCACCGAGAGGTTAGTAAGCGCAACTGCAAACACATATTGACATATTTTAGGCAACCTAGTATATCTTGTTAGATCCTCGGTCCGGCTTTCTTTCCGAACACGAACTAAGCATCGAGAGACTCACGCGCAAGGGCCACGACCTCTAGCCTCACTGCGCGTCGATTATCTCGTCGGCAAAAGGGTGAAATCACGGAAGGCGACAAGGAGAGAAGCAAGGTGGCGGAGGAGAACAAACAAGCGCCCTTTAAAGTCGGTCGGGGGGACCTCCCGGCAAGGCCAGCGGCGACAAGGTGAGACCTTCGAGGGCTTGGCAGGGCGAAGAAGGCGGCGAAGGGGCAGCGGTGAGCAGGAGATTTGGAAGGCCACGGAGGTCACTGTGCGTTGGCGGTGGGCCTTGCTGCACACCTCTCACCGCCAACTAAAGCGGTGGGCACGAGAGGTGAATCTTGGCGAAGCCGCCCATGAATCCGCGAGACTCCTCAAATGGTCGATCGCCCATCATTTTCGATCTTGAGGATCACCCGACCCATTACCCTACCACGATCCGGTGCCGCCGATGCTGGTCTCACCCACCATCGCAACCTCAAGGTCGCCAAGATGTTAGTCGATGGCGGGGCAGGTTGAACTTTCGATTTCCTCTGCTGTGATCAAGAAACTCCAAATCCCGACGGCGAGAGCTCGAAGACGGCCCCTTCAAGGGAATCAACACGGGAGGAGCAAGCCCAAGGGAAAATCACCTTACCGGTGACCTTTGAAAGCGGGAGGTCAACTTGAGGACCCGGCGCGTTACTTTCGTCGCCGATATTCCGTTGCCATCTGCGGGATACTCGGGCGATCCCCTCTCGCCAAGTTCATGGCGGCCTCCATTACGCCTACAGCGTGCTCAAGATCAAAGGTCCGATAAGCGTCATCACGTCGCGGCGACAAGAAAAGCGGCTTATCTGCACCGACCAGATTTACCGGGATGCGGCGGCGGCGGCAGACAAGGATGCACCGCTGAAGTTCCCAAAGGGGAAAAAGCGAAGAAGAAATCAGCAATGGCTCACGGGGCCCACTCCAACAGCTGCACCCCTTGAGATGTCGTATTGCGGCCGGGGGGCGCCCATCAAGCTCCACGTGCAGGATAAAGGAATGGTTGCTCACCGGCAACCAGAAGGTGTCGCCAAGGAGGGGCAACGCTTTGGTGGTACCTTCACCATCGAGTGCCACGCGCTTAACGACAAATAGGAAGCGGCTTCGTTGCCTTCTGCGGGCGAATGTCGATGTGTTGCATGGCAACCGTCGGCGACATCCCGGTGTTCCCGGGAAGGTAATTGAGCACAAGCTTGCCGTTTGCCCCCATCTTGCTGACCCGTCAAGCAAAAGTGAGAAACAAGCCGTGGAGCGCCAAAGTTCATCAATGAAGAAATCAGAAACTAGAGGCAGGTGGCCTAGTCGGTGTGATCCATCCGGCGTGGCTAGCAAACCCGGTTATGTCGCCAGGCCAATGGGAAATGGAGACTATGTATAGACTTCAGATGTGAATAAAGCATGTCCCAGGGATCCATTCCCCTTGCGGCGCATCGACCAGGTATTGACTCCTTGCTGGGATGTGAGCTACTACGCTTTCTTGATCGTGCTCGGGCTATCACGGATCTTCATGGCGAGAGAGGATGAAGAAAGCTGCGTTCATCACTCCATGTAACCTATTGCTTCATCGCATGCCATTTGGATTTGAAAAGAATCTGGTCGACGGCGTTTGAGGTGAGTGTATATCGCTTTTGAGCCGCAGATCCTGAAATGTAGAAGCTTACATGGATGACATGCGTGGTGAAGAGCAAAACAAGGATACTGCGATTCAAGATTTAGAAGAGACATTCGAGAACTGCGCGAGGATACAATTAAAATTGAACCACTGAGAAGTGCGTCTTTAGGGGTCCCCTCGGCAAGCTTCTCGGGTTCTTTGTGTCTCGAGAGAGGGGATCGAAGCCAACCCGACAAGATTAAAAGCCATTGAACAGATCCAAGCCCCAAAGCGGATCAAGGATGTCGAACTGCGCCGAGGTTGTGTGGCTGCCCTGGTAGATTCATTTCAAAAGTCTGCGGCGGCATACCGCCCTTCTTCAAAATCTTGAAGAAGGCGGGACCCATGAAGTGGACTCGAGAAGCGGAGCAATGACGCAAGACTTGAAACATTACATCTTCCACTCAATACTTGTCGCACCTAAGCCCACGGGAGAAATTCTTGCTATACCTAGCGACCAACCAATAAGTGGTGAGTCTTTGCTTATTTGAAATGCGTGAGAGGAGGAGTCGACGACGAGGCCCGCACCACTTAGACAAGCCAGCCCGGCGACAAGCGGGGGCTGCTCCGGCAAGCAGCGGCCCGGCAAGGACAACCACAGGCGAGAACAAAGGCGAGTCTGCGGAAAAAAAGATGGTCTGTCGTCCGGTGTATTTTGTAAGCTCCTTCTCGGGGCGGATCAAGTACTCGGTGTACAAAAGTTGCTTTGGCCTTCTCATGGCCTCAAGAAAGCTCGCCACTACTTCAAGCACCGAGATAACGATGGTCACTCGCTTCCGGCGAAGGATATTACTGACCGGAGAAAGACGGCGGGATCGTTGAATGGGCCTTTGGAATTGTCGAGCGGACTCAAGTTTGAAAGTACTTCAACCATCTGAGCCGGGCTCTGGCAGAATTTACTCATGAGTGGACCCCGACACGATGAAGAAAGTTCAAGAAACAAGTACACCCGCACAAGGAAGCGGCAGTGAATGGGTAATGTACTTGACGGTGCCTTCTCGCTACTAAGAGCGCGATGCGGCGTCGTGCTCATCGGCGTAGCCGGAGAGCACCTCAAGTATGTTATCGGATGCACTTTCAAGAAACAAGCGACGAACAATCTGCTGAATATGAGGGCTTGCTTGCGGCCTCGAGGATTGCTGACGAGCTTAGGATCAAGAAGGTGATCGTCTTGAAGTTCGGGTTGGTGGTCGAAGCAAGTTAAATTACGAGCCCTTTGATGGAAGCCTATGTAGATGAAGTAAGGAAGCTTAGGGAGCACTTTGAAGGTCTGCGAGATGGAACACATTGAGGCTCGAGAATGAAATCGAGAATGGCCTTTCAAGTGTGCTTCAATGAAGTTACACAATGGAACGAGGACCTTCTTGCTCGGTGACTCAACCTTCCATTAAGCGCGTCAATTGAGCAGTCAAGAAGAGAAGTTGGTGTCCGTGACTACTTGCGGCGGACCTCCTGAGGCCGCCGCCAAAGTCCCGGGATTAACCTCGAGCAGCTGAGGAACAATTTGCTCCGCCGATCATCAGGATCTGTGCGATCGAAGCAAGTGTTCCCGACAAGACTGCCCGACAAACAGCAGGGAACCTCCGGCTCCGTGAGCCGAGATTCTTCCGTAAAGCGAAGGTTCCCGCAGCTGACCCTCATGCCTTTAGTCCTTGTCGTCGAGCCCGGGCTCGGCATGGCGCAACAATCGTCCGTTTCACATGGTGGAGAACTTCACAGCGATCGAGGAGATAGAAAGGATAACAGACGGTCGGTATGTACCGGTTCGTGGACAACGAGCTATCTGAGAAGAAAAGGCTCAATGGTGTCGAGATTGAAGTGCATCTCTGGGAAGATGGACAACAGACTGTTGGCGAAGATTCACGGAGCATCTGCGACCACCGGTTGGCGCAAGAAGCTTGCTGGAAGAGCTTTCCGCAAGGAGTTCTTTTAACGAAACTCTCAAGATGCAAGCGCACTAGTAACCAAGTGTGAAGCGTGCCAATTCCATGCAAAGCAAATTCATCAACCAGCTCAAGCTCTCCAAACAATCCCTTTGTCTGGCCCTTCTCGATGCAGGGGCTCGACATCCTCGGCCCCTTCCCCGTCCCGTCGGGGGCTTTGAGTACTTATGCGTAGCGATCGACAAGTTCACAAAAGTGGCGGAAGGTGGAGCCGATGAAAGGTGACAACCGCGGTCGGCCGTCAAGTTCTTGGTCGATTGTGTGCCATTTGGGATCTAACGGATTATCACCGACAACGGTACACAATTCACCAGCCGCACCTTCAGCCTGTCGTCCAAGACCTTGGCGCCAAGGCTGTTTAACCCCTTATTGCTCACCAAACAGCGGTCCAGCGAAAAGGCCAGCCAGGGAAGTCTTCGCGGACTCAAACAGAACTTTCGACCAGGCTGCACAAGTCACGGAAAATTGGATAGAGGAGTTCTTGCCGTGGCTCTCTGGTGATCGAGCGACACCAAGCCGAGCCCTTAGGGCGGACACCCTTTGCTCTAGTCTCGGGCCGAAGCGATTCTCCCCAGAACTTCGTATCTGGATCTCCTCGAGTGCTCGCTTATGATGAGCTTGAGCAAAACAAGCTGCGCCAAGATAGCGCATTGCTCCTCGGGAGAAGCGTCTCAGAGCTGCGGTATGCAGCTTGCTCGATATCGGCAAGCCTTGCGCCCGCTACCACAGCCGCAAAAGGTCAAAGCCGAAACCTCGAGAAAGCGACCTTGTTCTTCGGCGTGTTCGATCCGCCAAAATTCCAACAAGTTGGCCTTGAAGTGGGAAGGCCCTATCGGGTGAGACAAGTCCACGAGACCGTATTTGTCGGCTCGAGACGAAGAAGGCTTGCCGATGGTAATTCACGGAACATAGAGCATCTTCGCAAGTTCTACCCATAGAAGCGCGTGATGCGTGATCGCTCAAAACCTCCTTTTGTACAAAAGCTTTGCCGCCGTTGCATGTAACCCTTTGTACAAAGCGAGGCATGAGATCCGTGCAGCAATAAAGTTCCGATGTCGTCGTTATCGCCTCCTTTCCATGCTCTTCTTCGCTATTTGCATGAGTTATTTGGCATCTTTAAATTATGTACGCGTGCGGAACAAGCAATAAGCGTCAAAAGGCCTCGTGCCCGTTCTCTTATTTCTTCTCCTTGTTTCTTAAGCAAAGGAATGTTCCTCCGCTTTGCAAGTTTGCGGGGAGAGGAAATGAGGATGGACCAAGCACTCAAGTGCTGTTCAGAAAAAAGGGTAACACTGCTTGGAGCGCGCGAGGCCTCGAAGCCTAAGTTAAGGTTGCGCAGCTCAAAATTTTAAATTTTGAGATTGCGTCCTTGAGCAACCACACCTTGTATGGAAAACCTGTGCTCGGAGGAACCTACTGAAGCGAGACGTGCCCTTGCCCATATCTTCTCGTTGAGTCGACTACGCAGTTAAGTTATTGTTCTTGGTAGCCACAGCGAGGTTGCTTGCAGTGAGCCTACGCCCTTGCGGCAAGTCTCTCCTAAACATAAGGTTAAAGCATCTGAGTTGAGAATCAAGACAAGGGAATTGATTCTGCGATCATTAGTCGGAATAAAGGTAAATATCCTGCAAAGGATAACATGTGTGATAACTAATAAGTTAAATGGCGACTTGTGCGACAGAGCGAGAAAGGAAAAAAAGAAGAAAGGGGGCCTAGTCTCGCGCGGCGCCCTCCATCTGAGGATCTTGTTCACTTTGGCGATGATGTGGGCGACTTGCTCCTTCAAGGCCTCCGATATGCTGCGTCGGCTGGCAAGGCTGCGCGAAGGGCGTTGGAGAGGTTTATACCTGGGGTTGCGGTATCGATCTTCGTCGACTACGCTCCATGGTTCCAGCGCTGTGAGTAGCGCCTCCTCGGCGAGCTCTTGAGGATCTTCTTCGTCCGTAATTCGCGAGCCAGCGCGACCCCACGAAGAAGAAGGTGAGCTTAGCCTTTGTGGCGAGGTTTGGATCCGGAGAGTAAATAGGGTGCTCAACCCGATTGCCGGCGCTCTGGTCAATAAGCGGTTCGGAAGACACCAATTCCTCGGTCCATATCTAAGCGATCTTGGCGGAAATCTCGGCCGCCTGTTGGCGCCGGCCACTAAAGATCGCTCCTCACGGAGCTCTTCCTTCGATTTGGTTTCTGGGCGGGCGGCGTCAGCCGAGTCCGTCGGTAGCGAAATTTTCGCTCAAGATCCTTAGCGGAATCCTGTGAAACCTCAACTCGTCGCCCTTCTCGGCCAAAACGGCGCTGGAGCTACGAGTTGGTGCGAGTGAATTCCTCGCTCCGTGGCGGCCTTGGCGATCTTCTCGAGTCCACCTTCAACAGCTCCTCGATTCGCGACCTTGGCGGCGAGATCCTTCTTGGCCTCCTTCATGATCGCCCTTGGCGTCTTCGCCTTCAACTCCCGCGAGGTTTGCTCCCGGCGAGGTCTTCCTCGTGGGCGTCAAGGGAACCTTCAGGTGGTTGAGCTCCCCTTCTGGGGAACAGATCCACCCCTGGCCGTTCTTGCTCCTCGGCCTCGGCTTTCTCCAACACCACTCTTCATACTGCCCGCCAGCTGCTCGCGCCTCTCAGGCACACCTCGCGGAGAAAGCGGCTTGATTGGCGACGCGCAACTCTGCGCGCGTTTCTCCATCTCCTCGGCCTTGGCGGCAAGGAGCTTCCGGGAAGCAAGCCGCTCTTAGGGGCCGGTAAGGCAGGGATCGCTGAAGCAGCTTCTCCTCATCGGGCCCACCGCTCCGCCCGGTCCCTCGGCGACCTTCAAACCAGCGGAGCGAGGATCTCCCGTCGAGGCAGCGCCCTCGCTGGCGCCCGCGACGAGGAAGCCCGACATCTGGATGAAGACACCGTTGGGGGCTTCAAATGTAGCACGGGCTGTTACAGCGACGGAAGGATCGGACGGCCAAGCGGCAGGCGGCTCCTGCAGCCTCCGGACGGTGGTGCGCTTGCCGCCCCCTCTCCGGCAGCTGCGTCGGAAGCGAGAGCGATTCGAGCGCGTGTGGTTCGGCCCCGCGCGTCCTCGGCAATGAAGAGCACCGTCCCGCCGCCGCCATACCGTCCCCTCCTCCCGGCAGCGACCTCCGTCTCCGTCCTTTCCGGGGAGGAGGTCTAGAAAGAAGGCAAAAAAGCGGTTCAAGCAAATATCAAAAAAAAAAAAAAAACGACACGAAAAGCGTCGCGAGAACCTACTGGTAGGCATCTTGGTGGCGAGCTCTCTTGCGAGAACCATCCTTGCTTGAGATGCCGCCCTCGTCAGACTACTCGCCCTTAGTGTAGCCGCCCATAGCAGGCGCTCTCCCTTGGGGAATCCGGCCTTGGCGAGATGGAGGGCTGCCCGCTCCTCGAAGGCGACCTCCGGATGCTCATGTGTTGCGGCTCCATCCTGCGCAAGTCAAAGGCAAACACGTCAAGATATTGGGACAAGATAAAGCTATCGGATGTACCGGCAAGCGAAGGTCTGAAACCCGGACTTCTGGCTGGGGGCTGCTGAGGGGCTACTCCTCGGGCAGCGCGCTCGGGTCAAGCAAACTTCGAGTCGGGCGTCTCCGGCCCCCTCGGCAGGAGAGTCGTCCATGATCTCGACCACGGGCACCTTAGCTCTCTTCGCCGCCCGCTCGATCAAGGTCTGAAATCGACACAAAAAGCAAGATTAGCATCGGCAATGGCGGCGAAATTCACGAAGATGAAGGTCTTGGGGACTCCTCCTGTTCCTCTTAGTCGTCTTAAGCAAAACCGGAAGGTCGTCTACACACAGGGCGCATCGGTGTGAGGCGAGGCGAAGGCCCTCTCGGGCGCTTGGCGGTCCTCGGGCTGAGGGGCTGCGAGACCCAGCCCTGTGGCGGTCGAGACCGAGTGGGGCGGGCCGCCGCCCGCTCAGGAGGCCTGATCGCTCGGCGCCGACTTATGGGCGCCTAGCGTGGCCTGCCGTGGTCGCCTCCATACATACGGTCTTGTTGAGTGGCCCGACGCGGCTCGACTCCCGGGAAGCTTGCTGGCGGCCGGTAGCGATTCTTAGGGGGCTTGCGCGTACTCACGCCGACGCAGACCTTGCGAGGCGCTTCAGCGGAGAAGCAGCTTAGGGCTCGCCCGTGAGGAGGTTCGGCAGCGAGGAGGCGTCGTCATCATAAGGTCCGTGGACCCACCGGCATCGTCGGCGACCGCGGCGTTCTCCCTCCTCTCGCCCGGTGGCTCGCCGGACCCGGCACCTGTCTGCGACCCCTACCTTTAGGCGCCCGGCTCCCTCCAGCGCCTCTGCTCCCTCGGCGCCTCTGCTCCCTCCGGCGGTATACCGCTTCCTGCTGATTTAACCACAATTCCGTGGATCCGGGTGGCTCGGAGAAGGGACCCGGCAAGCGGCGCGGGAGGAAGTTTCGACAACCGGCGGATCTCCGCCCGCCTCCGCTTGGTAGGACTTCTCCGCAGCCTCTTCCTCCTCGGGCGTGCAATCGAATTCTCCTGCCGCTGCTGGTACTGCGTGGCCTCTTCAACCGAGGCTATATGCGCGATCTCGATCCGTGGTGTCCCGTGTCGGCCATGGATCTCATCCTTGTTTTCGCCACCTCCTCGAGGGTGTCGAAGAAGTTGATGATGTCGGCCGGCTCGGCGGAATCCATGAAACGCTCACGCCGTGCGAATCCTGCGGGCATCATGGCGAGATCGATCCGGGCTCGTTATTGCGGAGGGCACCACTTGGGAAGCTGAACCACTGGATGGGCGGGTCGTATTTAAAAGAGCTCCGGACCATCCCCTCGGCTCGGTGTCGTGAAGTGGAGTTCAGCCGGTCGCGGCCTCATTATATCCCGCGCGCCATACTCCCGTAGCGGCCTTTTTACTGTCTTGGAGAAGCGTCTGGCGACGGAAAATCTGCGCCTACCGCTGCGATGGACAGCCCAGCGTCACGGGGCGAAGGATCCGGATGAGGGCAGCGTCGAGCTTAGCGTCGTCGAGTCCAGCTAGCTCAATCTGCCCGCTCAATGGGCGCGGTCTTGTGGCGGTGAAGGGCTGCGGCTCGTCCTCGGCGATCCGGCACCGATCCAGCCCCTCATCCCACTTGATCACTAGAGCTCCCGAGAAATCTGACCTCTTGAGTTGAGCGGAAAACCCAAGAAATCCCTCGAGGAGAGGGCCAGGACTCTGCTCTCGGGGTAAAAAAATGCTGAGCAGAGCTACATTTGGGTGGATCCTCTGAAGTTCTCACACATATGTGCGAAAACCGCCATTGTGAGGGCGGCGTTGGGGGTGAAATCGAGAAGGTGGAAGCCATATGTGTGCATAATGAGTACAGGAAGAATTGAGAGAAAGGAGGACAAAGACCGCTTGATGAAAGAAAGGCTGCGAAGAAATGGTACCCTTGGGATAGCTGTCCTTAAGGTCGGTAGGGTGGGTATTTGGTCAGAGTCTTGTTGAGTCCTCTTGGACCCGAACAAAAGTACTTGCCCAGAGTTAAGTCCGCTTGAGCAGCGGCGGGAAGATGATATTCTCCCTCCGCATCTGGGAGCTCTTCCGCTGCTCAGTTCTCCTTCTTGGTGCCTTCCTTCTCCTTCCCTTCTGGTCTTGAGGCCATAGGCGTGGCGAGGAAGGGGATGAGGAATCGGCGGCCGGGCTTAATGCAAAGGAGGCGGAGGTGGAGGCGAGGAGGGTTTTGGCGGAGAAGAAGAAGCAATGAAAGCAATGGAGGAACCGCGCTTTCTTTCTGTTTTTATGGGGAAGTGGGGGCGGGCGTTCGCGCTCTCCTCATTAAGGGGCGTGGGCACGTCCCATCCCCGCACGCCCATGTCGTAGCGTCTTTGCCGGGGAAAGGCGGCGAGCGGAAGCAGATTCGGCGGCGTAGGCTTCGCGCCCGTGCCTTTGTCTTGAGCCTGGCCCAGCAGCGCTCGGCACGTGTATAGCCCGAGCCGAGGGCTCTGTCGGTGTACTAAGGTAGGGGTACCTCGGTACCCCAACGTACCTGGCAGACGTGACTCCCATAACGAGATCCATCGAATGCTTGCGGAGACCATCTCCGCTCCACCAAACCGTTCAAGAACAAAGTATATAAGATAGAAACTCAAGACCCGGCAAGAGAGCTTGCGGGAAAATATTCGAGCTCAAGGCTACACTACTCCTGCAGATCCCGGCGAGAGAGCTCGTCGGGAGGACGAAGATCACATCACGAAGTCACGCCTCGGCGCCTTAGCGCCGGCGAGACACGAAGCGGCAAGTCCGCGAGCCGACAAGCCCGGGCGGCAAGATCAAGGCCGGCAAGAGCTTGCTAGGGGAGAAACTAACTCACGTGCCCTTTTGACTCATTTGCCGCAGCGTCGCCTCGGCCTTCTCCGAGGCAGCGTGGCGGGTGCATCTTGCATGAAGAATGCGGTGGCACTCCGCGGTGGTAGCTCATACCCGTGGCGAAAAAACGCAATGGCGGGAGCTTTTGGGGAGGCGCTGACAGGCATTTAATGCCCTTGTCCCCCTCATCAAAAGTAGGTAAGCCTTTATGTTGCTTGCTTTTCCACTATTCCAACTACCACCTCTTTTACGTTTTACCCCTCTACCTCACGTTGACACTGTCGGTGACCTTGCCCTATAAAAGAGGCCCATGCACAGCGTGGGGGTTCCAGCAGGTCGCTATTCTCATGAGGGGTTCGTGAATAGCTACCCTCTCGAGGTTCGAGACACCCTCCACCGTTTTGCTCGCATTCTCGAGCAAGATCAAATCTAACACAATGCTGTATGGGGTTTCTGACGATGTGACGAAGCTGAGTAAAAATCCCAGCGCGTCGCCTCGATCTGCTCTCCGCGCAGCCTCCGCCCGTCACAGAACACGAAGGGGCCCGGCTATGGGTCGCGCCACCCATCCGACGCGACACCCCTTTCCTAGTTGGGTAGGATTGGGGGGAGGGAAGAGGGAAGAGGCGCGCCCCCTCCTTGTCCTATTGATTTGGGGGGAGGCCTTGAGCTGCAACCGGCCTTCCTCTTCTCCCTCATGGCCCACTAAGGCCCAATAACCCCGGGAGGTTCGGTAACCCGGTGTTAGGTAAAATCGATTTCACGGAACCATTAGAACTCAAATATAGGCTTCCAATATATCAATCTTTATGTCTCGACCATTTGAGACTCCTCGTCATGTCGTGATCACATCGGGACTCGAACTTCTTGGTACATCAAAATACACAAACTCATAATATACCGTCATCGAAATCTTAAGCGTCACGGACCACTGATTCGAGAACAATGTAGACATGACCGAGACCGTCTCGGTCAATAACCAATAAGCGGGACACGGATTCCCATATTGGCTCCTACATATTCTCGAAGATCTTTATCGGTCAGACCGCATAACAACATCGTTGTTCCCTTTGTCATCGGTATGTTACTTGCGAGATTCGATCGTGGTATCAATACCTAGTTCAATCTACGTTCTAAGGCAAGTCTCTTTACTCGTTAAATACATCATCTCACAGCTAACTCATTAGTTGTAATGCTTGCAAGGCTGATGATGTATTACGAGAGAGCTGAAGATACCTCTCCGAACAATCGGAGTGACAAAACCTAATCTCGAAATCGCCAACCCAACATCGCCTTTGGAGACACACTGTAGTACTCCTTTATAATCACCCGATTCACGTTGTGGCGTTTGGTAGCACCAAAGTGTTCCTCCGGTAAGCAGGGAGTTGCATAATCTCATAATTACGAGAACATGTATAAGTCATGGATAAAATCGGTAGCAACATACTAAGCGATCGTGTGCTAAGCTAATGGAATGGGTCATGTCAATCGGATCATTCAACTAATGATGTGACCTTGTTAATCAAATAACAACTCTTTGTTCATGGTTAGGAAACATAACCATCTTTGAATAACAAGCTAGTCTAGTAGAGTTATACTAGTGACATACTGTTTGTCTATGCATTCACACATGTATCATGTTTCCGGTTAATACAATTCTAGCATGAATGATAAACATTTATCATGATATAAGGAAATAAATAATAACTTTATTATTGCCTCTAGGGCATATTTCCTTCACTAAATTCATGACAAAAGTTACAAAAATGGAAAGATGAACTATGCTCTATTATTTCATGTATAACCGCTCCATACTCTGTTGGGTTCTTCTCTCGGATGTCGTCAACCACCACCTTCGAGTCCGATGCCACTTTGATGTCTGTAACATTCAGATCATCAGCGAGGGCTAGTGCCTCCCTGATCGCCATGCATTCGAGTGTCGCTGGATCGGATATGCCTCCGAAGACCACAGCCGATGCACCCAAAAACTGGCCAGTGCTATCTCTTGATATTGCTGCCACAGCTCCATGTTTCCTTCCCTCCCCTTTGCTGACATCGGCGTTTATTTTCGTGATCCCATGGGTGGGCGATCCGGCCGTTGGTATTTGTCTGAGGGTAGCGTGGTTGACTTCGCCGTGTACCGGCTGAACACCCTTGAGCTCAGTGATATAAGACTGGATGAAAGCATGGACTGAAAAAGGGCTCTGGTAAATGTGCTCATGGATCGCTTTTCGTCGAGCAGACCACAACGCCCATAGTGTAACTACCAGGGTAGTAAACTCTTCATGCGGTAGGGCATTGTGCATTGCAAAAGTCCATCTCTTCGCATCAGTTTCTTCGCTCCTGCTCACAACATCGATGATCTGCTCCGAGGACATGGCCCATGTGCTCCTGGATACTGTGCAATTTAACAGAGCATGCCTCCAGGTATCTTCAGCTCCACATAGGCAACACGCAGGGGTATCCGCCATATTACGATGATGCATAAGAGCCGCCGTCGGGGTGGTGTTCTTCGCCGTTCTCCACAAGAAGATTTTCAGCTTCGAGGTACTCTGATCTCCCAAAGCTTAGTCCAGCCATCACTATCTCCATGAGAGTGAGATGATCCTCCCTGTTCATCAAGCCAGTCCTCTCTACTTAGTTTCTTCTGCTGAATCATACGGTACGCGGTTCTCACAGTGAAGATACCCCTCCTATCCTCACACCAAGCCCAAAAGTCCTCAATTTGTCTGTTGCAAAGAGGGATTTTTAAGATTGACTCTGCATCGATTGGAATAAAAGTTGCCCGAACCAGTGGTTCGTTCCAAGAGCCCGTGGAGTGGTTGATGAGTTCTGAGACTAGTTGGGGAGGATCATGGGCTAGAGATGTGATCGGTCTCTTCATCACCGTGCGGGGCAGCCAGTTATCATGCCAAATATCCGTAGTTTCCCCGTTCCCTGTTCTCCTCACTAGCCCTTGCACCATTATGTCATGTCCATCCAAGATAGCGCACCAAATTCGTGATGGATGACTGCCCAACCGAGCTGCAAACAGTGAATCTTCAGGGTAATAGACTCCTTTGAGGATGCGGGCACTAAGTGACGTGGGGTTTTGAAGCAACTTCCAAGCCTGTTTCGACAGTAGTGCATGGTTAAAGATCTCCAAATCCTTGAAGCCGAGCCCTCCAAGGTGTTTGGGCTTTGTCATTTCATCCCATGCTACCCAACTTGGTTTTCATTTCCCCTACTTGCTCCCCCACCAAAATTGTCTGATCAGAGAAGTGATGTTCTCGCATAAACCCCTTGGTAGGCGGAAACAAGACATAGAAAAGACCGAGATAGACCGCGCTACCGCCTTAATGAGTACTTCCTTTCCGGCTGCAGACAAAAGTTTCTCCATCCACCCTCTGATTTTCTCCCACACCCGGTCTCTCAAATATCGAAAAGTACCATTCTTTGCATGCCCAACATCAGTAGGCATCCCCAAGTACCTGTCACTGAGAGATTCATTATGCACGTTCAGAGTGTTCTTAATACTATCTCTCTTGGCCTGAGGGCACCCTCTGCTGAAAAAAATAGAGCTCTTCTCATGATTTATTAGTCCACGATGCCATCGGTAGCTTTCCAACAAGTTTGATCTTTTGCAACAGCCCTTGACACTCGATTTAAACATCGGTGGACTATCGTAAGCAAAAAATGAGGTGGTTCACGTTGGAGCCGTGGCTACCACCTTGATCCCTTCAAGCTGGTCGACGGGCTGGATTCGATGAGGCGCGAAAAGGCCCTCCGCTGCGATTAAAAAGAGATATGGGGATATCGGATCTCCCTGCCATATGCCTCTGGATGGGTGAAAAGTGTCGAGTCTCTCACCATTAAAGAGCACTGAGAAAGAAACTGACCTCACCATGTTCATTACAATCTGGACCCATGATGTTGTAAAGCCAAGTTTTATCATCATTGCCTTTAGATACTCCCACTCTAGCCGATCATATGCCTTCATCATATCTAGTTTCAGGGCACAGAAGGAGTTGACCTTGGCCTGACTGCATTTCATGAAGTGAAGACACTCGTATGCACTGATGATATTGTCTGTAATGTTCCTGCTTGGCACAAAGGCCGATTGCTCCTCTGGAATAGTGTCCGGAAGAATCTGCTTCAGTCTGTTCGCGACCACCTTGGACGCGATCTTATATAACACATTACATAAACTGATTGGTCGGAATTGAGTGAGCATGGTAGGGTTCATTACCTTTGGGATAAGAACCAAGATCGTGTCGTTTATGCTTTTTGGGCTATCTTCTCCCCGAATTATCCTGAGAACCACCTCGGTGACTGAAAGATCGTTGATGTCGCCTAGAGGGGGGGTTATCACACCCAATCTGCGACCCTATCCAAAAGGAACTCGAAGGTCCCACCAAGGATAGACCCGCATATTGAAACGCTTTTGCAAGGTGGATATCATTACATCAACATTACATAATAGGCGAGGGATACATACAAAAGGCATACAATGCCACACGAATACAACATCATCATACATAAGACCAACATCCGACTACGGATGAAACACAAGCGAAGCTCAAGCGACATCCACCACCGCTAGCCAGTTGCGAATTGGAACCTATCCACGATCGAAGAAGAAGCGAAGAAGAACTCCAAACAAGTAAACATCGCTCTCGCGTCGGGATCATCGCATATCACTGTACTGCTATGCTATTGTTGTAATGTCTGTAAACCACGAGGACTCGGCAATCCCATTACCATGGGTATCAAGACTAGCAAAGCTTAATGGGTAAGGAAGGGGTAAAGTGGTGAGGTTGCAGCGGCGACTAAGAGCGATATGGTGGCTAACATACACAAATGAGGCGAGAGAGAGAAACAAAAGGCAGTCGTGAAGCTAGCAATGATCAAGAGGTGATCACGAACACCTACTTCGTCAAACATAACCCAAAGACCGTGTTCACTTCCGGACTCCGCGAGAAGAGACCATCACGGCTACACACCGCGGTTGATCGTTTTAATTCGGATCTGGTGTCAAGTTATCTACAGGCCGGACATTAACAAATTCCCATCTGCCACATAACCGTGGGCACGGCTCTCGAGTTTATACCTGCGGGTGTCCCAACAGCCCATGACAAGCTCGCGATCAGCGAAGAATAGACCTTCTCCGGAAGACCGGTCGGACTGGAATCCGGTTTACAAGACATTTCGACAATGGTAAAACAAGACCAGCAAGACCTCGGCGTCGCCAACATCCACGATAGTAGTAGCAGCGTATCTTGTCTCGAGCCACGACCAGGATGAGCACTCGTCAACTAGAACCAGCCCTCAAGTTTCCCGAGGTGGCGGCGCAAGTGGCTCTAGTTTGGACCAACACTTAGACAAGCATTGGCCGAGGGGGCTAAAATAAAGATGACCCTTGGGATGTGCGACTCCCAAGGGAAAAAGGTAATAGGTGAGGCAAATGGTAAAACCAATGTTGGGCCTTCTTTGGAGGAGTCTTATTCAAAGAACTGTCAAGGGGTCCCATAAATCACCCGACCGCGTTAGGAGCATAAAATCAGGAACATAACACGGTATGGCGGAAACTAGGGCGGCAAGAGTGGAACAAAACACCAGGCATAAGGTGAGCCTTCCACCCTTTACCAAATATATAGATGCATTAATAATATAAGAGATATTGTGATATCCCAACATAACCTGTCACCATGGAGCAATCTTCAACTTCACCGCAACTAACAGCGCTATAAGAGGGGCTAAGCAAAGCGGTAACAGCCAAACAACGGTTTGCTAGGAAGGGTGTCAAGGTTAGAGGTTCATGGCAATTTGGGAAGCAAGGAACAAGTGATAGGGCGCGACATAGCGATAGAAACGAAGCAACTAGCATAGCAATGATAGTAGTGAGATCGAGGTGGCGGTCATCTTGCACGAAATCCCGCTAGGAAGAAGAACGAGTCCATGAAGAAGATGAAGCCATGAAGGCGAACCAAGCGTGAGCGAGCGAATCCTCACGATATCACATGAAAGCGGGAACTATCGAGAAGAAGCACACACATGGTAAACACACCACACATGAACAAAGCATGATGCACAATAAGCATGATGCATGACCAAGCTACATGAAGCTACTCATGGCAAGAGATGATGCAAACAAGAACAACACATCAAGGCAAGTTTAAATGAGGCCGGGAACAACATATAACAATTCCGCTAAGTCCTCATATGCAAATTTCGAAATTGGTCCAGAACTGAATAAACCTTATGTACAAGTTGTTAAACAGCAAGTTAAGATGCACCAAGATGATCTACACGAGATTCTAGTCAAGTTACATATAAAGTTCATTTAATTCGGAGCTACGGCCTAGAAGATATGAGCAAAACAAGTTAAGCATGGCATTAATGCAAAATGCACCCAAACATCAAGCAAACACACCAAAACAAGGATGCAACATGGTAATATGAAGCTACATGCAAAAACAAGCAAGTTTCATATAGAGCACACTCAAAACGGAGCAACGGTGCAACACACACACACACTATACAAGATATGACAACAATCTATCCATAACAGCAACTAGGCATCTTACAAGCATCAAAACAACAAGCTACAGCACCCCAACATAAGAACAAAAGGAATGGGCATGAAGTACAGGTAAAGCATAACAAAACATGAACACTGAGCTAACTCTAGAAACAACTAGAACATGCTCAAAAGGACATGGTAAGATTGCAAATAATAACAGTTTCAGACTTTGCAGAAATAACATCAGGAAGCAATGTTTAGAGCTATCAAACAACATGTTACATGAACTTAACATGGCAAACAAAGTCCTGGCATGATACTACTAAATGCATAGAACAAAAGACCCTTACTGACCATGAGCCAAAAGGGCACAGAAAATATGATGGCACCCATGTAAACATGGCAAGTTATATGACAGATTCATACATGGCAGGAACAACAATAAGTAGGCATGTTGGTGAGCTTGAACCACTCACCACAGAGCAATACATGGCATGGCAAGGCAACCAACAGTAAGAAGACATGTTTATGAAGCTAAGCATGGCAAGAATAAGTTCATAGGGTGCATGGATCACTAGCAAACAATCGTGGAAACATGGAACTTAACACGCGCAAGGGCCGACCTCTGGCCTCAAGGCGCGTCGATTATCTCGTCGGCAAAGGTGAAACGGAGGCGACAAGGGAAGGCAAGGTGGCGGAGGAGAAAACAAGCGCCCTTTAGGCCGGTCGGGGACCTCCCGGCAAGGCCAGCGGCGACAAGGTGAGACCTTCTCGGGCAGCAGGGCGAAGAAGGCGGCGAAGGACTGACAGTGAGCAGAGATTTCGAAGGCCACGGAGGTCCTGTCCGTTGGCGGTGGGCCTTGCTGCACACCTCTCACCCAACTAAGCGGTGGGCACGCGAGAGGTGAATCTTGGCGAAGCCGCCCATGAATCCACGAGACTCCTCAAATGGTCGATCGCCCATCATTTCGATCTTGAGGATCACCCACAGACCGTACCACGGTGGTGCTGCCGATGCTGGTCTCACCCACCATCGCAACCTCAAGGTCGCCAAGATGTTAGTCGATGGCGGGCAGGTTGAACAATTTCCTCTGCTGTGATCAAGAAACTCCAAATCCCGACAGCGAGCTCGAAGACGGCCCCTTCAAGAATCAACGGGAGGAGCAAGCCCAAGGGAAAATCACCTTGCCGGTGACCTTTGGCGGGAGGTCAACTTGGGACCGGCGCGTTACTTTCGTCGCCGATATTCGTTGCCATCTGCGGGATACTCGAGCGTCCACTCTCGCCAAGTTCATGGCGGCCTCCATTACGCCTACAGCGTGCTCAAGATGCGGGTCCGATAAGCGTCATCATCGCGGCGACAAGAAGGCAGCGCTTATCTGCACCGACCAGATTTACCGGGATGCGGCAGCGGCGGCAAACAAGGATGCACCCCTGAAGTTCCCAAAGGAAAAGAAGACCAAATGCAATGGCTCACGGGGCCCCTCCACATTGCACCCCTTGAATGTCGCGGCGCCGGGGAGGCCCATCAAGCTCCACCGGCAGGATAAAGAATGGTTGCTCACCGGCAACCAGAAGGTGTCGCCAAGGAGGGCAACCTTTGGTACCTTCACCATCGATGCCCGCGCTTAACGACAAATAGGAAGCGGCTTCGTTGCCTTCTGCGGGCGAATGTCGATGTGTTGCATGGCAACCGTCGACATCCCGGTGTTCCCGGGAAGGTAATTGAGCACAAGCTTGCCGTTTGCCCCATCTTGGCCCGTCGAGCAAAAGTGAGAAACAAGCCGTGGAGCGCCAAGAGTTCATCAATGAAGAAATCAGAAACTAGAGGCAGCTGGCCTAGTCGGTGTGATCCATCCGGCGTGGCTAGCAAACGGTTTGTCGCCAGGCCAATGGAAATGGAGACTATGTATAGACTTCAGATGTGAATAAAGCATGTCCCAGGGATCCATTCCCTTGCGGCGCATCGACCAATTATTGACTCAACTATGGGATGTGAGCTACTCGCTTTCTCTTGATGCGTGCTCAGGCTATCACGGATCTTCATGGCGAGAGGATGAAGAAAGCGTTCATCACTCCATGTAACCTATTGCTTCATCGCATGCCATTTGGATTTGAAGAATCTGGTCGACCCGTTCTGAGGTGAGTGTATCGCTTTTGAGCCCGCAGATCCTGAAATGTAGAAGCTTACATGGATGACATGGTGGTGAAGAGCAAAACAAGGATACTGCGATTCAAGATTTAGAAGAGACATTCAAGAACTGCGCGAGGATACAATTAAAATTGAACCACGAGAAGTGCGTCTTTAGGGGTCCCCTCGGCAAGCTTCTCGGGTTCTTTGTGTCTCAGAGGGGATCGAAATAACCCGACAAGATTAAAACCATTGAACAGATCCAAGCCCCAAAGCGGATCAAGGATGTCGGAAGGCTCAGAGGTTGTGTGGCTGCCCTCGGTAGATTCATTTCAAAAGTCTGCGGCGCCACGCCCTTCTTCAAAATCTTGAAGAAGGCGGGACCCATGAAGTGGACTCGAAGCGGAGCAGTGGCCAAGACTTGAAACATTACATCTTCCACTCATACTTATCGCACCTAAGCCCACGGGAGAAATTCTTGCTATACCTAGCGACCAATAAGTGAAGAGGTGAGTCTTTGCTTATTTGATGGCCGGAGGTCGACGAGGCACTGCAAGCCATTGACGACAAAGGCCTGCTCCGGCAAGCAGCGGCCCGGCAAGACACCACAGGCGAGAACAAAGGCGAGTCGCGGAAAGATGGTCGTCAGGAGGTGTATTTTGTAAGCTCCTTCTCGGGGCGGATCAAGTACTCGGTGTACAAAAGTTGCTTTTGGCCTTCTCATGGCCTCGAAAGCTCGCCACTACTTCAAGCACCGAGATAACGATGGTCACTCGCTTCCAGTGAAGGATATTACTGACCGGAGAAAGAAGGCGGGATCGTTGAATGGGCCTTTGGGTGTCGAGCGGACTCAAGTTTGAAAGTACTTCAACCATCTGAGCCGGGCTGGCGGAATTACTCATGAGTGGACCCCGACACGATGAAAGTTCAAGAAACAAGTACACCCGCACAAGGAAGCGGCAGGTGAATGGGTAATGTACTTGACGGTGCCTTCTCGCTACAAAAGCGATGCGGCGTCGTACTCATCAGCGTAGCGGAGCACCTCAAGTATGTTATCGGATGCACTTTCAAGAGACAAGCGACGAACAATCTGCTGAATATGAGGGCTTGCTTGCGGCCTCGAGTTAACGACGAGCTTAGGATCAAGAAGGTGATCGTCTTGAAGTTCCGGGTTGGTGGTAAATGAGTTAAATTACGAGCCCTTTGATGGAAGCCTATGTAGATGAAGTAAGGAAGCTTAGGGAGCACTTTGAAGGTCTGCGGATGGAACACATTGAGGCTCGAGAATGAAATCATGAGCGGCCTTTCAAGTGTGCTTCAATGAAGTTACAC
Source organism: Aegilops speltoides (assembly GCA_021437245.1). Classification (NCBI taxonomy): domain Eukaryota; kingdom Viridiplantae; phylum Streptophyta; class Magnoliopsida; order Poales; family Poaceae; genus Aegilops; species Aegilops speltoides. The sequence goes on along the minus strand of CM038146.1, from coordinate 82,028,772 downwards.
AATGGAACCGAGGGACCTTCTTGCTGGTGACTCAACCAAATGGTAAGCCGTCAATTGAGCGATCAAGAAGAGAAGTTGGTGTCCGTGACTACTTGCCGTGACCTCCCAGGCGCGCCAAAGTCCCGGGATTAACCTCGAGCGGCTGAGGAACAATTTGCTCCGCCGATCATCAGGATCTGTGCGATCGAAGCAAGTGTTCCCAGACAAGACTGCCCGAACAAGCAGGGAACCTCCGGCTCCGTGAGCCGATTCTTCCGTAAGCGAAGGTTCCTGGCTGACCCTCATGCCTTTAGTCCTTGTCGTCGAGCCCGGGCTCGGCATGGCGCGAATCGTCCGTTTCACTGGTGGAGAACTTCACAGCGATCGAGGAGATAGAAAGGATAACAGACGGTCGGTATGTACGGTTGTGGACAGCGAGCTCTGAGAAGAAGAGCTCAATGGTGTCGAGATTGAAGTGCATCTCTAGGGAAGATGAATGACAGCTGTTGGCAAGATTCACGGAGCATCTGCGACCACGGTTGGCGCGCTTCTTGCGAAGAGCTTTCCGCAAGGAGTTCTTTAATAAAGAAACTCTCAAGATGCAAGCGCACTAGTAACCAAGTGTGAAGCGTGCCAATTCCATGCAAAGCAAATTCATCAATGACTCAAGCTCTCCAAACAATCCCTTTGTCTGGCCCTTCTCGGTGCAGGGGCTCGACATCCTCGGCCCCTTCCGTCCCGTCAAGGGCTTTGAGTACTTATGCGTAGCGATCGACAAGTTCACAAAGAGTGGCGGAAGGTGGAGCCGATGAAAAGTGACAACCGTCGGCCGTCAAGTTCTTGGTCGATTGTGTGCCATTTGGGATCTAACCGGATTATCACCGACAACGGTACACAATTCACCAGTAGCACCTTCGCCTGTCGTCCAAGACCTTGGCGCAAGGCATTTAACCCTTTTGCTCACCAAGGACAGCAGTCCAGCGAAAAGGCACCCAGGGAAGTCTCGCGGACTCAAACAGAACTTTCGCCAGGCTGCACAAGTCACGGAAAATTGGATAGAGGAGTTGCCGTGGCTCTGGTGATCGAGCGCAAAGCCAAAGGCCAGGCGGACACCCTTTGCTCTAGTCTACGGGCGAAGCGATTCTCCCCAGAACTTCGTATCTGGATCTCCTCGAGTGCTCGCTTATGATGAGGCTTGCAAAACAAGCTGCGCCAGATAGCGCATTGCTCCTCGGGAGAAGCGTCTCAGGCGTTATGCAGCTTGCTCGATATCGGCAAGCCTTGCGCCGCTACCACAACCGCAAAGGTCAAAGCGAAACCTCGAGGCGACCTTGTTCTTCGGCGTGTTCGATCCGCCAAAATTCCAACAAGTTGGCCTTGAGTGGGAAGGCCCTATCGGGTGAGACAAGTCCACGAGACCGCGCTGTCCGACTCGAGACGAAGAAGGCTTGCCGATGGTAATTCACGGAACATAGAGCATCTTCGCAAGTTCTACCCATAGAAGCGCGTCATGCGTGATCGCTCAACCTCCTTTTGTACAAAAGCTTTGCCGCCGTTGCATGTAACCCTTTGTAAGTAAAGCGTAGCGAGATCCCGTCAGACAATAAAGTTCCGATGTCGTCGTTATCGCCTCCTTTCCATGCTCTTCTTCGCTATTTGCATGAGTTATTTGGCATCTTTAAATTATGGCGCGTGCGGAACAAGCAATAAGCGTCAAAAGGCCTCGTGCCCGTTCTCTTATTTCTTCTCCTTGTTTCTTAAGCAAAAGAATGTTCCTCCGCTGCAAGTTTGCGGGGAGAAAATGAGGATGGACCAAGCACTCAAGTCTGTTCAGAAAAAAGGGTAACACTGCAGGAGCGCGCGAGGCCTCGAAGCCTAAGTTAAGGTTGCAGCTCAAAATTTTAAATTTTGAGATTGAGTCCTTGAAACAACACCTTGTATGGAAAACCTGTGCTCGGAGGAACCTACTGAAGCGAGACGTGCCCTTATCTCTTATCGTTGAGTCGACTACGCAGTTAAGTTATGTTCTTGTTGTACAGCGAGGTTGCTTGCGGTGAGCCTACGCCCTTGCGGCAAGTCTCTCCTAAACATAAGGTTAAAGCATCTGAGTTGAGAATCAAGACAAGGGAATTGATTCTGCGATCATTAGTCGGAATAAAGTAAATATCCTGCAAAGGATAACTTGTGATAACTAATAAGTTAAATGGCGACTTGTGCGGCGATAGAGAAAGGAAAAAAAGAAGAAAGAGGGCCTAGTCTACGGCGCCCTCCATCTGAGGGATCTTGTTCACTTTGGCGATGATGTGGCGACTTGCTCCTTCAAGGCCTCCGATATGCTGCGTCGGCTGGCAAGGCTGAAGGGCGTTGGAGAGGTTTATCACAGGGGTTGCGGTATCGATCTTCGTCGACACCGCTCCATGGTTCCAGCGTAGTAGCGCCTCCTCGGCAAGCTGCCTTGAGGATCTTCTTCGTCCGTAATTCGCGAGCCAGCGCGACCCCACGAAGAAGAAGGTGAGCTTACTGTGCGAGGTTTGGATCCGGGAGTAAATGGTGCTCAACTTGATGCCAGCGCTCTGGTCAATAAGCGGTTGAAGACACCAATTCCTCGGTCCATATCTAAATCTTGGCGGAAATCTCGGCCGCCTGTTGGCGCGGCCACTAAAGATCGCTCCTCACGGAGCTCTTCCTTGATTTGGTTTCTGGCGGGCAGCGTCAGCCGAGTCCGTCGGTAGAAATTTTCGCTCAAGATCCTTAGCGGAATCCTGCGACCTCAACTTCGCCCTTCTCGGCCAAAACCGCTGGAGCTACGAGTTGGTGCGAGTGAATTCCTCGCTCCGTGGCGGCGCCTTGGCGATCTTCTCGAGTCCACCTTCAAAGGATCCGGTTGCGACCTTGGCGGCGAGATCCTTCGGCCTCCCATGATGCCATCTCTCATGCCTTCAACTCCCGTGAGGTTTGCTCCCGGCGAGGTCTTCCTCGTGGGCGTCAAGGGAACCTTGGTGGTTGAGCTCCCCTTCTCATGGGGGACAGATCCACCCGTGGCCGTTCTTGCTCCTCGGCCTCGGCTTTCTCCAACCCTCTTCATACTGCTGAGCTGCTCGCGCCTCTCAGGCACACCTCGCGGAGGCGGCTTGATTAGCGACCGCAACTCTGCGCGCGTTTCTCCATCTCCTCGGCCTTGGCGGAAACTTCCGGGAAGCAAGCCGCTTTAGGGGCCGGTAAGGCAGGGATCTGCTGAAGCAGCTTCTCCTCATCGGGCCCACCGCTCCGCCCGGTCCCTCGGCGACCTTCAAACCAGCAGGCGAGGATCTCCCGTCGAGGCAGCGCCCTCGGGCGCCCGCGACGAGAGCCTGACATCTGGATGAAGACACCGTTGGGGCTTCAAGTAGCCGGGCTGTTACTGCTTGACGGAAGGATCGGCGGCAAACGGCAGCAGCTCCTGCAGCCTCCGGACGGTGGTGCGCTTGCCGCCCCCTCTCCGGCAGCTGCGTCGAGCGAAAGCGATTCGAGCGCGTGTGGTTCGGCCCCCGCGTCCTCGGCAATGAGAACCGTCCCGCCGCCGCCATACCGTCCCCTCCTCCCGACAGCGACCTCCGTCTCCGTCCTTTCCGGGGAGGGAGGTCTAGAAAGAAAGCAAAAAAGCGGTTCAAGCAAATATCAAAAAAAAAAAAAAAGCGACACGAAAAGCGTCGCGAGAACCTACTGGTAGGCATCTTGGTGAGCTCTCTTGCGAGAACCATCCTTGCTTGAGATGCTTGCCCTCGTCAGACTACTACGCCCTTAGTGAGCCGCCCATAGCAGGCGCTCTCCCTTGGGGAATCCGGCCTTGGCGAGATGGAGGGCCTGCTCCTCGAGGCGACCTCGGATGCTCTGTGCTGCGGCTCCATCCTGCGCAAGTCAAAGGCAAACACGTCAAGATATTGGGACAAGATAAAGCTATCGGATGTACGGCAAGCGAAGGTCTGAAACCCGGACTTCTGTTGGGGGGCTGCTGAGGGCTACTCCTCGGAGCGCGCTCGGGTCAAGCAAACTGAGTCGGGCGTCTCGGCCCCTCGGCAGGAGAGTCGTCATGATCTCGACCACGGGCACCTTAGCTCTCTTCGCCTTGCTTCGATCAAGGTCTGAAATCGACACAAAAAGCAAGATTAGCATCAACAATGGCGGCGAAATTCACGAAGATGAAGGTCTTGAGGACTCCTCCTGTTCCTCTTAGTCGTCTTAAGCAAAACCGGAAGGTCGTCTGCACAGGGCGCATCGGTGTGAGGCGGGAGGCGAAGGCCCTCTCGGGCGCTGGCGGTCCTCGGGCTGAGGGGCTGCGAGGCCCAGCCTGTGGCGGTCGAGACCGAGGCGGGCCGCCGCCCGCTCAGGAGGCCTGATCGCTCGGCGCCGACTTATGGGCGCGCTAATGGCCTGCCGTGGTCGCCTCCATACATACAGTCTTGGCTGAGTGGCCCGGCAGCTCGACTCCCGGGAAGCTTGCTGCCCGGCCAGTGCGATTCTTAGGGGGCTTGCGACTCCTCCACTTACGCAGACCTTGCGAGGCGCTTCAGCGGAGCGGCAGGGCTCGCCGACAGGAGGTTCGGCAGCGAGGAGGCGTCGTCATCATAAGGTCCGGTGGACCCACCGGCATCGTCGGCGACCGCGACGTTCTCCCTCCTCTCGCCCGGTGGCTCGCGGGACCCGGCACCTGTCTGCAATCAAGGGCAGGGATGGATATACATCAACCATATGTTCAAAACACCCTTATGAAGTATCTCAAAATATGCATGGATCTCTCTGTAGCAACAAGTTTACATGGCATAAAAATAACAGCAGAACAGGGACTAAAATCAGCAACATCACGATGCCTAGTTTGCATGCTTGTGCTAGTCACCACATTGATCACAAAAATACATGGTAAGCACCTCTGTAAAGAAGACATATCATAGATCAAAACACATGAAGACATCAACCTCATAGGATGCACACATCAATCATGGCAAAAATGACAAATGAGCATGTTATAACAGTCTCAGCAGATTAACAGCAACATGCACTCTTCCAACAGCATTTCGGGCATCAGGATGAGCTCAAATGAAAATGATGCAATGGAACGAAATGCAGTACTCGTTGAGACGAACAATTTGACATATTACATGCACGAAACGGAGCTACGGATGCAGAGATACAATGCGATGAACATGGCATGATTATGTCACAGATTCGGGACTTGGTGGAATTTTACCATCTCGTGAAATGGATCTGGATCTGGGGGCTCGGGTCGAGGCGGGCCGGGCTCGCCGGAGTTGGCGGTGGGGAGGCGGCCGGCCAGGGAGATGGCCGGGGGAGGCCGGAGAGGGTCGGGCGGGCGCGCTCGGCGCTGGGCCTGGCAATGACGAGGGACGCGGCGGCGGCGACCAGCCGGCTGGGCGGAGGGCGCTGCTGGGCTCTGGCGCTGGATCGGCGGCGGAGGCGGGCAGCATGGCGATGATGTGTGGCCAGTGGCGACTCGGCCGAGGAGGCTTAGGCGGAGGCGGCGGCGACGACCATGGGCATGTGTGAGCTCATTTGAGCATGTGATGGTGGGAGGCGGCGGAGGCAGTGGCGGCACGGGTTGGTCCGGCGGCGGCGCGATGACATGTCGGCCCTGGATTGGTCCGGGCAACGTGGCTGCGGGGCGGCGGACGCGTCTGGACGGCGACGGACATGTCCGGCGGCGCGGGAAGGAGTTTGCTAGGGTTTGCTCCGCGAAAATGGGCGGGGAGGACGTTTATATAGGCATAGGGAGCTAGGAGAGTCCAAATGAGGAGCGGTTTTCGGCCACGCGATCGTGATCGAACGACCGAGAGCATGGAAGAGGCTTAGGATGGGTTTTGGGCCACTTTGGAAGGGTGATGGGCTGCAAAGAGAAGGAGGCTTTCTACGGTTACCCGGTTAACCGTTGGAGTACCAAACGACCTCCAAATGGCACGAAACTTGACAGACGGCCTATCGGTGCTATACCAAGGCTGCTTGGCAAACCTCGGTCCATTCCGAGAAAGTTTAATACCCGCTCACAAAAAGAGGTAAAGGGGGGCGCCGAGGAGCATAGGAGTGCCGGATTGCAAAACGGACAACGGGAAAAATGCTCGGATGCATGAGAAGAACACGAATGCAAAATGAAATGCACATGATGACATGATATGAAATGCATATGATGACATGGCAAAGTGCAACACGCAAGCAAATGACATGGCAACAACGACGAATAACTGGCAGACACCTGGCGCCTCAAATCCGGGGCGTTACAGGGGTGAATAGGCATTTTAAAATAATTACGGTAGGGGCTTGAACATATGCGGAATAAACCTAGCGGTTAATTTGTCAAGCACAAACCTACAACAACTAGGCTCACCTATGTGCACCAACAACTTATGCTAAGCAAGATAAGTAACTATGAGATAACAAGATATATGACAAAGAACAATATGGCTATCATAAAGTAAAGTGCATAAGTAAAGGGCTCGGGTAAGAGATAACCGAGGCACGCGGAGACGATGATGTATCCCGAAGTTCACACCCTTGCGGATGCTCATCTCCGTTTGGAGCGGTGTGGAGGCACAATGCTCCCCAAGAAGCCAATAGGGCCATCGTAATCTCCTCACGCCCTCGCACAATGCAAGATGCCGTGATTCCACTAAGGGACCCTTGAGGGCGGTCACCAAACTCGTACAAATGGCGACCCTTGGGGGCGGTCACCGAACCCGTATACTTTGGCAACCCTTGGGGCGGTCACTGTGCAGATCAAATTGCTCGGGGTGATCTCCACAACCTAATTGGAGACCCCGACGCTTGCCCGGAGCTTTACACCACAATGATTGAGCTCCGAACACCACCAACCGTCTAGGGTGCCCAAGCACCCAAGAGGAACAAGCTCAAGGGCACCAAGCACCCAAGAGTAATAAGCTTCTCAACTTGTAACTTCCACGTATCACGTGGAGAACTCAAACCGATGCACCAAATGCAATGGCAAGGGCACACAGAGTGCCCAAGTCCTTCTCTCCCAAATCCCACCGAAGCAACTAATGCTAGGGAAGAAAATGAGAGGAATAACAAGAAGGAGAACACCAAGAACCCCAAGATCTAGATCCAATGGGTTCCCCTCACATAGAGGAGAAAGTGATTGGTGTAAATGTGGATCTAGATCTCCTCTCTCTTTTCCCTCAAAAACTAGCAAGAATCCATGGAGGGATTGAGAGTTAGCAAGCTCGAAGAAGGTCAACAATGGGGGAAGAACACGAGCTCAAAGGATAAGGTTCATTGGGGAAGAAGACCCCCTTTTATAGGAGGGAAAAAAAATCCAACCGTTACCCCACTATACATCCCCGCACAGAGCGGTACTACCGCTCCCACCCAGCGGTACTACCGCACTGACGAGGAAGACAGGGCCCTGGCCCCAGAGCAGTACTACCGCGGGAGTAAGAGCGGTACTACCTCCACTACTACCGCTCCTAGTACCGCAAAACCCGACACGAAAAACATCGGTCTCGAATCGAGGCGGTACCAGCGCGGAACCGGAACTGTACTACCGCTTATGGCCATGGGCGGTACTACCGCTGTGGGACAGCGGTACTACCGCTTGTGGCGATAAGCGGTACTACCGCTCCAGCCCAGCGGTACTACCGCTGGCGCCATCCTTATGCCACAACCACGAAAACAAAGAATACTTCAAGGAAAACCAGAACTGCCATAACTTCTTCATATGAGCTCCGAATTGAGCAAACTCAAGCTTGTTGGATAGAGCAAGACGAGTAGCATCAAAACAGCGAGGCAGGGGAGGTATGCCTAACAAACAAAGGAGTGAAACCTCCAACTGAGAAGAACCGGCATACCCTCCAACATCGAAAACATCATAGAAGATGCAAGTGAACTCCGTTTTCAATGAACTCGAGCTTGTCATAAAAAGATGACCATAAGCTCCAAAACTCACATGGAGAAGAACCAAACAAGAACCAATAAAGATGATGCAAGGATGCAATGGTTTGAGCTCTCTACGAACGATACGATCAAGCAACTCATCGAGAGCCCCCCTTGATAGTACGGCAAACGATACTATAACCCGGTCTCCCACAACTACCATGAGACCAGTAAAATAGAAAACCTATCAAGGGCAAACCTTTGCCTTGCACATGATCCACTTGAGCTGGATGATGACGATCTACTCCTCCTCAAGATGAACCACCTTTCTTGATTGCGTTGGCTCGATGAAGACTAGTTGATTGCTCCCCCATACTCCACTATGGGTGAGTCACTCTTCCGCACATCTTCACAAATCCATTGTCACCACAATGGACGGCAAGCTTGACGCACTTGATCTCTTCGTGATGCATCACTTGAACTTGCACACCGCAACCTAACCCCACAAAGAACTCTCACGAAGACCATGGGTTAGCACACAAAGCGTAATGGACAATGCTTACCATATCATGGGATCACTTGATCCCTCGGTACATCTTATGCGCTTTGTGTGTTGAATCTTTCCAACTCTCTTCATTTGGATGATGTCTTGAAGGTAGACATGAATGATCACACAATCTTCTTCTTCAAGACATGCTTGCAATAAGCTCAACACTCACATGACCGATCTTTGGATAATTCCTTAATAACACCTTGGTCAACTCATAAACTCCTTGAAACCAACACATGGACTTCAAGAAAAACCTATGGACAGATCCTTCAAATATAACTCAAGACAACCATTAGTCCATAGAGATTGTCATCAATTACCAAACCCAAACATGGGGGCACCGCATGTTCTTTCAGTGACCTCGGCACCGCAAAGATCTCAATGGTGCTGATAGAAATGAGCTGGAAATCCGTCGGGGCCCGGTGCTTTTGTGGGAAACATCTGAAAAAGGGCAGTTTTAACTTCTTCTCCCTTGTACGCTGCAGATAAAACAACGTGCTAAAACAAAAAAACTACAGGGCTTAGATTTTTTTAGCAACCCACTACAGGCCCATAGGAGGAAAGGCCCACAGAAAATCTTGGCCCGCTCCCACCCCCTCTATATAACTCGACCGTGGGCAGAGACGCCAACCAAGCACCTCTTAGGGTTTGAACCGCCGCCGCCGCAGTCCCTCCGCTCCACGGCCGATCATGGCGCGCCGGCGGCGGCTCCTCTTCCTCTCGTCTTGCGCGGCTTCTCTACTTTTTCTCGCCGTCTCATCTGCCAATAGGTCTCGTTTTTCTCTTGTTTTTGTGCCGTGATGATTGCTTTATTTCTGACACCTCTTGTACGAGAAGCGCCTTGATGCGCTTCGCTGAGCAGATTGCAGCAAACATATCTGAGCACAATCACACCCTAATTTGTTTGTTTATTTTTGATACATTTGCAACAACTAGGATCTTGGTAAGAATCGTTGGCCGTGATGAGCACTGCTTATTTCTGACACCTCTTGTATGAGAAGGGACCCGTCCCTTCCATGAGCAGATTAGCAACCCTCTGAGCTCATCTTATGATCAAGATCTCTTCCTGTAAATTGTCCTTTTTTCGTTTGGTTGTTTTTCTTGTCATTTGGCTTCAATATGGGCAACAGCTGTGACGAGCATCGCTTTCTTCTGACACCTCTTGTATGAGAAGTGCCCCTCTCGAGAGAGAGGCGCCCTTCGCTGAGCAGAGTATAGCAACTGTCTGAGCTTTTCTTTATGTTGCCTGCGCCAGCTTTACAATTTTTGTTGGCCAGAGTAGCCTGGTACAGTTGTCCTTCTGGTTGACTCTGAGATTAGTTGTGTGTCCTTTTTGTTTGTAATTTTAGTATGTTATTGTACGTATCTCGTGCATATTTGTATGCTAGGCGATTTAGAATTTATAGTCAAGAGGCCTGTCGCGCTGTAGCTTTGAAATTCTCTGTTTGCAAGCTATCTGAAGAAACAAACTCACGTTCAAAGTCTGGTGATTATCAGGTCAGAATTAGTCTTATTTGCATTTGAATGTCAAATAAAATAGTCTTATTTGCATTCCACAACACATAAAAAACTCTTAATTTTACTAAATACTACTCCCTCCGTTCTGAATTACTTGTCTTGGATTTGTCTAGATACAGATGTATCTAAACTCATTTTAGTGCTAGATACATCCGTATCTAGACAAATCTAAGACAAGTAATTCGGAACAGAGGGAGTATTTAAGTTAGCAGCTGCTTAATCATTCGGGGTGAAAGTCTGCTGGTTACAAAGAAAGTTGTAGCACAACAATCATAAAGATACATTTACGGTAAACTGGGATTGATTCCTCCCAACACCCAGGAAATCATCAATCGATAGGATCATGAACAGCACAATCAGAATTTCGGGTGCTTTATCTTCTGGTCTCAACTTGTGATTTGTTTGTGCTTCGTCATCTGGTCTTTGGGATGTTCAGTCTCTTGAGGCTGATTTGTTTCCACTGGACTCGTTCCCTTGAAGCAATAGTGTTCTGTTGTATCTGAGTTGGCCCCTCTTTTGCCCTTCGGGTTCTCTCTCCCAGGGCACCGGCAGCTCTTACATACATCCACCCGTCGCATACAAAAATTCCCGTCGACACTTTCTTGGTAATTTGATTTTGACAGCTGTGATGAGCCCATTTTACAGTTACAGACCTGTAATGACTCCTGTGGAAATGATCACATGGTCAAAGAACATCTAAGGGACTGAGTTGTTTGCTATCAGTGGTTTAGATATTGATGTGTTTGTTTTGATTTGCTTATCTTAACAGTATTCGTGCCTGTAAACTAATCTGTATGGTTCCTGGGCAGTGAGGAAATGGGGAAGAAAGCAAATTTTCCTCTTGCTATCTTGTTATCAGATGAGTAATTTTCTTGTCTTGCACGATGCTAACCCCGGGCTTGTCGGATGGATCTTGGTCCTCTGTGATGAAGGAAAGCCCCAATGCTGTGCTAGATCCACACCGCCGTTCAGTGTTGCAGGCCGTGATACTACGTGTGAATGAGCAGTCTGTGTCAGAGTAACGGATACATACACATCACATTTGTTTTCCACTAATTGTTTTTGGATCTTGGATTGTTTGGTGGCAGTGACCCGCGCTTCTGATATAACTCATGAAGCACAAGGGAAAACATTTGAATTTCTTGATATGAGCCACTGTAAATACCAGTTCCTTTTCTTTATGATCTTGGTTTTTTATGTTATTATGTTGTTTGTTCATGGCGGTGATGATAAACACTTTAAGCAAACATGCCAGTTCTGCTTCTGAAAATTAATGACTGAAAAGCCTGTTATACAGATCTGAGCCATGATCTATTGTACAATTCTAGTTTAGTTTCTGATTCTGTAATATTACAAATTCATTTGAAGACCTTGTGATGCGTATCCCAATAGTTGAACACCAGGACCCTGTTCGCATTATGAACCTACCTGGAGGTTATTTGAAAGATTTTTCTTTCTTTTGGTTGTTCTCTGTTTTACCCCTTGCTTTTGTTTTGATTGTGCAGTTTAAGTATCCTGTTTTTTCTGATTTGTGGAATAGGCTGATCCATAGATCGTTTCAGCTTTGTTTCTTGTTCCTACGAGATGGGAGTTAAATAGTGACACAAAATTTAACAAATAACCATTGTGTCCCTGCAGCAATTGCTACTATATGGAGAAACAAGTTTTAATATTGTTCTAGAATAAGTTACCCGGGCCATAATCTGAACTTGAAACCTGATTGAGTAACAGTTGCCATTAAATGAATTGTCTGTGAATTGTGAAAATGAATTGAATTTGCTGGACGCCAGTAGCATGAATTAGTAGCAAATGTAGTAATGGTACGGACTTTTCACTTGTAATTGAATGACGCTTGGAACATCTTTATGGCATAGTTCTATACCTCATCACTTAAAACCATTGAATGGTTACAGTAAGAGATTTTTACTGGGTTATCTTATCACTTCTTAACCAAGATATTTATACTGGGTTATCTTTCTGGAACTCGGGCGTTTGACTTCTATTCGTGGAAATTTCTTCTGGACGAAGTTGTTTTACTTTCATGTTAGGAGTTTATGTAATTTCAGCTGGTGTTTATTCCCACAGCCCTACATGATGAACTTAATATTTTAGCTATGGATTTATGTCCAGATGGAGCTATAATTTTTGTCATAGTTACTCTGATAGGGCATTACTGATTTGATATTGGGGAAATAACATTGGTATGATGATAAATTTATGGCTTGTTTCTGAACATTCGCCTAAGAGGCTTGAGTGCTATCCTACACTCTCACTGGAAAGTGCCATGTGTGGACTAATATATAATAATATCCGCTTATTATCTGATGCCTTGCATTAGCACGCTCTAGTTGTCTCTTCTTTGCCCCCTTGTGAATCCATTAATCTTCAGTTTCAACTTTCAACCAATATTTTGAAGTGATGGCGTTGATTTCATGAAGTACGAGGGGAAATATGGTTGAATTTCTTAATGTGAGCCATATGTATATTAATTCTTATTTTGCACTCTTTACAAAGTGATTTTTGTTTTCTGTTTTGATAACACTTCCATGACAGTTCTATTTATTAGAATTCAGGACTAAAAAACCTGATTATATTGATTTGACCCTTTGTAGTTTATAAAAACGGTGTTAGCCCAGTGGCGATACCTGGAAATTCATGATTAATTAGACCCGTGGTGATATCTTCCATGTACTTAATCTGAATTAAGAGATTATAGTTTGTGCTGAAACATCATCTTAAATTCCAATTATTATACGCCCAACATTTGGAGGTGCAGATGGCTTCAGGATTGTGTTTACAGGATGAACCTACCTGGAGGTGCTGTATCCACATAACATCGATGATTAAGTTTTCTAGTTTTTGAGGATCACAACATGTAATATGTTGTTTTCTAGTTTTTGTTTACAGCGGATAAAACTAAAGCATTTCTGTATCATATTTGCTCAGTTTAGGAATCGTCTCACAAATATCTCTGATTTCCGGAAGAGATATGCAATCAATTTTATTTGCCTTAAACAGGACTTTATTTAAGAGAACATAAAATGTAGATAAATGATGCATAAGAAATTAAAAAAGGTCTGTATTCATTTCATTTCCGCTTGATATTATTTTAACTGTGATGGCTAAATGATCCACCTGTGGTTAGCATATAGCTCCATGCAGTGCTTACTCATGATCAATAGGGCTGGTTCAATGGCTCAATCTGAATAAAAGGATGAGAAAATACTGCAACAATATGATCTATGATCTGATTCTTTGTATTTAGGTCTCTAATGATGACTTTGCCAAATTTCTTAATTTTTTTTCTCATGTATTTTTTTCTTCAAAAGTTATCTTTTTGGGATGCGATGAAGGTAAGTTGAAAGTTGGTCTGTGTTTCTGATGTTTTTCTTGTAATTGCGTTCGTAGATATTTTCTTGTTTTTATGTGAATTTTTGCATGTCAGACTTCAGAGATGCATCTGGTGTCAATGAGAAGTCATATCATATGAAATGCCATCTGTAATGTTTTGGGACTGCCTTGCCCTTGCCTTGCAACTGTGGATGATTTTGCCATTTGTACTGGTGAAGAACGTTCATATGGCAACTAAACAGAGTGCTGTTTTATCGCACAATAACATAGGCCACATGCTTCTCGCATGTTAAACATTGAATGCACTGCTCAGAAAATTAATTGATGTGAGGGCCCTTTCCCCAAATTATCGACTGTGATTATACTGTGCGCAACTGTAATCCTTTATCGTAGGATTCCAAGCCAGAAGTCTGATCCATCTTATGTTTTGTTCTATTTTATGATTATATAGTTATACTGTGCGCACATGTAATCCTTATCAGAGGATACGAGGATCCTGTTCACAAATGGTTGATTGAAAAACTTGTTATATAGATCTGAGCTGTTGCACTTGAGAAGAGTTTTTTTCTCCTGGTTGATTGATGGAGTTGATACTTCCTCCGTCTGGAATTAGTCAACGCTCAAATGGATGTCCATTTGAACATTAATTAATTCCGGACGGAGGGAGTATCTTTAGAATGGTTGTTGCCAAGCTAATATGGAAGTGGGCTTCGGGCCGCTTGATGTGTTTTTGGCCGTCCGATTGAGATTTGGAGAAGCCTGGGCCGTCGGATCTGGAGCTGGCACTGCTGGAATGAATAGTAATGGCAGCAAAATGTAAATATCATGCCCCCACCGGGGTATTTTGGTCATTTCACTCGCCCGGGTATAAAAGGGCTGGCTCGAGTGGAGGCAACCCTAGACGGCTCCCCTCCCCCTGCCGCGCGCCTCCTCTCCCTCCTCTCCTTCTTCCTCCGGCCTCCCTGTCGTGCCGCCCCGCCGCCTCCTCCCTCGCTCACTTCCTCTCCTCCCGCAGTCGCCTCCCTCCCTCCCTTGCTCTCGTGCAGCCGCCGCGGCGCTCCCGCATCTCCTTCCCTTCCTCTCCCACCGCCATGTTCGCGGAGGCGCTGTAGATCCCCGCCGACCAGGCCGCGCTGGCGCTCGGGGCGCTCGCCGCCGTGCTCCCCGGCGATGACGACGCCCCCGCAGCGGACGGCGTGTCGGAGGCCGACCTCCATGAACGGCACGTGGGTGCCGTGGTGCTCGCAGAGGCGCTGCAGATCCCCGCTGAGCAGGCTGCGCTGGCCGCAACGGAAGGAGCTGGCGCCTCCCCACCCCCATCTATCCACTCCGTCCAGGTCTCTCTCTCTCTCCCAGTTCCCATTCTTACATCCACTCTCGCTGCCAGCTCCTCCTGTACCCGCAGCAGATAGAGAGAGGGATGATGTGAAGGAGAAGCCATGCCCTGTCCACTGCGTCGTGCGCGACGACCGGCTGGGCTCTGTTTCAGCACCCCAATCTTCCTACCTCTATCCCCTTCTAATTTCTCCATCCCTTTCTGTCAGGTACTCTCTCTCTGCCTGCTCTCCTCTCTTATGCATTCCTTTGTTTGATATAATACCTGAAATTTCCCATCTTTGTGTTGCACTGGCAGATTTTTTTGTGTACATGCATACAAGGCGCTCGATGAAAATCCAAGCAGGTTGCAAGGGAAGGCAAATTCCATTTTATGCTCATGTGTAATCATTGATTCTTTTTTCCTCACATTTAGCATGCAGTCAACTTTTACTTATATGTACAAATATATTACCTCTTTCAGTTATATGACTTGCACACACACAATATATTGCATCTGTAGGTCATGTGACTTGCCTACGGAAGATATGAGTGTCCTCGGAAAATATTATTATGCTGGATCTACTATGGTTGCCACATTATGCAAGTCAGCATTTAGTGACTTGCAATATCTGCTTACTCAATTTTTGGTGTTAATTTTACCTTCTGTTCAAGCATTGTGTGTTTTGTTTGAAGCTTTGAAGCAATCCAGCATTACCTTTGCTAAAAAATGTCGTTATGTGCTGTGGTTACTGTTTGATGTCACTTGGTTGTTTATTCCTGACCACTATGTCTTGCCGATGTCGTTCTTGCGGGCTTGAACTATTTTGACAGGATGCCAACTCCCCCTCCATCCCAAAGGGGCCCGAAACATATGCACTTATGTTCAACAACTATATTATGAAGTAACTGCGTTCTTGCTTGATCCAGCTAAAGTTCTAAATCAGTGGTTCATAGGAGTGGTCTGTGTGGTTATGCTTTGTTGTATGAGTAGATGATGGTGGATTTGATCTGTTTGACTGCCTTTGATATGTTTTCCTGCCTTTGGACGCACTATTGCCATGTACTGCAACATTTATTCAGTGTAAAATGTAGATTTTCAGAAATATCAAAGATTGAGAGAAGCATATTTAGGCCTGAAACTTTTATTTTGCCACAACTTTTATCGGCGCATGTCGTTTAGTGAACTTGGCTCTGCTTGGTGGTTTAGCTTAGGCTGGCCTTTTTGGCATCACTCATCAGTTAGATTGTCCTCTTATATGAGAACCTATGATAGTCAGTTCAATAGAAAGCAGAGAAAATGATAGATAACATGAGCTAATATTTGGTTGATGTACTATTCAGGTGTGAAGATCCATTGGTAAAGTTTATTTGAGGAAACTGTACCGTTCCATGGACCCATTATTTCGGCGAGCCGGTCCTGTTATTGCACTAAAGAGGCCATCTCTTAGCATTGAACCACAAGTTCATGTTCGCAAGCTGAAACCAAGATATCTGTGTCTGATATTTGCCTCAAATGGTCTTTGGGAGCATCTTAGCGATCAGTACAGGAAGTTGTAGTAGCTGCCCCATCATTTTTAATCTAAATGATGGTAAGCACGAGTTAGATTTTATGACTACTAGAGGGGCATATTGTCACAGCATGTGCTATGTTGGACCGTATCGATTTTACTGATGTAGTACATGATTTCACAGTTTTTTTCTAGCACATATACATTAATTATTCTTTACAAAAATAAACAGATCTTAAAATCTACTGATAAATGGAAGTATGCACCTCTGCTTACTAATATAGAATACTATTTAGTATCTGACCTACTTGATTTAATTGCTGCATGTTCTTACCTTAGTGACCGTAGTGCACAATCTTATACACTAATCAGAGAGGAAATATATTACATAACAACCTGTGAAAGACCTGGTGAACAACATTTTAGCATGCTTTGTTGTGACATTTCAGCTGCCTGCTGCTTTGTTTTAATTCTTTCTATTTATCCATTTAGGTACTTCTAGGACACGGACAATTGCCCTCAAGGTCAACACATCAATGCTCCCAAGCCCATTCCTTTTAAAATTTTCTCAATATCACTTCTGTAGGTTTACTTGAGATGTTATGCTGCATGTGTTGTGGTGAGGTTTTCCTACTTCCCTTTTAACTTCTCCTCTGAATTTGATCACATGTTTATGCAATTGGACCAGAGCGATGACATTACCTACAGCTTATCAACACAAAGAAAGAGAGAGAGAGTCTCTCTCTCTCTCTCTCTCTCTCTCTCTCTCTCTCCCTCTCTCCCCTGACTCTTTGTGCCTGTGTTGACCCTTTGTCCATGCGGTTGTCCTGTGGACTGCTCTTTCTGATTTGGGGGATATGAGTTCAAGACGAGCTCAATTGTGTTGTTTAGGTCATAAACAGATGCATAAAGGTTATTTTTTTAATATAGAGCACAAATAGATATTATTTGAGGTGATTTATTCATTTCTTAGTTCCATCATTAGCATGTCCACAAAAGGATCCAGTGTAGAAAACTAAGCGTGTTGAGGTTTAATTCATATAAGAATGTGTCGGAATGGAAATATGAAAATGTGTATGTATGAACAAGCTCAGATCCATTTCTCATGTTTATATTTTTTTAATCATGGGCTAAAGATCAAATGCTACCATGCAGCACCACAGTTGGGTAGTTTCGACATCTTCAGATACGAATGTGTATGCAGGCGAATATGACATGTCCCGTGCGAGATCAAATGACTTGAGCATTACATTGGTTCAACTGTCCCTCTCATCAAGTATTATGTTTGCGAGATGAACAAGACTTTCATGCCTCCTGGACAGAGGAGCCAATGCCAAGGTCAATTCTCACTTCTGCATTTTTAGTACTGTACTAGATCAAATATATAATGACCAATAGATAGTGAGTTTCTTTTGATGGTGCACCAAAATACAGTCAATTGTTGGTGATTAGGAATTTATTTAGGATGCGTTGGGGCATTTTCCCTCTTACTGTGACTGTTTAGATCAGTTAAACATGGAGGTTTTAGGTTTATGTGTGCGGTAAATACAATGAGTCCATTGCAATTGGGCGTTGTCCTGTTGAGTAGTACTACTTAAGCTGTCTGATTGTTTAGGGACACACATAATATCTTCAGAATTGGTTGTAGCATGAATCTTGTTGTTAACATGGATGCACAGAGCCAAATTATATAAGATGAACCTGTTGTATATATGTATGTTTTTTATAATGATCAGATCCAACCTTTATGCTTGCTTTGCCTGTTGTAGTTTGCTTAGTAGAAAATAATGTGTTCAAGGTCTTTTGATGCTCGTTCTTCATCTAAAGGCTACTTTACAAGCCATATTTGGTGTTCTATTTTCTTATTTATGTAATAGGATTTAAGTGCAGATTGTCATGGGACAGCTAAAACAAAAAATCTTTAAACCTTTCCTGGGCATTATAATTGAAAAGTAACCTAAAATCCTTAATTTCATCAAGCTTGCTATCTAAAAATGCTTAGCACTATTGCTAATATAGCATCCTACGGGTGCTTAAGGATCTACTTATGAATCAGCTGCATTTTCCAATAGGCCAGCTCCTAATCTACGGCTGTTTCGGCCGTTGGATCAGATATGTTTAGTACAGAGTAACCGCATCGAATAATGTGTACAGAGCATATAGATTAAATATACTTTATAAATGAATATGGGGTAAGCAATGTCGGTTAGGTAATACTCCACTCTTGCCCACTGAAGGACAAGTCGCTCTTGGGCTACCGCTAAGTGAGCTAATTGACTCGGGGGTGTCTTTTCTCAAAAAAGAGAGGCTCAACCATGAGAGCATGAGATCTTGCACCTGTATGTCTTACCTATTAGTCATTTTGCTAAATAGTAATTACTAAATAATTGTTTCTGATAAATAACGATGCCTTTCTTATACAGGTTTTTTGGTGCGTTTGTGCTTGTCGGCAGGACGGTGCAAGGCGCAACTCCGACGCGGTTCCTTGCCGGTTGGACGGCGTTCATGCGCAACCCCGGCATGCACTGACTACTGCTTCGGCTACAACCTCCCTCGGTGAGCTCTATCTTCCTCCTGCTCCTCTGCTTCGGCTACTGTATGGGACATGGCCGTGGCTATATTGATCCATCCATCCATCCTTATTCTGTGATTTGCCTTTTCTCGATTTGTTAGAACAGGGTTGTATTGTGTGTGTAGTTATCATATTGTATAGGGGCTTCTTTGCTTATTTCCCTTCATGTATATGTGCTGGCCTGTTGGCCCAATGGAATATAGGCTCACTTCATAACATGGTATAAGAGCTAGGGTTAGGTTCCCCAGCCGCCGCCGCCGCCTCTGGTTGCCGCCGCCGCCGCGGCTGCCGCCGGCCGCCGCTCCTCTCTTCATCGAGCCTCTCCCCTCTTCTTCCTGGTAGCTGCTGCCGCCTGCTGGTCCAGGCCGCCGCCGTTCCAGGCCGCTGCTGCTGCCGTCCTTCCCGGTCGGCGCCGCCACCTCAACGTGCTGCTGCTGCTCTTCAACGAGCTGCTGCTGCTGCTCTTCTTCAACGAGCTGCTGCTGCTGCTCTTCAAAGTGCGGCTGCTGCCGCTCTTCTCCTCCTGGTCTGCTGCTGCCATCAAGCTGTGCCTCCTGCTGCTGCTGGTCTTCAACGAGCTGCTGTTGCTGCTCTGCTGCAATGGCGCCCTCCACCACCACCGGTGCTGTCCCAGTCCCACGATGTCCTGTTATCTTCAACGGACAGAACTACAGGGACTGGGTGCAGCACATGAAGCTGCACATGAGGGGCCAGCTGGTGCAGGAGCACCTCTGCGGTGCTCTGCCTTGTCCCCCCGCCGCCCGCTCCTCCGGCTGAGTTGGCCTTCCTGTTGATGCCGATGAAACCAAGCAACGTGAGATGCTAGATGCTTTTGAAGAGGCCATGAAGAGTATCGAATCAACTCCACTTATACAAGCAATGGACAAATGATGATGCTCGAGCCTCTTCTATCTTGGTGAACGGCATGGATGTTGATCTCACCATGGATGTGGTGACCCTTACCATCGTGCATATCGGATGTGGGAGCACCTTCGCCATCGCTATGAGTCTCTGGGGATGCCATGTATCTCTCGTTGTCGTCAAGAGCAACAACTACAATAGGGAGATGCTACGTGGATGATTTCTACAAGGAGATGTCGGCGGTGTGGCGCCAATTGGACTCTCGGGAGCTGATGTTTGTCGCAGATGTCGGTGTTGTGTGCGGTGACAAGCTAAAAGTGGAGGTTAAATCGCCTCTCGACTTCCTCGCTCGCCTCCCACGGAGTTCGGCAGTCGTGCTCGGCTATTGCACGCCATCCTCGGCTCTCTACTGGAGGCCCTTGCCGAGGTGCGATCCGAGGAGGTGCGCCACGAGCACGGGCTTATGCCATCCTCTTGGCGATCCTGGCCGCGCGTTCCACCGCGCACGCTGGTGTGCCCTCTTCTACAGTGGCGGCAACCTCCACTAGTGCTTTTCGCAACTCTCGCAAGTAGGATGGTCACATGATCATGGAGTGCATCAAGAGGAGGAAACAGGTCGCCGTGGTGGCCGTCCTCAAAAGGACTCGGGAGGCTCCTCTAATTCTCGTGAGGGCTCCTTGAGAAGGTTCACCAGAGATGCTCACCTTGTCTGCGCCGCCGCCATCGCTTTCGCACCATCCTCGTGTTCTGCTGGTTCTCACTGGTCGACGCGTGTCCACCACCGCACTCTTTGTCGGTACATCTTTGCCTGGATTCTTGATTCAGGGCCTCCTTCCACATGACACCACAGAGATCATCTTTGTCTTTGTCAATTCCGTGCCTTCTCCTCTTACTGATTCGATTGCAGATGGCACTTCTCTTTCATTGCCGCAAGAGGACTCTTTCCACGTCTTCTTTTCATGTCCTGCCGTTTCTCATGTTCCTAAACCGACTATGCAACTTCTATCTCCGCTGGTCGACTTCTCGACTTGGGTTGTCGTGTTATTCGGATTCGACTCTTGTTGTGTTCGGGATCGTCGACGGGACTCGATTGGGATCGGTCCTCGGCGCCATGACTCTCGGCGCCTTTGGGAGCTCGATTGGCTGCGCCTTCCTTCCGCTGCGTCCTCTAGCCGATCGGACATCACCACCCCTTTTGCTTGTTGCCACCTCCACCACATCCTTCGCTCGGTGGCATCATCGATTGGGTCACATTTGTGGCTCCCGCTTGTCTTCTTTGGTTAGGAGTGGTGTTCTAGGGTCTCATGTCTGGTGATAGTTCACTAACTTGTATGGGTTGTAAGCTTGCAGCGGATACAACTTCCATATCCTCTAGTAATTTCATTTCTCAACGACCTTTTGAACTTGTTCACTCGATGTATAGGGTCCTGCCCTTTGTTTGAAAGGGTCACAAATATTATATAATTTTCATTGATGATTTTTCTCGCCACACTTGGATCTACTTTATGTCATCTCGTAGTCAAGTGCTTCAAATTTACAAGTCGTTTGCTACCATGGTTCGTTTTCAATTATGATTCCTCTGTTCGAGTTTTTCGTGCTGATTTGGTGGCGAGTACCTATCTCGGCGCTTCGTGGTTTCCTTCTTTGAGCAGGTACCCTTCCTCGATATTCCCGCCCGGTGCACACGCTCAAAATGGGGTGGGTGAACATAAACATCGTCACGTCCTTGAGACCGCTTTCGGGCTCTTCTTTTATCTTCTGCTGTTCCCCGCACTTTTGGGCTGAGGCTGTCTCTACCATTGCTTATCTCATTAATATTCAGCCTTTTGTTGCTCTTGAGGAGGATACCAGTTGATCATCTAGTGATGGTCCGGTGATTATAGTGGTCTACGCTTTGTTTGGTTGTGCTGTTTTGTTCTTCTCCACTCTCATGAACGCACCAAATTATTCGCTCAATCTGTTGAATGTGTTTTCCTTGGCTACAGTTTGGAGCACAAAGGTTACCGTTCCTAGGACCCTATTGCTCGAAGACTAAGAATCTCCAAAGATGTCACTTTTGATGAGTCTCGCTCCTTCTACCCTCGTCATTCTTCTACTGCCACAACCGAGTCGTTAGTCGAGCCTCTCTCTTTTTTGACTCTACCTGATTCTTCACCTTTATCGTCACCTGGTAGGTCCACTCCTAGCCTTTCACCTGTGTCTGC
This sequence comes from Aegilops speltoides, assembly GCA_021437245.1. Taxonomy (NCBI): domain Eukaryota; kingdom Viridiplantae; phylum Streptophyta; class Magnoliopsida; order Poales; family Poaceae; genus Aegilops; species Aegilops speltoides. Next base: position 82,007,037 of record CM038146.1, on the reverse strand, counting down.
TCATGAGCTTCAACTTACACAGGATGAGGTTTCTATTCCTGACTCTCCTACTCGGGTTGAGCCATCCACTCTCTCCTTTTCCTTTTACCTACTCCCGTCGTGCTCAACACCTTTTTCCCTCTGATGCGCCACCTTCCACTTCCCCTCTCTCTCCGCTTCCTTTTGTCTACTCCCGTCGTGCTCGGCACCCTTCTCCCTCGGATGCGCCCACTTCCACTCCTTCCCTGTTGGGTCCCATTCCTTCAGAACCACCTACCCCTCCCGCTCCTCGGTATAATCTGCGTGATCGCCACACTCTCCAGCCTCCTGCGTACTATGTTGCTGCTGCTACCACTCTTGTTGAGCCGTCTACGTATCGTGAGGCTGCTGCTCATTCTGAATGGCAGCATGCTATGGCAGAGAAATTCATGCTCTTGGCGCGACAGCACTTGGGACCTTGTACCCCCTGCCTCTGAGCGTTAGACCCCTCACTTGCAAATGGGTCTACAAGGTTAAGACACATTCAGATGGTTCTCTCGTGCGCTCTGGCTCGTCTTGTCAGCGTGGCTTCCAGCAGAGTATGGTCGTGACTATGATGAGACTTTTGCTCTGTTGCTCACATGACCACTATTCGCACTCTTTTGGCTGTTGCTGCTGTTGGCGATGGTCCATCTCTCAATTAGATGTCAAAAATGCCTTCTTGAATGGTGAGCTGCGGGAAGTGGTCTATATGCAGCCGCCTCCTGGCTATCTTGTCTCGCAGCCTTGTCTGCCTTGGTAGCGCTCTTCTGAGTGAAACAAGCTCCTCGTACCTGGTTTGAGCGTTTCTCCGCCGTCATCACAAGGATCGGGTTCTCTGCTAGTGTTCATGATCCTGCTTTGTTTATTCACACTTCTCCTCGTGGTCGCACCCTTTTACTACTCTATGTTGATGACATGATTATCACAGGGGCTGACCACCAATTCATTGATTTTGTGAAGAAACGTCTACATGAGCAATTCTTGATGACTGATTTGGGTTCTCTTCGCTACTTTCTTGGACTTGAGATCATTTCTTCCCCTGAGGGTATTTATCTCTCTCAAGAGAAGTACATCCAAGATCTTCTCACTCGTGCTTGCCTCACTGATTAGCGCACGGTTGACACTCCTATGGAGTTTGGTCTCCATCTTCGTCCTGGTGAGGGTGAACCCCTTGCAGATCCCACACGCTACCGCCATCTTGTTGGGAGCCTTGTCTATCTAGGCATCACTCATCCCGACATTTCTTATCTTGTGCACATTCTAAGTCGGTTTGTCTCTGCTCCCACTCAACTTCACTCTGATCACCTTCTTCGTGTTCTTCGTTACCTTCGTGGTACCGTGACTCGTCGCTTATTCTTCCTCGCTCCAGCTCTCTTGACTTCAGCCCTCTTGTGATGCTACAGGCCAGCGATCCCACCGATCGCCGCTCTCTCTCGCCTATTGTGTTTTCTTGGCTCCTCCTGATTGCTGGAAGACCAAGAAGTAGAATCTTGTATCTCGCTCCAGTCTGAGGCTGAGCTGCGAGCTATGGCGTCTGTGATCTGCAGAAATTACTTAGCTACGATGGCTTCTTCAGATTTTGGTGTTTCCACTACTACACCGACCCTCGCTCTCCGGCAGACTTTGGGGCACTCAGCATTGCCCGTGATCCTGTTAAGCATGAGCTCACCAAGCACATCGGTGTTGATGCCTCCTACACGCGTTCTCAGGTGCAAGACAGAATTGTGGCCCCTCCGTATGTGCCCTCGGAGCTTCAGCTTGCTGATTTTCTGACGAAAGCTCAGACACGGTCCTAACACAGCTTTTTCCTGTCCAAACTCGGTGTCCAAGATCCCCCTTGAGTTTGAGGGGGGGGGGGGTGTTAGAACAGGGTTGTATTGTGTGTGTAGTTATCATATTGTATAGGGGCTTCTTTGCTTATTTCCCTTCATGTATATGTGCTGGCCTGTTGGCCCGATGGAATATAGGCTCACTTCATAACATGGTGCACTACTAAAATGTTTACTGTTCGTGGCTATGCTTCTCATGCTTTCCCAAACAAGCTATTGCTACTTACAATTCCGAGAGTAGTAGATGCATGACGTGATCAGAGTTCTTTACTTACAATATATATAATGTTTGGTTGGTATATTCACTATTTACTTATATCTTGACGCTGCCGTTGGTCCTCCTCTTGATGCCGTTCTTTAGGTAATCTTCCCCTTCTCTCTTCGCATATTCTCATCGATTGTTTCTTACGTTTCTGCCTGTCTCGCAGCTGGATCGGTGGCGCGGCGGAGGAGCTGTCTTCTGAGTTGACCGGAGAGGGAGCACACCGGAGAGGCTTCTGAGATGGCCAAGGTAGTTCTTTGATTCCTTGTTTGCCTTTTCGTTTGTGGTGTGTTGTATGGGTGCTGATCCAGGATTGTGTTGTTTTCATGGATCTATTTAGGGTTTACTGATCGATCCATCCTGATTGGGATCTGTTCATGGTTCTGGTTGACTGGCTGGTGCGTCGTGCCGTTGCTGGTGCTTGAGGTTGTCTCGCTGGTTTCCTTGCAGTATCGTCGATCTGTGCATCCAGGCGCCCCAAGCTTTTCCTCGCGCGATGGCATCAGGCGCACGCAGGGAGCTCTTCTCCGTTGATGTGGTGAACAACGATCGTGATCTCCGTTCCACGACGTCACCTGCTAGCAAGGTAGACCCCGTTTGCTTGGTTGACTCTAAAGCATGCCTGCGCTAGATTTGTTCGAGATTTATGCAATTGGGCCTGTCGTTGATCTATGAATATTAACCTAATGAATTTATTAAACGATCTAAATACCACCTATTCATAGATTAACTTGTGCCACCGTTGATTTTTTACTTATTGTGTCATTCTTATTTTTGAGGCTGGCCTGGCACATTCTGTTTCCAAATATATTATATTAATAGTTTGGCGTCTCATTAACTGACGAGATGGTCAGGCCAAAGGCTGTGCTTAGTATCGTTCTTGGTAACGTTGGTCTGCTTGATGCAAAATACAAGCACTACAGGAACTACATCGGTGTAATCGTCTTTTTCTGACCGTTCCTGGCGCATTGTTTAATTAGTCACCTTGCCTCTCGTGCACTTAGCATTGTTTAATTAGACTTCTCACTATGATTATCCAGGACTGCTTGGCCTCTTGTTCTGATTAGCCTATCATTAAAGTTGGAAACACCAGAATTGACGCTTGCGCATGAGTGCGTACATGCTGTCCTTGGGATTTTCTTCTTTGCAAACTCGATTGATTGTTGATACGGTTTCCTAGGCTATTGTTCTTTGTACAATACATGAAGCGATCTGCTCATGTGTGTGACTTAGTCTGATTATTAGGCTTTAAAATTTCTGCTGGTTTATCTTATAATTCATGGTAGCATTTGATTTTTTTTATCAATTACCATGTCTCAGTTGTAGAACAGGACAGTAAGAGTCTAATAAAACTCTTGCACAACAAAGATTGCCATCCTTTAGTTACCCAGACCTTTGTTTTCGTGGTATAAAACCCACTGCTGTCAACTTTTTCTTTTTGAAACGGACTGCTGTCAACTTTAGTACTCTGGAAAATCCTATAACTATTTTGAAATTTCCTATGACACAGGCCGAGACAAGCATCATAAGGATCCAGTTAGAATGATGACTGATATCCTGTTAGAGCATCTTGGGCTTCACAAGGCCATCTGAGACTCGGGCTCAATGAGAACACGATGAGGTACATGGAGAACTCCAGAAACACTATAGTGAAGGATCTAAACTATGACAGGCTGAGCAGAATGCATAAAGACTTTTGCTTATCTGAGACTCGGGATCGATGAGGCATTTGACATGATAAACAAGTGCCAAAGGTTACTTGTATGATCTGAGATACATGAGCTCCTTCTCAGATCAGCTTCATAATGTGATAGCACATGGCGTTCCTCCTACCCGTGCCGTGGATACATTGACAAACGTGACCCTTATGAATATTGAAGTGGTGGCACATAACCTTAAGAGCAGAAGCAATCATCTGTAGAAGAGGCTGCATGCCATAAAAAGACAGTCTTTAGGCGCAACAACATGAGGTGTTTGCACCAATTGATTTCTTCACACCAACGCCATGGCGTTGATCATCTATGGACATCACAGATCACCTATTCTAACTCTGGCAAGTACGAGATGATATATGATGCCACCAGCTCTTGTGATGTACCGTGTAAACTACTGTGTGATCTCCCTCTCCTTTTGTGAACACGTCCCCTTCGGCACGTCTATTCATACTTTTGCACTCAATATTTATGTGTATGAACATTGCATCCTTTAATTTACCTTGTATATGAACATTACATCCTTCAAATATGGTGTACTATATTTTGGTATCCATGGATGATGTCTTGCTTCGATTACATATGAATGTTTCTTCTTTCTTTTATTTTGTTATCCTGATTGAATACGTACGCTAAGCCTAACTTGCTACTAACTTTACCATTACTTGCTTGGGCACATCGTTGGGACCGGCACCCTCGCGCCAAGGCGCGTTGCCGATCTAGTGGTAATGATGATGGCAATGTCCTCCCCCCTCTCATTCACATCACTCTTCAAGAGAGGAGTCATCCCATGAAGGGGATGACGGGTACAAACTCATCAACACAACACCTACCGTTACAATCCACTACTATATCGCGAAAAAATGGAGAAAGACATTTCTTTTACCTTGGAGACTTTTGTCGAACGCCTAGTGGACACGAAGATGAATTCCGGCCATCATAGCACGCCGGGGCCTAGGTGGTTGCTATCGAAGGTGCTCATAGGTTAACATGTTGCAGGAAAAGGACATTGACATGTCAATCTATGCGTCATTGGTGGTGAAAGTAAAGTACTTGAAGTCTCTTCATATGGCTCGTATTTCCCATATTAACCGTGGTCAAAATTTAGTTAGTGATTTTTTAGCTAGTTTTGCTAGAACGGAGAAGACAATTGTTGTCTGGTTGGGGTCAGGACCCAGGGGTCATTGATTTATGTAAGGAGAATTGTACGGAGCATGGTTGTTATTTGAGTAATATAAATTTGTTGGGGAACGTAGTAATTTCAAAATTTTTCCTACGCACACGCAAGATCATGGAAATGCACAGCAACGAGTGGGGAGAGTGTTGTCTACATACCCTTGTAGACCCGAAGCGGAAGCGATCACAACGTAGAGGAAGTAGTCGTACGTTCTCCTCGCGATCCGACCGATCCCGGCGCCGTCACTCCGGCGCCCGAGTTCTTGACACACGTCTGCTCGATGGCGTCCCTCGTACTCGATCCAGCCGAGTGTCGAGGAGAGTTCCGTCGACCGACGGCGTGGTGGCGATCTTGATGTTTCACCGTAGCAGGCCGCCTAAGCTTCGCGACAGTATGACCGAGGTGGAATATGGTGGAGGGGGCACCGACACGGCTAAGGAACGATCCGTAGATCAAACTTGTGTGTCTAGGGTGCCCCCGCCCCCGTATATAAAGGAGGAGGGGAGGCGGCCGCCCCTATAAGCGCGCCAGGAGGAGGAGTCCTCCTCCTAGTTGAGTAGGACTCCCTTTCCTAGTCCAACTAGGAAGGAGAAGGGAAGGAAAGAGAGGAGAGGGAGAGGGAAAGGGGCCGCCCCTCCTGTCCTATTCGGACTCCCCTGGGGGCGCCACCTCTGGTGCGGCCCTCTCTCTCCCTCTTGGCCCACTAAGGCCCATACTTCCCGGGGTTCCAGTAACCTCGGCACTGTTTTCTCCGGAAACTTAGGAACCTTTCCGTGTCCGAATATAGCCGTCCAATATATCAATCTTTATGTCTCGACCATTCCGAGACTCCTCGTCATGTCCGTGATCACATCCGGGACTTGAACTTCTTCGGTACATCAAAATACATAAACTCATAATAACATCATCGAAACCTTAAGCGTGCGGACCCTACGGTTCGAGAACAATGTAGACATGACCTAGAACTATTCTCGGTCAATAACCAATAGCGGGACACGGATGCCCATATTGGTTCCTACATATTCTACGAAGATCTTTGTCGGTCGAGACCGCATAACAACATACGTTGTTCCTTTGTCATTGGTATGTTACTTGCGAGATTCGATCGTCGGTATCAATACCTAGTTCAATCTCGTTCTTGGCAAGTCTCTTTACTCGTTCCGTAATACATCATCTCACAACTAACTCATTAGTTGTAATGCTTGCAAGGCTTGATGATGTGCATTACCGAGAGGGCCAGAGATACCTCTCCAGGCAATCGGAGTGACAAAACCTAATCTCGAAATCGCCAACCCAACATCGCCTTTGGAGACACTGTAGTACTCCTTTATAATCACCCGATTCACGTTGTGGACGTTTGGTAGCACCAAAGTGTTCCTCCGTGGCGGAGTTGCATAATCTCATAGTTACAGGAACATGTATAAGTCATGGATAAAAGCGGTAGCAACATACTAAGCGATCGTGTGCTAAGCTAATGAAATGGGTCATGTCAATCAGATCATTCTACTAATGATGTGACCTCGTTAATCAAATAACAACTCTTTGTTCATGGTCAGGAAACATAACCATCTTTGATTAACAAGCTAGTCTGGTAGAGGCATACTAGTGATATGTTGTTTGTTTATTCATTCACACATGTATCATGTTTCCGGTTAATACAATTCTAGCATGAATGATAAACATTTATCATGAAATAAGGAAATAAATAATAACTTTATTATTGCCTCTAGGGCATATTTCCTTCAAAATTTACCCCCCAAAAAATTGTATTTGAAATGTATGAGCTTCTTCGTCTGTACCGTGTTAAAAAAATGGGATCAACTATTTGGGTATAATATACGTATATGATTGATTTAACAACAGAAATAACGTTTTTCTTTCCATGCAGAAAAACATTTTTCTTTACTATTTCCTCTATCCCATAATATAAGAACAATTTTGAGACTACACTAGTGTCAAAAACGTTTTTATATTTTGGGACGGAGGGAGTATTTACAGAAAGGACGGGCCGCATCCTCATGTTATCTTTTTTTTGAGAATTTTTTCATTCAAATCACGAAACAGTACAAAGTACTTGACCCTTACAAGCACACTGAAACGCAAGCATAAAGGACCATGAACAGCCAACCATAACACAAGAAAATCTCCAGAGCCCTGTGACATCATCCCTGAATCTTGAGAGAAGACCCCTGCAGCAAAAGGATCTGCAACCAGGCGCAAGCAGGTCATCATCTTCGACCACGGTACAATTACCGCCACGCTGCTTCCTCCTTTCTTGACACCAGCGCTGAGAGGGCTTGAACATCAATCTAACACACCTGCAACAGCCGACGCCATCTTTGGCTTTGAGTACCGCAAAAAATGTCCCTTCCGGAAGGAAGAGAACTCGAGTCATCCGACGGCCAGGCCATCCGCCCGGGCAAAGCAAAATCTCCGTCCAGCATCTTTTTGTTTTTTGTTTTTGCGAGTGCTCCCTCCAGCATCAGCGCAGAGGAAGGAGAAGAACAACAACAGCAAATCATACCGACAAGGAAGAAGAAGGATCTTCGTCTCCCTGCATCCAACGCCCATCTAAGGACCCAAACGGCCAGTGTCGATGGACCTCCAGTCACCATAGCCCGCGACCTCGACGAGATCCGAGGATCCCCCACCCCGCTGGCTCCTATATGAAGGCAAAAGCCTCGCCTGACCACGAACGGAGCCCGAAGAAACTTATTCCGACGCGACACCACAGCAATGGCGTCGGCAGTGTCACCCTCAATCCTAACCCTACCACACACCCACCTAGCAGACAGACCCGAGGTTCCCCTCCCTCCCGCCGCCGGAACGGCCGATGAAGAGAGAGGGAACCGGCGGCGCCACCGGCGGCGCGCAAAGGAACCGGCCTCGTCGCCTCCTTTGATCGCCCGTGCGATCCTACTTTCCCGGGAGCGAAACGGTTTAATTCCGGTGAAGCCAAACCGAGTCTGTGTTAAAAAAAAAACGAGTCTGCTCGCTTGTTCCATCCGACCGCTTGTCCACACGAGACACACATCCGCGCAGGAGCCAGGGCCTTGGGCGCTGTTCATTTTCCCCGGCGATCGCCGGCGACGGCCCTCCCGACCTGACCCGGGCAGCGCGGATGTGTGTCCTTGGCGTGGAAGATCAAAGGGACAGAGCGACCGAGCGGGGCTGGTTCAGAGCTGGATTCGCGCGCTTTTCTGAACTCAGCGCCTGCATCCGCGCACCATCCACTCGTCGGCTCCAGCAACTGCTTCCGATCGAGGTGACCCACGCATTGATCGAGGAATCCCTCTCCATCCAGAATGGCGCCAGCCTCTGATGCTAGCGTACGCATTGATCCAGGGCCACGACGTAACGTACGACGGCGGCCAGCTCAGCCCGGTTGCCTGCGTCTGCATGCGGAGATCGGGCGGCCTGCAGCTGTTCGACGAATTGCCCCGCAGGGGAGACTGCGCCGCTGAAGCCGGGTCACGGATTCAAGGTATGTTTCCTCTCGACAAGACCAGTGGCTACTATATATATTAGAATTGCATAATTATTACTTCAGACCGGACGTAACAACAAATGCTTCAGTTTCCTGAATACAATGGAACTGCAATTCATGCACTTCCCATTCAAGTCTTTGTGAGACAGAGATTGCACATAGGATCAGGAAATTTCACCTACAATGCGTAATCATCGGGTTAAGGTACACACACATCCCCAGTGGATCAACAAACAATGTCAGCTTGCTCCAACCTCCAATTAGGATACAGGTTTATCGGATTACATCAACTAGACCAGGAATCTAAAAACAGAGAGAGCTAGCTAGAGCAGAGAGATTGAACAGAGCTAATTAAGCTGACTAGAGATCTAGAGACGGAGAAATAGATAGATCACAACTTAGAGGCCCTCACATAGTAGAGCTACGGTTCAGAGCTGCTCTGGGGGCTTTGGTGCCTCTCAGGGCGACAAACAGTACATGACAGCGTCATATGGATTGCAAAGTAGATCAGCACAGCAAAGATGAGTGCGACGACATAAACCGACGTCTTCCACTGCCTGTTGGAGCCGGCTGCATAGGACACCAGGAGAGTGAACAAATCCAGTAGGATCGTCCAGTTCATCACCCTCAGCGACCATTTCTCCCATTCTTCTTTCTTCTTGTTTGGCAGCCAGTGCGGCAGCAACATCATGATGACAACAATGGAAGCCATGAAGGAAAAGGAGTTGCTGTAGAAGAAGATGAGGTACCGAGGTCTCCTGTTATCATGCATCACCGGGTCGCCCGCCTCATACCCATTCTCACTGCTCTGCCACGCTCCGCCGGGCGGTTTCAGGCCGGCCTGGTAGGCTACGCTTGCCACCAAGATGCCTAGCAGCATCAGGTACTTCCGCCTCTCGTGCTTCTTCCTTTCTTCTTTATTTTCTTCTACCTCCTTCTTCCTTAGTTCTTTATTCCCATTCTTTTCTTCTGCCTCCTCTCTTTCCTCTTTATCCCCATTTCTCACTTCTAACTCCTTCATTTCTTGGTTCTGTTCAGTGTGTTGCGCTGCTGAATCGCTGTCATTTTTCTTCAGCATAAATACTAGCAGGAGTCCAGCTGCAACGAGAAGGGCCGCACCGACCAACAGAAAGATGTAGATGGATGTCTTGAGGTGTTGGGTGCTTCCGGCGGCGTAGGCCACCATCACACACAACAAGCCCACGACCGTACAAACAAATAGCGCATTGCTTTGTATGGCTGGCCTGTACAGATTGTGGTTCACAAGGAGGATGGTGAGGGAGATGGACAGCATGAAGCTCACCGAGTTGCAGTAGAAGAAGACCTTGTAACGGATTGGGTAGTTGAACAAGAGGACTGGGTCGCCAGCGTGGTGTCCGAGCTTGTCATCCTGGAGCAGGAAGCCGCCAGGAGGGGTGAGGCCGGCTTGGTAGGTAATGGTCGCGGCCAAGATCGCAAAGAGGAGCAACCGTTTGCGCCTCTTCTCCAACAACTGATTTGCCTGGTCGTTGTCCTTTTTGTCCTCGTGGTCCAGCGTGAAGAAGACAATATGGATCACCACATAGACCAGGACGGCGCCTGCCAAAGCTATGGCATAAATGGAGGTGTTCACATCCCGGCAGCTCCCGGCGGCATAGGCGCCGATGAGGCCAAACAGATCGAGTATCATGGCTGCCTCCAGCACGTGGTGCCTGACCAGAATATCTGTTTGGACTAGGACGATGGCAACCAAGGAGGCCACAAAGGCAATCGAGTTGCAGTAGAAGAAGGCCCTGTATCGCCTAGCATTGGTCGTGAGAAGGATTGGGTCACCGGCCATGTGGCTGTTGCTGTTGTCCTGCCAAAGGCCACCTGGCGGGTCCAACCCCGCTGTGTAGGTGATGGCAGCGGCAAGAGTAGCGAGCAGTAGAACAAGAGAGCGAGCCTTGTCCAGAGCCTTCCTACCACTGCAGAGAAGAAGAAACAGAGTTTAGTTCAGTTTGCAGAGTAAACAGTGAAACTGCAGAGGAAACAAACTTCAGCAACAGAGAAAGAAACAGAAATTTCAGTTGCAAACAGAGGTGTTAGACTGTATACGTATATGTATAGGAGTCCATATGATGTAACGTTGTATCCCTTTGTTATATATATATGTGATAGGCCACCCCTAGAGGGTTGTGCCGGTTCCCCCCAAAATCTATTGTCTTACATGGTATCACGCTAGGTTACGTTCGCTTCGCCTAAACCCTAAACCGCCGCGCCGCCCCGCCGCCGCCGCCGCCGCGATCGCTGCGCCCGCCGCCGCCGTCGCCCGCTTGCCATATGACGACCGCCACGCATCCGCTCCACTTGCTACGGTTTCTGCGGCCTCATGGCGCTTCTCTCGAGGGCTGGACGCCGCCGCTCTTCAGCGCCGATCGGAACAAAGTGTCGGCTCTCTCTCAGCGCTCCGCTGGCGGTTTCTTCGCCGGACAGGCCGGTGGTAGCACACCGCCGCCGCCCGTCGACCGAGGTTGTCGCGCCCTCGGCTCGCGCCGCTGGTGGCGGAGGGCGTCGCTATTGGCGGCAGCGGCATCAACCACGCCATCGCGCCCTCTGTCCCCGCCGGTGCCCCACCGATCGTCTCCACGGTGTTCTCACCTCACGATCTCCTCGATGGGATCGCGGCCGCCGCCGCCGTTCACCGGCCATCTCATCACCATCAAGTTGTCGTCGGACAACTACATCTTCTGGCGTGCTGTGTTCTCCCGCCTGTTGGGAGTCACTACCGCTAGGCTACGTCGACGGATCGCTTCCACCGCCCGCCCAAGACCTGGTCGACGGCGTGCACGGTCCGGTCTATAACTGCTCATCGCGTGCTCGACGGGCAGGACCAGCGAACCTCTCCTCCATCCGAGGTCGCTCTCGCCGGCGATTGCGGACTTGTTGTCTTCGCGAAGACGTCTCATGAGGCACTGGACCATCCTTGAGCGCACTTTTGCAAAGACACGGTCGAGCTCGTGTCTCGCACTCCGTCGTCGGCTTGGAGAGTGTCGAAGCTTGACTCCACCGCCATCGAAGTTCTACAACAAGGTTAAGGGCCTTGCCGACACATTGGCCTCCATTGGACAGCCCTCACCGACTCCGAGTTCAACTCGTTTATTGTCAATGGTCTTGATGAGGAGTATGATGCCTTAGTCGAGATCATCAACGGCGGGCAACTCGACACCCATCTTGGCACACGAGGTCTTCTCTCGGCTCCTTCTCACCGAGCAACGGGTCGAGACACGTCGCTCGAGGCACTGCTCCCTCGCCAACGCCGCCACCAAGGGTGGCCGCTCGTCTTCATCACCTCGGTCTCCCTTGGGCTGCCACCGTCGCCCGTCTCGGCCCCCCCTCTGCGACCTTACCGGGTTTGGCGGTCCACGTGTGTGTCGACTTTGTGGCGCGATGGGCACTGGGCCTCAAGTGTCATAAGCGCTTCAAATAAGCTTCCTTGGTCTTAGCAATGGCGGCAAAGATACACGCAACAATGCCCGTCAGTCGCCATGGCTGATCGTCCCGCGCCGCGAAGCAGCAGGACACACTCGGTCCTACTCCATCGATCCCCACCGGTACATGGACTGCGGGGCGACAGAGCATCGACCGGCGAGATGGGAAGCTTCACACTCGTGAACCCTATCATGGCTCGACAAGATCCACACCGCCAATGGAGCGGTATGCACATCTCTCATATTGGTCAAGCATCTCTTCTAACTAGACATGCCAATAGGAGTCTTGACCGCAATGTTCTTGAGTTCCATCTGTGACCCGTAATCTTCTTTCGGTTCCTAAACTCACACGTGATAATAATGTGCTTTGTGAATTTCATCCTTTTGATCTTTTTATTAAGGATCGGGCACGAAGGACATTCTTCTTAGTGGGCGGTTGTGCCGAGGACTCTACCGTCTGGAGCATCTGGCGTCGCCCGCGTCTTCGATGGAGTTCGGTATCTCCGTCACGATGGCATGCTCGTCTTGGTCACCCGCCACACCTATTGTCCGTCATATTTTGCGTCGTCATGAGCTTCCTAGTTTGTCTAGTAATAAAGATGTAGCGATGTGTGATGCTTGTCGGCAGGGAAGAGTCATCAACTTCCTTTTTCGAGTCGGTCGTGAGGTGAAACATCCTTTAGAACTTGTGTTTTCGGATGTATGGGGTCTGCTCGGACTTCATCGGTGGTCATAATTACTATATCAGTTTCGTTGATGCTTATAGTCGCTTTACGGCTTTACCTTATTAAGCGCAAATCTGATGTGTTTGATATTTTGTTCGATTTCAAAAACATGTTGAGCGTCTTCTCAAGCACAAAATTGTTCATGTACGATCGGATTTGGGGTGGCGAGTATCGCAACCTCAACTCCTTCTTTCGATCGCTTGGGATAGCTCATCGTCTAGCATGTCCACATACACATCAGCAAAATGGTTACATCGAGCGTAAGCATCGTCATATTGTTGAAGCTGGTCTTACTCTTTTGGCCCATGCATCATTCCGTTTCGGTTTTGGAGTGATGCTTTCACCATCGCATGTTTTCTCATCAACCGTACTCCTACTCGTGTTTTGAACATGAAGACTCCCATTGAGGTTCTCCTTAATGAACAACCTGATTATACCTTTTTCAAGGTCTTTGGGTGTGCTTGCTGGCCGCATCTTCGTCCATATAACAAGCGCAAGCTTGAGTTTCGTTCCAAGAAGTGTGTTTTTCTTGGCTATAGCTCTCTTCATAAAGGTTACAAATGTCTTCATGTCCCCACTAATCGTGTTTATATATCTCGGGACGTCGTGTTTGATGAGCATGTCTTTCCGTTTGCCAAACTTCCTGTGTCCTTTGTCGAACCACCATCTCGCATTCATCCTCTGTTGCTTGACCAATTTGATGATGTTGCATACTCTCCTTTCTTGTCACCTAACCATGGTGCGAGTACGGTCGTGGAGCTCGTTTGGAGCTATTGGAGGATTCGCCATCATCGTCGCCACCTTACGGTGGGCATGACGACCGCCCTATGCATGGCATCGATGTGCGTGCCCATGCATGGTCACTGACCGACTGTCGCGCGAAAGCATCTCCGCTGCTCGGCCGCTACGTCAAGCACCCGCCGAGTCTTGATGGCTCGGCTTTATCACGCCAACGTCGCGCCTGCAACCACGGTGGCTGGGCGGCCTCCTCGATCCCGTCTTGCCCGGCGTCGGGGCGATCATCACCGAGCCGGCCTCGCCCACCCTCGCCGCCCAGGTGTCGGGCCCTTCTCACGAGGCGGACTCGCTGCGCTCGCCTCGCCACGGCCGTGCAGGCGATATCACCGGGCTGGCCTCGCCCACTCTCGGTTCGACCATGGCCTTTGAGCCCCGGCGTCGGGCCGTCTTTGCCATGCAGCCCGAGTCCTCGTCCCGAGCTCGCTCGAGGAGGTGCTCTGCATCTCCGGCGATATCACGTCTCCGTCACCTTCGCTGCGCGGCTCTGTTGCTGCTCTACGACCACATCGCGCGGCCGGAGTGGCATTTTTCAGCCTAAGCAACGTCTTGATGGCACGATTGCTTGGTTAGCGGCGTGCATGTCCGCTTCTCTTGCGAGATCCATCCTCCGAGCCACGACGTATCAAGCTGCTATGCGTATTCCTCATTGGAGAGAGGCCATGGGCGGGAGTATCAAGCGCTTCTTCGCAATCAGACATGGATTCTTGTTCCTCCACAATCACGGGTAAATGTTATTGATTCCAAATGGGTTTTCAAAGTGAAGAGGCATTCGATGGGTCCATTGAGCGCTATAAGGCTCGTCTGGTTGCTCGTGGTTTTCGGCGGCGTTTTGGACTTGACTATGAAGACACCTTGATCCGGTGGTCAAGCCCACTACCATCGACTTCTTCTCTCTGGCTGTTACTCGAGGTTGGTTTCTTCGTCGACTTGATGTTCAAAATGCTTTTCTTCATGGTGTGTTGGAGGAGGAGGTTTACATGCGCCGACCTCGGGTTTCTCGATCCGGATCATACGATCATCTCGTCGTCTGTCCAAGGCAATTTATGGTGCAAGCGGGCTCCTCGTGCTTGGCATGCTCGTCTTGCAATGGCTCTTCGTGCTCATGGTTTTGCATCCTCAAGCTGCTGACTCCTCATTGTTTCTTCTTCAAAGGGTGAGGTTACTATGTACTTGCTGGTCTATGTGGATGATATCATTTTGGTCGGCTCCTCTCGATTCGGCTGCTCTGCGCTTGTTCGCTCCTTGGTGCTGATTTTGCGGTCAAGGATCTTGGGAAGCTTCATTACTTTCTTGGTGTGGAGGTTACTTCTCGTGATCTGGCCTTGTTATGACGAGAAGAAGTACTCTCTGGATTTGTTGCGCGAGCTGGGATGCTTAAGTGCAAACCGACGACTACACCGATGTCTACCACCGATAAGCTCAATCTGTTGATGGTGTGCTTCTTTACGCTACGATGCGACGCAGTCTGGGAGTATTGTTGGTGGGCTTGATGCCTTGACGATCACGCGACCGATATTTCATATCTTTGTTAACCGAGTGCCGGTATTTGCGGTCACCCGTGACACTCATTGGTCCTTTGTTAAGCGGATTTTGCGCTATATTCGTTTCACGGTGGCTCATGGTTTGCATATTCGGCCGTCTGGTTCGGTTGTCTTTCGGCATATTACGATCGACTGGCTGGAAATCCGGATGACAAAGCGATCCACGGGGGTTATCTGTATTCTTTGGCTCTAACCTGATTGCTCGAGTGCTCGGAAGCAGAGCTCTTGTCTCCGTAGCGATCTTGAGGCTGAGTATAAGGCTGTGGCCAATGCCACCGGAGATCATTTGGGTACAGTCCTTACTTGAGAGTTGAGTATACCTCAATCACAGCCTCCTGTTCTTTGGTGTGATAACATCGGTGCTACATACCTTTCTGCAAATCCGGTATTCCATGCCCGAACGAAACACATTGAAGTTGACTATCACTTTGTGCGTGAACGTGTCTCTCAAAAGCAACTACAGATCAAGTTTATTTCCTCCAAGGATCAACTTGCTGACATCTTCACCAAGCCATTGCCCTTGCCACAGTTTGAGACTTGCAGGCGCAATCTTACCCTTCTAGATTCTTTAGAAAGTGGCTAAGATTGAGGGAGGGTGTTAGACTGTATACGTATATGTATAGGAGTCCATATGATGTAACGTTGTATCCCTTTGTTATATATATATGTGATAGGCCACCCCTAGAGGGTTGTGCCGGTTCCCCCCAAAATCTATTGTCTTACAAGAGGAAAGGAAGAAGATGATATGTATGTGATCCTTACCTGACATTATCAACAGTCTGCTGAACTTCTCCAGTTTGTTGCACTGGACTGGAACGAGAAGAAGCGTAGATACCATAGAGTAGGATGATGTATGACATTGCCAGAATGGCGCCAACTAGGCTGAACACGTAGGCGGTGGTATCGATCTCCCTGCAGCTGCCGGCGATGTATGCTGCAACGAGACCGACCAGCGCAACGACGATGCACCCATAGAGCATGCGAGACCGAACCGTCTTCTTCTTGCGGAGCTTCTTGCCGTCGATGATGAGCAGCATGGTGATGAGCAGGGACGCCACGAATGCCGTGGTGTTGCAGAGCAGGAACACCGTCAGGCGCGGGCCATGGTTGTCCTTGAGAACCGCGTCACCCGGGTGGTGGCTGCCCTGGGTGCTGTCCCAGAAGCCGCCCGGCGTGCTCAGCCCAGCGACGTACGTGATGCTCACTGCAAATGTAGCCAGGAGCATCAGGACCTTTCGGAGCCGTTCTTCGGCTTTCAGCTTTTTGTGGGTCTTATGGTGGCGGAGCCGCTCCTTGTCTTCTCCGACCGTGGGGTCAGAGCCGGGGATGGTGGCTGGAATCGTGCCGGCGTGGGAGTCGGGATCAGGAGTGCACATCACGCCGCCAGAGCCGGTGTTGCCGTTGGAGATGGGCATCCCGTCGGAGCCGGGGACGGAGGTGGAAATCATGCCGGTGCCACAGTCAGGATTGGGAATGGGCGTCTCGTTGCCAGAGCTGGAGCCGGTGTTGCCGTTGGAGACGGGCATCCCGCGGCCGGAGCCGGGGCCGGAGTCGGAGTTCTTGTCCCAGCAGTCCATCGACTTGAGAACGAGGATGTAGAGGAAGACGATGGCCACCAGCACCGCGGAGTAGACGGTTGAAATCTTGTCCCGGCAGGTGCCGGCGCCGTACGCGCCCATGAGGCTGAGCAGGTCCAGCACCATGACGAGCCGTAGGGGCACGACGACCCAGCGGCTGTCCTTCCCCTTCTTGTCGTGGCGGATGGCGAGGACGAGGATGAGGACGATGACCACGAGCGACGCGGCGAAGGCTGTGGCGTTGCAGTAGAAAAAGGCGAGGTAGCGGCGGTAGTTGGTGTCGCGGATGATGGGGTCGCCGGCGAGTCGGCCGCCGAGGGCGGCCTGCCAGACGCCCCCCGGCGGGTTGAAGCCGGCGGCGTACGTGACGGTGACCACCAGGGTGGCCAGCAGCAGGAGGTACTTCCGCAGGCTGTACTCCCATGGCTGCACGGGCTGATCCATTGGCACTGACTGACGGCTGCGCCTGCTCTCCACAGCTGTGATTCCCTTCCTCTTGTGTTTATTATAGAAGAGAGAGATGGTTTCGTCGTGATTATAGAAGGACTTGACTCGGCGGGACGAAGGTGCGCCCTGCACAGCAATTTCCACATGCGGACGGACGGACGAGCGTCAGGCTCCTTGGAGAAAGGGAAGCAACCAGGTCTTCTCCGGTCAAATATTCTAGCCTAGCTTTTTAAGATGAAGTCGATCGGAAACATCGTGATGAGCACGCGTTTGCGTTTTTGGATGTCTTCGTATAGATTATCGTCGGACATATGTTTGTCGCCTGGTCATGATTCCCTTTGTTCTTACTATACGACAGCTTTCCTAGGTGTTAACTGTTAGTACTTGGATATTTTCTCCGGAGCAATGCTAGACGTACGGGCGGTGTACGAAGGATTTACAGGCTCGTTGACTGTGATTGGTTGGAATTTGATTAAGGGGGACGGTCCCATCCTGAAAATCAGGGGTAATTAGATTAGGCCACGTTGTCATCCTGTAAAGCTTTGTATGAATATCCTGTACGTGTAGTATTATTGTTTTCTCCGTACGTGTGTTCTTTGGATCCTCCAACTCTTTTCTCCTTATTATACAAGCCAGGTCTTTCTGGCCTGGCACCTTCTGAGCAAGTGTGCTTCCTCTTCTTAATCATTGTGATTCAGAATGGCGAATGCCATGGCAGCGACAGGCGAAAAATCTAGAGTGGTGCGAGTGTATACTAGTACAGTATATGAAAAAGACTTGGCTCGGCGCGAGTCATCGGGAGAAGCTGCGGAGCCTCTATCATAAAAAGTCTGACAGTGCCGTCGAGGAAGCGAAGAAGCAGCAAGCCAACGAGCAAGTCTTCCTCCGGTCAACTAGGGGCGCCGTGAATGACTGCAGGTTTTATGTCTAGGAAAAAAAACATTTGCATCCGACGGAGCCGGCTGTGACGTGATGTTGAGTACGTCAGTGCAATTCGTCATGAAATTGCGTCGAGTGAGCATCCTATGCAGACAATCTCCCTCGACCGGTCTATCAATCTGAAAGAACACGGTTTGGCCCTGTGACATCCGCAGAACTGGCCGCTTCTGGTTCGGCCCAACACAAGCAAAGCGTACGTGGTGCGCAGTTTAGAGCGTGTTTGGTTGCCCGCACCGAGCCCAACCAGGCCCGCGCGGGAAGGGAGAGGCCTGTTTGGTAGCCTGGTTTTCCTGTTGGGCCTGCACCGCACGCTTCTCAAAGCAGCCCAGAGCTTGGCTCGCTGGAAACCCAGGATCGGCGGTTTCCGCGAGCAGTGAGTCGCGGTCTTGGTCGCACGGGCGGGAGTGAGGCGCGGGCGAGGGGGGATGGCGGGAGATGGAAATCTGGCGCGCCGTCCCGGCGCCAAATTAGCCTCACCCCCCTTTCACTCGCTCACCCATAGCCACTGCCCCCCTTTCTTCGCTACTGCCTCACCACCGGCGGCGGCTGCGATTTTAGATCTGCGCTATAGGTGGCGGAGGCGGCGTTTGCGGCGGATCTGGTGCTTCTCTTGCTGTTGGCCACCGTCTGGTCGACCTAGTCTGTGCCATGGCTTCCCCTACGCCGTCCTTGTCTCCGATGCCGGTAAGCAGCACCCCCTCCCCCCTTTGTTACGTTAGGCCTTTAAGCTAGGTGTAGGATCGATTTCCCACTGAACGAACCGTCGATGTCGACTAGGTTATGGACGCACGGATGAGGCTGATAATTCAGGCAGCAGCACTGATTAGTGTGATTCAGGCATGGGTCATGTTCATGCACCAGAGAGCTGTTCGTCGTGCTAGGAGACCGTTGATCCGCTATGGTCCATTGTTTCCCCGGGAACAGGAGAGGATCCAAAATCTGAACTACATCTACAACTGCAATGACGTCGAGGCTCCGTGGATGCTTAGAATGAAAAGAGCACCATTTGCCAGGCTTGTCGAGACCTTCAGGAGCAGGGGCCTGTTACAAGATAGCATCAACACCAGTGTTGAAGAGCAAGTCGTCATATTCCTCCATGTTGTTGGCCATAACCAGAGGTTCAGGGTCATTCACAACACGTTCAGGAGATCAATGGAGACCATCTCTAGATACTTCAAGCAGGTGCTTTTTACTGTTGGGGAGCTTAGAGGAGAGATGATCAGGAGACCATCTGGCCAGACTCCACCCAAGATTCGTGGAAGCCCAAGATGGTATCCATACGTCAAGGTGAGCATTGACAATATACACTTTTCATGGCTTGATATGCTTGTATTGTTCAAGTTCAGCACTAACACAAGCTAGTCTTTTCTGAGGCCAATGACTTTGTTTGAAGCTGATGATGATAAGTGTCCATTTGTTTGCGGACCAAGAGGATAGTCTAGTTTGGCAATACGAATCTAATGGAGTACATCATGACCCCATGAACTCTTTAGAATATTGACATGATAATTGTTGGCTATGTCCTGCACTCTAAACGAACAGTTGTGTTGCTTCTACTGGTCCAGCGTTTGCTGCTAATCTTTCTGAATGCTGTAGTGTTAACAGCATGCCCTTCTGGCAATGCCACCTTGCTGGTCAATAATTGAAGAAAAATAACCTCAGTTTAAAGAGTTCATTTTTTCGAGCTTGATTTCCCTTGTTAGCTCCATCAACAGTGGAGGGGCCGTAAGGGTCGGTGATGCTCGACATATTCCTCAAGATCAGGCCTGGCGAAAGCAATTATTGCATCAGATACTGTTTAGTGCAAGTTTGAAGTTCTGGACGGCGGTGAACAATCGAAGAAATAATAATGTAGCCAGAAAGATTTTCAATGTATTTTTAATTTTAAGTTGTCTGAGCTGTTTTATTTTATACTGGATATGTATGGTATTAATACACTTCTCCTTCAGATTGAATCTGCTATTACTAGTTACGTGTTCCCATTTCATCCATAATCAAAGGCTTCAAAATGTTTTCTGTACTTCATATGGTTTTAAGTTAGTTTGCTTTTTTTTTTTTGATATTACTGTCAGCTTACAGTTTCTGAATGTGAACCTGGAGTTAAGGCATGTTGTTCGGTTTATATGGTTTGGTTTATTTGGGTTTCTAGAATTTTGGTTTCTGTAAAATGGCGACCGAAATAATCATGATAAAAATTGCCGCTGACCTAATTAACCAAAATTTGTCGGTTTGGTATGTTTGATTAACGGGAAAACCGATATACATGTGCACCATCATTAATCGAAGCAGCATATCATGTACTAGTGGTTTGTTATGTACATACAGACATAAATGTTAGTCATCTAAAAATATATAGATGCCAATTAGAATTTGTAATCAATCGACATCCTAATATCGATGCACTCATGAATCTATGTACATTTGTCTAAACAGCACGCTGCTACTAGCGACTTAGACTAATCGGTTTGTGTGCTTACGCCGGGGAGAGACGAGGACGACATACTCACAATTCTGTTATTTTGATGTATACAGTTTAAAACCAAACACCGAGTAATGTCTATTTTTCAAACCGAACTAAATATCCAAAAGTTGATCTCTAATAATAAGTGCTACACGTCAGTTGTGTGGCACTCCGACCCTGATGTTTTTTCTTGATGACAATTTTAGTCATGCAATGATGACAAATTTCAGTGACATGACAAGTTTTTGTCAAAAATAGCATGAAAGTTGCCATGCTTGCGTAACTAGACTTGCCATAAAAAATGTTCGGAGTTGCCATGTGCTCGTACCTGACGATTTAGCCTATATTTTGGTTAAAACGGGTTGGTTTCGGATTTTTGTTCGAAAGTGCCCACCTGATGAGTGGTGGAGCTACATTTAAAGGCATGGGTGGGCCAGTCTCAAGAGAGACCTAAATCTACACTCTTATGTCTATAACTCTATATACATCCGTATGTAGTTTGTACTGAAATCTCTAGAAGGACTTATATTTAGAACGGGGGAACAGTAATTATGGACCGGATTTACCCTCAGGCCCAGTAAGCCTTCTACTACTACTTAGGGCCATGGCCCATTTTGCTTCAGCCTAGCTCCGCCACTGCCCAAGATCTACGGTCAAATTTCTTCCCCACAGGAGGGTAAAAGACAAGTAACTGTGACCTATTATTCTTTGTGGTGACTTCGTCAATCCTCAAGCTATGTAAATTCGATCCGGTCTTTCGCAGTGTGAGTGCATGTGTGTGGTGGTGTGAGTCAGTGAGGGTGCGTTCCTCTTACGCGCTCCTTTGACCTAGCCAGCCGCCCCTCCAAAAAGCTAGGGTACTCTGCCTCCCTCCCGCCTTGGCGCTGTCCGTCCGTCTCGGTGGCCTTAGGGCCATGGGGCGAGTGGATCTCGCCCTTGCGGTGGGAGGCTCCGTTTTAGATCTTTTTCGATCTTTGTTAGGGTTTGCGCCCCGCCGGGAAGGCGAAAGCGGCGGCTCCGAAGATGGAATAAAGGTCTCCCGCCTAACCCGTTCGGTGATCGTTCAAAGCATCATCGGTGGGCGTGGAGTTGTGTCTCCGGCTGATCTGTCCGTGGTGGATTTGCTCGGATCATTCGTCGTTCGTCTTCGTTCGTGTGTCTTGAGTTGGATCCTTTTAATCTACACTCTTCATCTGCGGCGGTTGCTGTTACGGTGTGTTGGTTCTATGGGGCCTTAGCACGACGACTTCCATTGTCTACTACAACAAGGTTTGCGGCTCCGATGAGGGAGGCGATGGCAGTGGCGCCTTGGCTCGCTTCAGTGCTTGTAGTAAATCGCTAGGTGGTCTACGGATTTGGATGTAATTTTTATTATTTCTAGTATTCGTTGTACTACCATGATTGAAGATGAATAGATTGGAAGTTTTTCCCCTAAAAAAAAAAAGAGTCAGTGAGGGTGCGTCTGTGTTGTGATCGGTGTTTCTCAGGAAAAAAAGAACTTTTCTGCCTTCGTGTACATTAGGAATTAGGAAACCTTTTAATCATTATCTCTGCTGATTTGAGAAAATTGTGTAATCCTTAAGCTTGGTACCCATTTTTGCAAGAGCCAGAGAAGTGCTCTGCTGCTATCCTTTTGTATATATATTACTCTTTTGTACAAAATTTTGCATGTAAAGTAGAACTTGTAAGTACACGATTTGCACTGGATTAATCTGCCAGCTGAACACATGATAGGATGGTTGGCTATGTCCTGCACTCCAGCTGAACTGTTTGTTGCTCCTCCTGCTGGTCCAGCTTTTGCTGCTGCAGTGCCTTTTCGGCCTCAATCTTTCTGAATGCGGTAGAGCTGATCTTGTTCCCTGTAGATTTCTCTGGCACTAGTTCCACCACCTCAATCTAGGAGAATGATAGAAAAATCAGTTTGTCATCTTGCAGCACCTACCTAAAATTTGTAGTTTCTGGAGCAAATAGTTAGTGATGTTGCAACCAAACCTCCAGCTGTGTGAGGCCTCTCTCGGCCCTCTTCCTGTTGACCGCATGCCCTCCTGGCAATGTCTCCTTGCTGGTCCGAGAAGTGCATGAAAAAAAAAGCAGATTAAATATTTCACACTTGTGTACTACCTCATACCTCCGTGCTAGTTTATTGGTCTTCTTTGTATTTTGTGCTAAATTTTAACCTGAGATTTAACTAATAAAATGCTAATGCATGTAACAAAAAGTAATATTATTGAGAACTATGTTCAAATACGAATCCAACGATATAATTTTTGGTGACATGCATTATTATTTTCTTAGTTAAATCTATGGTCAAAGTTTGACACACAATACTAAGGGGACTAATAAACCAGGATGGAGGTAGTAGAGAATAGAGATTAGATTTTACACGATACTTCGCCGTGCTAGAAAAATAGAAATCCTGTTAAAAAAAGAAGCAACTGGGGCTATTAAGAAGCCTAACCTGACAACGATGGCCTCCAGAGTCTCATCAACAATGGAGGGCCCATAAGGGTCGATGATTGGTTCGACATGAACCTCAAGATCCGGCTTGATAGACTAGCAAGTTGACAGCGAAATGTATCAGATATATGACAAGACGAGAAGCTAAATTTCAGGCTTACTGGCTGAAAATGGTGCAAGTAGCAGGGCACAAGCAATTGTCACTTTCTAATACCAAAATGCAGATTGACGGAGCCAATCTAGCGAGCTGAGTTCAGGTGATACATAGGCTGAGGAATAATAGACTTTTTACGATTGGGTGAAAGATACCTTGATATAATCCTTGACATTTTCCATTCGCTTCTGGATTGGTTGTATCAGGTAACCATACTGCAAAGTGTAAACGAACCACCAAAAACAAGAGATGCCCATCAGATATATGCACATAGATTTTATCTAGAATAAATCTAGAGGCCATGACCAATAGCTAGGCAGCTTTTACAAAGAGAATGCATGCAGTTGAACTAATAATTGATGCTTTGAGGTAGATATATGCACCTCAACTAATGATTGATTAACCCGTACCAGAGGTGTGTATCAGGTGCCCATGGAGTTTCAACGCCCTGTCCACATTCAATGAACTTTGTGTAGTTGCCCGGTTGTATTCGTAGAATCGAAGATTGCTTGCTAACGGTACTGCTCAACTACTTATCAATGTATATATCTTTATATGATAGTGACACGCTTAGGGCCTCCCTACTTTGATTAGCATGCTTCCAAGAGCGTACGAAATACAAAAAGTAAGTGCAGGATTAACATGTCATGCTCATTGGTACCATATACACGGCTGAGTTTCTACCAAAAATTACCTTACTGAACCTTAGGAACAAATGACTATTTCCAAGGGGTTTGAGTCAACTCATGTTTTTTTTTTTGTAATACTATAGTGCAAAGAAATGGTATACAGAAAATTTTGTTAATGGTTCCAATGCTCCAAAATCATGCACTCAAGTGGCATTGCATGGGACGACAGAACGGATCCTTCCCGTTTTCTTGTACCCAGAGAGGATTCGGTTGGTATGAGCTGAGAGCTGACCAACAGCTAGGAGGACATGTAGATGTGGAGCAGCATCAGCTACAGTAGCTGGCGTGTCATGCGAGTTGAGACGTCTCGCGTCTCAAACTTTAATTTAAAAATTGATGCGACAGCGGCACTGTAGTAGTAGTACTATGTGTTACAGAATTAATTAATTTGGACGTTAAAAATGTACAGCAGCAGGTGACAAATTAGCGAGGAAGGAGAGATTGGGCTAACCTTCTTCTTGGCGAGCATCGGGCCGTCGCAGACGCCGATCACGATCCGCTCCCTCGCCAGCTCCGCCGCCGCCTGTTGTCACATCACACGCCCAGTTTAGTGTTTTTCTTTTGTCCCGTCTAGAGATAGCACATGGCTCTGCTATGATTCACGGAGGAAAATATGCGATTCAGACGGAAGGAATCA
Source organism: Aegilops speltoides (assembly GCA_021437245.1). NCBI lineage: Eukaryota > Viridiplantae > Streptophyta > Magnoliopsida > Poales > Poaceae > Aegilops > Aegilops speltoides. The sequence continues at coordinate 81,982,696 of CM038146.1, read as the reverse complement.
CGGAAGAAACGGAGAGCCAGCGGCTGTCCTCGAGCGAATCGATCGAGATCGATTCGCCAGGCAGACGATGCCGGAACGAGAGGACGGCGGGCGATCAACCGGAGCGCGGACGGGGTTCAGCTTGCCAGCGGCGGCCCGCGCGAAGAGGATGAGATCATGAGGCGGAGCAGAGGACGGGCGGGCGGACGGACCTGGAGGAAGAGGTGGTGGCCTTGGTGCAGGCGGTCGAAGGTGCCGCCGATGACGACGGCCGCGTAACTATTACGCGACGGCGGCGGCCTTGCAATCGTCGCGTCGGGTTCGCCGGTCTGATGCTCCGCGCCGTCGGCCGACCCTGTGACGCCGACCTGGTCCGCAGGATTCACGACGGCAAAAGTTTCCTCTGATCCTCCCTTGGACGCTTCCTCCTCCATGGCGGCTACCATGGCGACGCGCGCGCAGCGGCAGCGTGGAACGGAAGGTAGGTGGGGGCGGGGTTGGTTCGCGTGTGCGGCGGTGGAGGGGAGCAGCGTTTTTTATACGGAGTTTGACTGAACTGGCTACTGACCGCTCACCACCACCGCTTCTCGGGTGTTTTTTTTAATAGCCTTGAAAATTCGTTTTCAGAGCTTTCAGAGTTACTTTTGATTTAAAAAATTACAGGGAATCTTTGAGAAATACTGTAGTAGTATACTTCCTCCGATAAAGTTAGTACTATTTTTGAACGGAGTAACTATTTTATTAGAACACGGTACTACGTATCTCGTGTATTAAACACGGTACTAAGTTTTTCTCTCGTCCGTGTTTTCCTCTCGTCCCTGGCGGCTGGAACCCCAGCTGCCGCCAGGGGAGGCCGATCTTCCAACGCCGCTCTCCGGTGGCTCCCCTCCACCGGCGACCTCGGTCGTCGGTGGTGAGGGGGGGTCGCCGGATCCACGCGTGTGGATCGTTTTTACTCTCTCGTAGTCTAGGTTTTTATGTTGTTCATCGTCTTTGCTTCGGCGGCGACGATGACAACACTGAATAAAGATTCTTCGGATCCTTCCCTGACGAGGCCATCGGTCGTATGGTTGGGGATGGATTTGGAAATCAGTCTGTTCAAACAAGGATGGCGTGGCGGCGGCGCCATTGTAACGCCCCGGATCCGATGCGCCAGGTGTCTGCCAGTTATTCGTCGTTGTTGCCATGTCATTTGCTTGCGTGTTGCACTTTGCCATGTCATCATCTGCATTTCATATCATGTCATCATGTGCATCTCATCTTGCATACATGTCCGTCTCATGCATCCGAGCCTTTTCCCCGTTGTCCGCTTTGCAATCCGGCACTCCTATGTCCTCCGGTGTTCCCTTCTTCCCTCTTTTCGTGTGCGGGTATTAAACTTTCTCGGAATGGCCCGAGGTTTGCCAAGCGGCCTTGGTATAGCACCGGTAGACCGCCTGTGAAGTTTCGTGCCATTTGGAGTCCGTTTGATACTCCAACGGTTAACCGGGTAACCGTGAAAGCCCTCTTTGAGTTGCAGCCCAACACCCCTTCCAAAGTGGCCCAAAGCCCAGCAAACTCCCCTCCATGCTCTCGGTCGTTCGATCACGATCGCGTGGCCGAAAACCGCTCCTCATTTGGACTCTCCTAGCTCCCTCTACCTATAAATATGTGATCCCCTCTGATTTTTCGCGCAATCCAACCCTAACCCGCTCATGCGCCACGGACATTTCATCCCCGCCGCGGACATGTCCAACGCCACCCGCCACGTCGCCCCATCCAATAGGAAGGCGACACGTCACCCTGCAGCCGCCCCAGACCACTCTGGCAAGCGCCACGTGGCTGACCCACCACCCGCCGCCGCCAGCCAGCGAGCCCAGAGCCTTGGCCCAGCTGACCGTCGCCCTTCGCCGCCGCGCCAGGGCCAGCGCCCGCCGCCGCTTCGTCGCCGGCGTCCCGCGTCGCTCCGCCGCCTCGGCACTCACCGCCGGCGCCTCTCCCGCTGCTTCGCCGCCTCGCTTGCGTCGCCGTCGGCCAGCCCGCCGCCGCCAAAGCCCGCGACTTCTCTCTCCCAGCGCCGCCCCTGCGTCGGCTCCACGCCGCGAAGCGCCGCCGCCTCGCCCGCCGCCGCCCGAGCGAGATCCACCGCCCGACCGCGCTTCAAGGCCATGCTCCGCGCGCCATCATGGGCCATCTCGCGGCCGCCGTCGGGCGCGGCCGCGCCGCCCTAGCTTCGCCGCCGGCCTCCGCCGCCCGATCCGATCGACTGGACCGGATCCACCACGTCCGCCCCGACCCGGATCCACCTCGCCCGACCCGGATCCGCGCCACCGTTGACTACTCCCGGAGGTGAAAAACCACCAAGTCCCAGATTTCTGATAAAAACATGTCATGTTCATGCCATCACATCTCTGCATCCGTAGGTCCATTTCGTGCGTATAATATGTCAAATTGTTCGCCTCGACGAGTAGATCATTTCTTTCCATTGCATCATTTTCATTTGAGCTCATCTTGATGCCCGAAATGCTGTTGGAAGAGTGCATGTTGATGTTAATCTGCTGAAACTGTTATAACTTGCTGTTTTATCATTTTGCCATGATTGATGTGTGCATCCTATGAGGTTGAGCTCTACATGAATGTTGAACTATGCCATGCCATCTTTCCAGGGGTGTCAACCATGTATTTTTGTGAGTTGTGTGCTGAGTGTATCAAGCTTGTTAAGTAGGGTAGTTCTTTATTCTTTTTTTCTGACAGATTCTGTTATATTTTGTTGCTATGTTAACATGCTTCTACTAATCATTCTATGCATAATCTGGAGATGCTCTATAAACATGTTTTGATCTACATGTCATGCTCTATCCATTCATCCCCTTGGTTGCAATTATAGCCTGCTGGAACATGTTGTTTTGTTGCTCCAAAGTTGCTTGAAAATGTTGTTTGTCAGCCTGATAACATTAAGTTCACTTTTTCCCATGTGTTTTCCTAGTGATCCATGTACCCTATGAACTTGCTCTTGCCATGCTTAGCTTCACAAACATGCCTTCTTACTGTTGGTTGCCTTGCCATGCCATGTATTGCTCTGTGGTGAGTGGTTTAAGCTCACGAACATGCCTACTTATTGTTGTTCCTGCCATGTTATGAATCTGTTATATAACTTGCCATGTTCACATGGGTGCCATCATATTTTCTGATCCTTTTTGGCTCATGGTCAGTAAGGGATTGTTGTTCTATGCATTTAGTAGTATCATGCCATGCCTTTGTTTGCCATGATATGTTCCTGTAACATGTTGTTTGATAGCTCTAAACATTGCAACCTGATGTTATTTCTGCTAAAGTCTGAAACTGTTATTATTTGCAATATCTCCATGTGTTTTTGAGCATGTTCTAGTGATTTCTGGAGATAGCTCAGTGTTCATGTTTTGTTATGCTTTACCTGTACTTCATGCCCATGTCTTTTGTTATTATGTTGGGGTGCTGTAGCATATTGTTTTGATGCTTGTAAGATGCCTAGTTGCTGTTTTGGACAGATTGTTGTTATGACTTGTTTCATGTGCGTGTGTTGAACCGTTGCTCCGTTTTGAGTGTACTCTATATGAAACTTGCTTGATTTTGCATGTAGCTTCATATTATCATGTTGCATCATTGTTTTGGTGTGTTTGCTTGATGTTTGGGTGCATTTTGCATCAATGCCATGCCTAACTTGTTTTGCTCATATCTTCTAGACCGTAGCTCCAAATCTAATGAACTTTATATGTAACTTGACTAGAATTTCGTGTAGATCATCTTAGTGATCTTTAACTTGCTGTTTAACAACTTGAACATAAGGTTTATTCAGTTCTGGACCAATTTCGAAAATTGCATATGAGGACTTACCGGAATTGTTATATGTTGTTCCCGGCCTCATTTAAACTTGCCTTGATGTGTTGTTCTTGTTTGCGTCATCTCTTGCCATGAGTAGCTTCATGTAGCCTTTGTCATGCATCATGCTTGTTGTGCATCATGCCTTGTCCATGTGTGGTGTGTTTACCATGTTGTGTGCTTCTTCTTGTTAGTTCCTGTTTCGTTGCGATCGTGAGGATTCGTTCGTGTACGTGTGGTTCGTCTTCGTGGTTTCATCTTCTTCATGGACTCGTTCTTCTTTCTTGCGGGATTTCAGGCAAGATGACCGCTACCCTGGATCTCACTACTATCATTGCTATGCTAGTTGCTCCGTTCTATCGCTATGCTGCGCTGCCTATCACCTGTTTATCAAGCCATCCCATATTGCCATGAACCTCTAACCTTTGACACCTTTCCTATGCAAACCATTGCTTGACTATGTTACCGCTTTGCTCAGCCCCTCTTATAGCGTTGCTAGTTGCAGGTGAAGTTGAAGATTTCTCCATGGTGGACAGGGTTTATGTTGGGATATCACAATATCTCTTATATTATTAATGCATCTATATACTTGGTAAAGGGTGGAAGGCTCGGCCTTATGCCTGGTGATTTGTTCCACTCTTGCCGCCCTAGTTTCCGTCATACCGGTGTTATGTTCCCGGATTTTGCATTCCTAACGCGGTCGGGTGATTTATGGGACCCCCCTGACAGTTCGTTTTGAATAAAACTTGTCCAGCAAGGCCCAACATTGACTTTTACCATTTGCCTCACCACCACCTACCTTTTCCCTTGGGAGTCGCTCTCTCGAGGGTCATCTTTATTTTAGCCCCCTCGGGCCAGTGCTTGTCTAAGTGCTGGTCCAAACCGAGCGATGTCCGGCGCCCCCTGGGCAACCAGGTCTATGCCAACCCGACGTCTTGCTCATCCGGTGTGCCACGAGAACGAGATATGTGCAGCTCCTATTGGGATTTGTCGGCACAGCGGAGGCTTTGCTGGTCTTGTTTTACCATTGTCGAAATGTCTTGATGTCTTGGGATTCCGAGACCGATCGGGTCTTCTGGGTGAAGGTCTATTCCTTCGATGATCGCGAGAGCTTGTCATGGGCTAAGTTGGGACACCCTGCGGGTATAAACTTTCGAGAGCCGTGCCCGCGGTTATGTGGCAGATGGGAATTTGTTAATGTCGGTTGTAGATAACTTGACACTTGATCCGAATTAAAACGCATCGATCGCGTGTGTAGCCGTGATGGTCTCTTCTCGGAGTCCGGAAGTGAACACGGTTTCTGTGTTATGTTTGACGTAAGTAGGTGTTCAGGATCACCTCTTGATCATTGCTAGCTTCACGACCGTTCCGCTTGTTCTCTTCTCGCTCTCATTTGCGTATGTTAGCCACCATATATGCTTAGTCGCTGCTGCAACCTCACCACTTTACCCCTTCCTTTCCCATTAAGCTTTGCTAGTCTTGATACCCATGGTAATGGGATTCTTTGAGTCCTCGTGGCTCACGGATACTTCAAAACCAGTTTGCGGTGCCTATGTACCGAAAGCGGTGATGCAACCAAGCTCAAGGAGGAGCTCGATGAAGATCTTGCCCTTTGTGTTGTTTCGTTCTAGTTGATCAGTAGTGGAGCCCAGTTGGGGTCGATCGGGGACCTTTGTCGCATTTGGGGTTCTTCTTTTATTTTGGTTCCGTAGTCGGACCTTGATTGTATCTGTATGATGTAATGCTTTACTCATGTATTTGTGTGAAGTGGCGATTGTAAGCCAACTATGTATCTCTTTCCCTTATTTAATACATGGGTTGTGTGAAGATTACCTCACTTGCGACATTGCTTTCAATGCGGTTATGCCTCTAAGTCGTGCTTTGACACGTGGGAGATATAGCCGCATCGAGGGCGTTACAGGCATCCTCGTGGTGGACCTGTGTCCTCGGGCTCCGCCGTTGCGACGACGTTTGCTCCAGCGTCGGCGCGGAGCTTGGGAGGTAGTCCAGGAGCGGATGCAGATTGTGGTCTGCATCGACGACATCTGGAAGACGGAGCATGTGCTGGGCTCGTGGTTGGTGGATGGCAGATATGGTTTCCTTCTTCGGTGTTTTAGTCGTGGTGGGTTGCTAGATCTGGAGTTCGATGGCGTGTCGGTGTTGCCCCGGTCTGATTCGTTCAACGGTAAGGGTTTCACTTTTGGTGAGCCACCTTGGAGGTCCATAAAGCTGCATATCAGCGATGGAGCCGCGTCGAGATCGGGTCATGAGGTGATTCGTCATTCTTTTCTTCGGTGGTTGCTGTGGTGGTGCCGGGGGCAGGTGACTGGCGTTGGTGTCAAGCTCAGAGATGTTCTGTTATCTTTTCAATTTTTTCATGTCGGTCTTTACGTGACTTGTACTTTGTTCTTTATGATATGAATGAGACACGTGTTACCATGCAAAAAAAAGTATTTTATTAGAACTTTTCCTGCAATGTTTATTTTTTCCCGGTAATGTTTATTTGGTTTTTAGGATTGGAAACATACTACAGTAGAATTTTTTTCTTTGGTCTAGTTCGAATGAAATTTAAAAAGAAAATATTCATTCGGAAATTGCCTTTGGAGCTCGGCCTCCATGGAGGCCTGCAAATTCAAATTTCAAATCTCATTGAAATTCATATTTTTACATTTCAAAAAATTCTGATTTTTTTAGAGATATACATGAAGGCATAACACACATGTGTGTAAATTTTCAGGGCAAAATACGTTGAAATGAGGGCTGTGCAAAAAGGATAAATTTGGGACTTTTTAACACATATACTATTCATCCTCAAAGTCCAGAAATTTGTCTTTTTTGTACATGTCACATTTTAAGGTATTTCATCCTGAATTTTTGCACACATATACATTTCATCCTTGTATGGCTGCATAATTTTTTTCAGATTTTTTTGAAATCAAAAGGTTTGAATTTTAAAATTTTCAAAAATAAAGGGCTCCATGAAGCTCGGTCACCAAAACGGCGTTCTGATATTAATTTAGTCTAATCTCTTCTTCGAAGCCAAAAAGTATAATTTTTTTTTCCGGTGATAGCTAGATGATACACCTAATCATTCATCCTTCAGAAAAATACATATGGTTTCCTTTTTCAACAAACAATATTTATTATAGTTTAATAATAATATTTATGGCTTATTATTATAGTTTAGTAATAGTTTTATATGTGTTTTAAAGTCATCATGACACTTCATTTCTATATTTTTACTATTGCAGATTTATTTATTTATGGCAGTCAGTGAGTCATTGTTGCCCTTGTTGACAGTCCCACAACCTTACATGAATTTATAGTTGCTGGAATCCTCCTGAGCACTTTTTTCCGATGCCTCCTTGTGTGGAGCGTGCATTGCTCCAACCCATGTGGCCTCTGGTCTGATGTATGAGATACCATTTGAATTTTGGGATTTCTATTTCTGTGCCCCTCCTTCTTTAGTTGTTCTCAGTTTTGCCAAACGCTCTAACTTGTGCCCTCCACCACTTACCCCATGCTCACAAAGAACCAAACGAAGCCTTGCCATATGGTCAAAGCAGTTGACTGTTACCTGCTCAGTTATTAATGCGTAGAGCTGCGCATGACAGGTGGGCCGTGACAATGACCGTTTATGGTGAGTGGGACTTGGCTTGCTTACCTATCACTTTCTTTTGCTTAAATCAGCCTGACCCCAAGTGAGCCGCCCCATCCTCCATCCAGCCACACACCGCCGTCACCGTGCCCCCTAGCATTCCCGTCGGCCACTCCGACTGTCTGCCTGAGCTCTGATGGCGCAGCGCAGTGGTTCTACCAGGTAGCCCTTCCTCCCATATTGCTGGAACCATTCGAGATCGTTGGCCGAACGGTATGTTTCTAATCGAAACCCTAGCAATTAGGATTCGATTATAAGTCGATTGAATGGGCGACTGCGCAATTGAATTGTCATGCGTTGAGTTGCTCCAGTTTGCAATCAGTATGGACATCAGTAGGACTGGATTCCTGCCAGCGGTACTAATGGCAGATAGTTTTGAAATAGAAAACCCCAGAAATTATGTTTTGTTGAATGGAGCCCATTTTAGATTGTTTTGTGCTGATTTTTACTGAATAATCTTCATTTTTTAATATTTGATTTGCAATTTGGTGTTTGATTGATGGAAAGCAGGTCCAAGCTGGAAGAGGGCGATGGATTTGTTTTGTGCCGGGGATGAGTTTTTGCTGGCCAAGTGCAAGGAGATATGCTCCTGGTTTCTGAGCGCGAAGTCTCTCATGATGCATGGTACGTATCCAACCTATCTATAGTTTATGAAGTATTCATGCCATGTTTACAATAGTTTTATATGATTATGGTATGATTTGATTAGAACTAACCCAGACTGACGCTGTTTTCAGCAGAACTACCACGGTGTTGTTTTTGTGCAGAAATAAAAGTTCTCGGAATGCGCTGAAAATCAACGGAGATTTTTTTGGGAAAATATAAAAAAATACTGGAACAAAAATCTACCGGAGGAGTCTGTGGGCTCCACGAGGTGGGGCGCTCCCACCCCTTAGGCGCGCACGTGCCTCGTGGACTCCCTGTGGGGCCCCTTGACTTGTTCTCGACGCCAACCTCTTCTATAAATACCCAAACCTATAGAAGATAACCTAGATCAGAAGTCCCTGAAGGAAATATGCCCTAGAAGCAATAATAAAGTTCTTATTTATTTTCTTATTTCATGATAAATGTTTATTATTCATGCTAGAATTGTATTAACCGGAAACTTAGTACATGTGTGAATACATAGACAAACATAATGTCACTATTATGCCTCTACTTGACTAGCTCGTTGAATCAAAGATGGTTGTGTTTCCTAACCATAGAGATGAGTTGTCATTTGATTAACAGGATCACATCATTAGAGAATGATGTGATTGACTTGACCCATTCCGTTAGCTTAACACTTGATCGTTTTAGTATGTTGCTATTGCTTTCTTCATTACTTATACATGTTCCTATGACTATGAGATTATGCAACTCCCGAATACCGGAGGAACACTTTGTGTGCTACCAAACATCACAACGTAACTGGGTGATTATAAAGGTGCTCTACAGGTGTCTTCGATGGTGTTTGTTGAGTTGGCATAGATCGAGATTAGGATTTGTCACTCCGATTTTCGGAGAGGTATCTCTGGGCCCTCTCTGTAATGCACATCACTATAAGCCTTGCAAGCATTGTGACTAATGAGTTAGTTGCGGGATGATGCATTATGGAACGAGTAAAGAGACTTGCCGGTAACGAGATTGAACTAGGTATTGAGATATCGACGATCAAATCTCGGGCAAGTAACATACCGATGACAAAGGGAACAACGTATGTTGTTATGCGGTTTGACTGATAAAGATCTTTGTAGAATATGTAGGAGCCAATATGAGCATCCAGGTTCCGCTATTGGTTATTGATCGGAGATGTGTCTCGGTCATGTCTACATAGTTCTCGAACCCGTAGGGTCCGCATGCTTAACGTTCGGTGACGATTTATATTATGAGTTATGTGTTTTCATGTACCGAAGGTAGTTCGGAGTCCCGGATGAGACCGGGAATATGACGAGGAGTCTCAAAATGGTCGAGACATAAAGATCGATATATTGGACCGGACATCGGAAAGGTTCCGAGTGATTCGGGTATTTATCGGAGCATCGGAGAGTTACGGGAATTCACCGGGGAGTATATGGGCCTTATTGTGCTTTAAGGGAAAGAGAGAGAGGCAGGTCGCGCCCCCCCAAGGACGGGGAGGGGATGTGCCGGGACCTCCTATAAATAAAAAGAATAGAGAGCGACAGGATTTGATCCCACGACCTCACCCAACTGACAGCGAGCCCCTCGCCACTACACCAGACAACAACAGCTGACCACCAATGTGCAAAACATTATAAGACCAGACAGAGATTTCGAAAACATTTCAACAACAGCTGCAATTTCATTAAATTCCCTTTTTAGAAGTGAATGTTATTTGAAATCCCACTTTAAAAATTAAACACGAACAAATCCTGCAAATCCCGAACAGTTCTCCAAAGCGCGAACAATTTTCAAAAAATGTAACCATTTCTGAGAAAATGAACAAATTGCGAAAAATTTGAACCTTTTTTCAAATTTCCGAATATTTCCTGAGATCATGAACAGATTTTAAGTTCTGAACAAAAATGGAAAACATGAAAAAAATTATGTTCAGAACAAAAAAGTTAAAACAGAACATTTTTAATGCAAAAAAAATTTGTATTGTATGCTTTTTTGGAAATGCAAACAAAATTTGAAACATGGGAACATTTATTGTAAATTGTGAACACAATGATGAAACCGCGAACATTTTTTTAAACATGAACATTTTTCTGAAATGGTTCACAAATTTTGAAAAAGATAATATTTTTTGAAATTACCGAACATATTTTGGACATGAACATTTTTATGAAATTGTGAACAAATTTGAAAATAGGAACATATTTTGAAATTCTTTAACTTCTTCGAAACATGAATTCTTTTCGAAACTATGAACAAAATTTTAAAAAGAGGACATTTTTTGAGTTTAAAAAAATTGAAAATGAGAATTATTTTTGAATTTCCTGAAGATTGTTTCAAACATGAACATTTTTTAAAAATTGTGAAAAAAATTGAAGATGAGAACATTTTTTTAACTTTTGTTTTTCTTAAATTTCTGAACAGAAAAACAGGAAAAAGAAAAATATGAAAAAGGAAATAAAAACAAAAAGAACAAAAAAGAAAAAAGTAAAAGTAAAAAAAAAGCAAAGAAAACCCAGTTCAGGAACCTTCTAGAAGGTTTCCAAAACTAATAAAAACCGACTGGGAATCTCTGGAAGGTTCCTAAAACCGAAAGCGCTGTTACAGGTTCACGGACCAGCCCAGTTTTAGCGCTCGATAACCAACCTGTGTGAAAAATCGACAGTTTGACGCAATATGCGTCAAATAGGATATTCCGGCTGCTCCCCCTCCTTCCTTCTCTTCTCTTTTCCCTTTACTCCACTCCTACTCCTACTACTTGGAAGGGGGGGAATCCTGCTCCCGGTGGGAGTAGGACTCCCCAGGGCGCGCCATAGAGAGGGTCGGCCCCTCCCCTCCTCCACTCCTTTATATACGGGGAGGGGGGCACCCCATGGACACACAAGTTGATCATTGATCTTTTAGCCGTGTGCGGTTCCCCCCTCCACCATAATCCATCTCGTTCATATCGTAGCGGTGCTTAGGCAAAGCCCTGCGTCGGTAGCTTCATCAACACCGTCATCACGCCGTCGGGCTGACGGAACTCTCCCTCGAAGCTCTACTGGATCGTGAGTTCGTGGGATGTCACCGAGCTGAACGTGTGCAGATCGCGGAGGTGCCGTACATTCGGTACTTGGATCGGCCGATCGTGAAGAGTTACGACTACGTCAACCGCGTTGTCATAATGCTTCCGCTTACGGTCTACGAGGGTACGTGGACGACACTCTCCCCTCTCGTTGCTATGCATCACCATGATCTTGTGTGTGCGTAGGAATTTTTTTGAAATTACTACGTTCCCCAACAGTTCCGCCGCCGCAAGCCTCTGTAGCCACGAGAAATCAATCTAGGCCCTCTCCAGCACCCTGCCGGAGGGGGCAATCATCACCGGAGGCCATGGGGAAAGATCTCGGAGGGGCCATCATCGCCATGAAGGCCAAGGACCAGAGGGGGAACCTCTCCCCATCCAGGGGGAGGCCATGGAGGAGGAAGCACAAGGGGGAGAACTTCTCCTCTTCTCTATCGATGGCGCCGGAGTGCCATCGGGAGGGGAGTCATCGCCGCGGTGATCGTCTTCATCAACATCACCATAATCATCACCATCCTCATCTCTTTTATGCGGTCCACTCTCCCGCACCCTGCTGTAATCCCTACTTGAACATGGTGCTTTATGCCACATATTATGATCCAATGATGTGTTGCCATCTTATGATGTTTTGAGTAGATACCCTTTGTCTTTGGGTTGATCGATGATCTAGATTGGTATGAGTTGTATGATTTATTTTGGTGCTATCCTATTGTGCCCGCCGCATCGCGCAAGCGTGAGGGATTCCCGCTGTAGGGTGTTGCAATATGTCCATGGTTTACTTATTGTCTGCGTTGCTTGAGTGACAGAAGCAAAAACACGGATAAGTGCGTCACGGCATATGGGAATAAATGGGACTTGATATGTTAATGCTATGGTTGGGTTTTACCTTAATGATATTTAGTAGTTGCGGATGCTTGCTAGAGTTCCAATCTTAAGTGCATATGATCCAAGAAGATAAAGTATGTTAGCTTATGCCTCTCCCTCATATGAAATTGCAATAATGATTACCTGTCTTGTCAACAATTGCCTAGGATAATTCCGCACACCGACCCATCATTAGTCCACACTCGCTATTTATAACATTTAGTAATATATTCTAACTTTATGATAACAACACCTACTTTTATGATTTAGCTCTCCGATATCATGCAAAGTTATCCTCTTCATACCCACAACGTAGTTTTATTTCTCGTTTCTAGTTGGAAGCAAACGTTCGGTGTACGTAGAGTCGTATCAGTGGCAGATAGGACTTGAGAGAATATTGATCTTGCCTTTAGCTCCTTGTGGGTTTGACACTCCACGCTTATTGGATATTGCTATGGTGATTCCCTGCACTTGGGGATTATCAAGCTCTTTTCTGGCGCCGTTGCCGGGGAGCAATAGCGTGGGGTTGATATTCTCGTGTGTGCTTGTTTGCTTTCTTCACTAAGTAGTTTTTGTTTTCCCTTTTTGATTTGCTTAGTTGTGGGTGAAACATAAAAAAAATCAAAAAATTGAAAATACAAAAAGATGCACTTGCCTCATATGCCTAAAAAGTTTTTCAAGAAGAGAAGTGATTGGAAAGTTATGCATTGAAGAAGTGAGGGTCGACCTTGAGCACTTGTGTTCATGCTCATGGAAACAATGTAGAATTTTTCATGGAAGCTTATCTGTAAATAATTATCCCCTTGTATATATCCTTTCTATTATAAAAATAATGTGCCAAGCTTTGGTTTTAGGATGATTAGATTGCTTGTTTACTATGTGCAGTACAAAAACAGAAACTTTGGCTGTAGCGCGTGAATTTACATTTTTTTACTGGAAAGTCAAATGGGTCTGAATTTTTTTGCACATTACTTCTGTACAAATTTTTTAAATTTTCATATTTTATTTAGAATTTTTGGATTTACAGAAGTTTACTAAATTTCCAGATTACTAACAACTATCCTGTTTTTGACAGATTCTGTTTTCTATGTGTTGTTCTCTTATTTTGATGAATCCATGGGTAGTATCGGGGGGTATGAACCATGGTGAAGTTGGAATTCAGTATATAAAGTGCTAATATTAAATTGAAATGAGTTTGCAACAGTACCTAAAGGTAGTGATTTGCTTTATTATACTAACGGATCTCACAAAGTTTTTGTTAAGTTTTGTGTGGATGAAGTGTTCGAAGAACGAGGAGTTACCGATGTGAGAAGAATAAAGAGAGGCAAGAGTTCAAGCTTGGGGATGCCCAAGGCACCCCAAGTAAATACTTCAAGGATACTCAAGAATCTAAGCTTGGGGATGCCCCGGTTGGCATCCCATCTTTCTTCTGCAACAATTATCGGTATACCTCGGTTTTTGTTTTGTTCACATGATTTGTGTCCCTTCTGTTTTTCTTTTTGTTTAGGAACCATGCTAGTATGAGATAGCCCTTCATTGATTTATAGAATGCTTCATGTGATTCACTTATATCTTTGGAGTATGGTTTTACAGAATGCTTCGTGTGCTTCACTTATATATTTTGAGCTTGGATATTGGTTAGTCTATATTAATTGTAGAATGCTCCATGATCTTCACTTATATCTTTGGGAGTATGAATAATGCTATCATCTAAAGTGGGTTTGGAAGAGTGTAAACTTTAGGAATTAGTGATCCCACTATTTTGGAGGGTGTTGAATCTTAGTGTGATATTTATGAAAGTGGATTTGGAAGAGTGTCAACTTTAGTTAGTAATGATTCCACTATTTCAGAACATGTTCCAATTGATTATGAGAACAAAGTTGCTATCTGTGATGATTAATGTGATGACATGTATGCTATAAATAATAATGTTAACCATGAAACTTGTCATCATGATTTTAATTTTCAATTGGATTATGCCTCACATGATGGTTATTTTGTTGAGTTTGCTCCCACTATTCCGAATGAGAAGAATTTTTGCTTATGTGGAGAGTAGTAAAATTTCTATGCTTGTAGATCATGAAAAGAATGCTCTATGTGATAGTTGTATTGGTTAAACTCATTCATGATGTTACTGAAAATTATTATGAGGGAGGAATATATGCTTGTAGGAGTTGCAATAATATAAGGTTTCCTCTCTATGTGCTTAAAGTTTTGAAGTTATACTTGTTTTGCCTTCCTATGCTAGTTGATTCTTGTTCCCTTAAATTGTGTGCTCGCAAAATCCCTAGTTATAGGAAGTGGGTTAGGTTTAAATTTGCTAGTCATATTCTTCATGATGCTCTCTTTATATTTCAATTCTTATCTTTTATGTGAGCATCATTGAAATCATCATGCCTAGCTAAAAGGCATTAAAGAAAAGCGCTTGTTGGGAGACAACCCAATATTCACCTTTACTGTTTTTGTGTTTCCACATTATTAAGATACTTTAGTAATCATGTTTTATAGATTTTGTTTCAATAAAGTGCCAAGGAAGACCTTTGGGAGGACTTGGGTGAAAGTTAATGTGATCTTGCTGTAAAAAACAGAAACTTTGCGCTCACGAGATTAGCTGTAATACTTTACAGAAGAGTGATTTTGAGTTGATTCTTTTTGAATAAGATTAATATACAAATTCCTCACGTCCACCAATTTATTTCAGAATTTTTGGAGTAGCAGAAGTATGGTTGTTGTTCAGATCATTACAGACTGTTCTGTTTCTGGCAGATTCTGTTTTTAATGCATAGTTTTCTTGTTTTCTAGTTTCTATGGCTTATATTGCTCAATATAAATTGTAGAAATGATATGGTACAGTAGGCATTGTGAGAACAATTATGAATCTTGTCTTTGACAGTACCAAAGTGAATGATTTACTCTTTATCATACTAACCCATCTTACGAAGTTCCGTTAAGTTTTGTGTGATTGAAGTTTTCAAGTTTTGAGTGAGATGTTGATATGAGGAGAATAAGGAGTGGAAAGACTCTAAGCTTGGGGATGCCCAAGGTACCCCAAGGTAATATTCAAGGAAGACTCAAGCGCCTAAGCTTGGGGATGCCCCGGAAGGCATCCCCTCTTTCGTCTTCAAAACCATCGGTATACCTTACCCGGAGCTATATTTTTATTCGTCACATGATATGTGTTTTGCTTGGAGTTTATTTTCATTTTACTTGCTGTTTTAATAAAACCATTGGATCTGAAATCTTGAATGAAAAAGAAACCTCCCATGGCTAGTTAATTATTTTACTACTCAGTGTTCTTCACTTATATCTTTTTGGAGTAGTTTGCCATTTACTCACGTGCTTCACGTATATCCTATGTGTAAATGGTTGAATGAATTGAATATCATAAATCTAAATTTATATATGTTTCATATGCTTATAACATGGGGAGTAATGACTTCACACATAATAAGTATAGGTAGTAAACTTATTGAAAGTCAGCAAACGCAGCATTGGTCACTTGAACAATTCATGAAAGAATATTGAAGGAAGAGAGATTTCACATATAAATATACTATCTTGGACATCTTTTGTAATTGTGAGCACTCATTAAAATATGACATGCTAAAAGGTTGATGTTGGACAAGAAAGACAACTTAATGGGTTATGTTTTCCTATATCCGAAACGTTATATTGTCTTGGATAATCCAACATGTTGAGCTTGTCTTTCCCTCTCATGCTAGACAAATTCTTTGCACCAAGTAGAAATACTACTTGTGCTTCCAAACATCCCTTAAACCAGTTTTGCCATGAGAGTCCACCATACCTACCTATGGATTGAGTAAGATCCTTCAAGTAAGTTGTCATCGGTGCACGCAATAAAAATTGCTCTCTAAATATGTATGATCTATTAGTGCGAAGAAAACAAGCTTTATACGAACTTGTGATAGGGAAGAAATAAAAGCGACAGACTGCATATTAAAGGCCTTTATCACAAGCGACAATATAAAGTGATGTTCTTTTGCATTAAGATTTTGTGCATCCAACCATAAAAGCGCATGACAACCTATGCTTCCCTCTGCGAAGGGCCTATCTTTTACTTTTATCTTCTACCCTTATACAAGAGTCATGGTGATCATCACCTTTCCTTTTTACACTTTTTCCTTTGGCAAGCACTTTGTGTTGGAGCGATCCGGATGTATATATCCACTTGGATGTAGGTTTTCATAAATTATTATTGTTGACATTACCCTTGAGGTAAAAGGTTGGGAGGCTGAAAGTGCAATCATGCCTTTACATCATGTTTTGATGTTGATGACAAATATACATGTAGGGGACTAACAATGGTTGTTAAGTAAATCTCAGGTGTTAGTCCTTGGCTCATCGAGGTGTGTGGATCAAGGGAATACAAGTGTTTTTACTCAAGAATGAAGCATAAAAATTGATTTGATATTTGGTTTCTTGAGTATAGGATCCCGCACTATTAAGAGGGGATCGGCAGGGTTAGCTAAAGACTTGCTCAGGTTCCAATAATTCTTTGCTTCAATAGAAACTTAGGGTCACACGAAAGAAAAACCACATGCACATGTTCATTCATCCCATGCCGGATGTCCGGGCTGCACCCCGGATGTCCGGGTCTCCCAGCCATGCCGGATGTCTGGTAATTTCTCCAGATGTCCGGGCCAGAGTTGGTTTGACACCAGTAGGCTTGCACGCTCACGACCGGACGACCGGGCTGCACCCCGGATGTCCGGGTCTCCCAGTCACGCCGGATGTCCGGTAATTTCTCCGGATGTCCGGCTCCCTGTCACTTTGACTCCAGTAGGTTTGCACGTTGTTGACCGGATGTCCGGGCCTTGCTCCGAATGTCCGGGCCTTCCCGTGTCACCGGATGTCCGGGCCTGGCTTCCGGATGGTTGCTCAAGAAGAGAGATGGGAAAGGAATGGTTGCTCAAGAAGAATCCGATCCGGATGATGTTAGTGGTGTTGTTAGAGTTGCTCAAGATTCTCAAAACACATTGAGCCTAGTCAATAAGAGTGGTGAAGTTGTCACCTACAACTACATGAAGGATTACAAGGGCAACGCTCACAAGTGCCTCATGGCGAAGGCCATGGTAGAAGATGGAGAGGACCAACACTCTCTTGACAAGGTCAAGGTAACCCCACGATCAAACCCTCCTCTTTTCACTCCTCCTAATCCTAGTGATGAGTATCTTGATGCAGAGGATAGTTATGAGGATGATGATCTAAATGATCCTATGCTTGCTAAAATTAATAAGTTCATGTGCTCCCTCAAAGGAAAGAAGCTCACTATGTTTCGTATGCTTATGGAGATGGTGAGTAAGCACACCATGACCATTAAGGAACTCGAAACCCTCGTCACCGAGGAAAAGGAAAAATGTGAAATCCTTGAGCAGAAAATCCAATATGAGGAAACACGAAATGATGAACTATGCTTAAAAATTGGTGCAAATATTGATGTTCATACTAAAGATCTTGCCTCCTTGAAAAAGGCTATTGGCTCTTGTGGAGAGTTGATGAATGATAAAAGTAAGCTTGCGAAGTCTCATGCTTCTCTCTCTAAGGATTGTGTGCTTCTATCCGTGTCCCTCAAGACTAAGGAAGAAGAGCTCACCCTTCTTACAAAGAGTTTTGAGACGCTCAAACTTACTTATCTTGAAACTCTAGCTAAGGCTTACTCGTCTCCTATTATAAATGTTGATGCTTGTTCTACTAACTCTAGTAGTGATCTAGCATCTATTCTTGAGGAGAATCGTTTTCTCAAGGCTCAAATCGAGAAAGGGCTCATGACATGTGCTCAAGGGCAAAAGAACCTTAATGAGGTGTTGAGCCAACACAATGAAGTGTTCGCAAAGAGGGACTTGGGTTTGACCCAAGCACAAGCAAGAAGAAGACGTCCTCTCAAAAGTGCACCACCCCTTTAAAAGAAACTTTTGTACGAGAAGGACACAAGGAGAAAGGTAAGGTTGCTAGTGGGAAAGCCACAAGGGGCATGCCCACTCTCAACAAGCCAAAAGAGTTCATGCCTCCATCCTATGTACTTCGTAAGACTAAGGATGGAGAAGTTTATGCAAAGTTTGTTGGTCCTCGAAATGCATTTCGGTTTTATGCTATTTGGGTCCTAAGACCCTTGTGACTAACTTGAGAGGTCCCATTGCAAAATGGGTGCCTCTAACCAAGTAATAATTGTGTGTAGGTTGCCTTCTCCGGTGGAGTAAAATGGGTGATTGATAGTGGATGTACCAATCATATGACCAGAGATAGAAAATTGCTCTACGATTTCATGGAAGCTATTCAACCATTTATGAGCATTATGTTTGGTGGAGGATCAAAAGGACAGGTACTTGGGTTGGGGAAGGTGGCTATCACAAATGACATGTCTCTTGCAAATGTCATGCTTGTCCAATCCCTTAAATACCACTTGCTTTCTGTTCGCCAATTGGCTTCTGTTGGTTATGATACACTCTTTGGACTAACGGATGTGAAAGTCTTTAAGAGAGATACTCTCGAAGTGGCCTTTGCTGGAGATTTGGATGGCAACCTTTACACGGTTGATTTCTCGAAAGAGATCACATTCCATGCAACTTGTCTAATGGCCAAGGCTGACAAGGGGTGGCTATGGCATCGCCGGCTAGCCCATGTCGGAATGAGAAATCTTCAAGATCTCTTAAAGGGGAATCACATCCTTGGACTAACCAATGTCTCTTTTGAGAAAGATTGTGTGTGTAGTGCATGCATAGCTGGGAAGCAACATCAATCAAAGCACCCACCCAAGAACATAGTATCTACTTCAAGGCCCCTGGAGCTCCTTCATGTGGATCTTTTTGGGCCTCCTTCATGGGATAGTCTTGGCAGGAAAAAGTATGGGCTTGTCATTATTGATGATTACTCAAGATATACATGGGTGTTCTTCCTCAAGTCCAAGGACGAAATCAAGATCACCTTCAGTGATTTTGCCAAGCAAGCTCAACACAAGTTTGACAAAGAAATCCTGGCAATAAGAAGTGACAATAGCTCTGAGTTCAAGAACTATACCTTGGAAGAATTCCTTAGTGATGAAGGGATTGAGCATCAGTATTCAGCTCCATACACTCCTCAGCAAAATGGTGTAGCCGAAAGGAAGAACCGTACACTTGTAGAGATGGCAAGGTCCATGCTGGATGAATACAAGTCACCACATAGTTTTTGGGCCGAAGCTATAAACACCGCATGCCATGCATCAAACCGGCTCTTCCTCCGCACTATATTGGAAAAGACCCCATATGAGCTTCTAACCGGGAACAAGCCAAATGTCAAGTACTTTCGTGTATTTGGGTGCAAATGTTTTATCCTCAACAAAAGAGAACGGTTAGGAAAATTTCAATCCAAAACAATTGAGGGTATATTTGTTGGCTATGGATCAAACTCTCACGCCTATAGAGTCTACAACAAATCCAATGAATGTGTTGTAGAAACTTGTGACGTGGTGTTTGATGAATTTAATGGCTCCCATGGGGAGCTAGTTGATCTAAGTGATGCAGGTGAAGAAGATTCTTCTCAAGACATTTTGACCATGGGTGTTGGTGCACTTCTTCCTATGGAACAGGAACCTCATGATGATGAAGAAGAAGATGGAAGTCTCACACATCATCAAACTACTTCAGCACCCATATCATCACAAGCTCCTAGTGTTCAACAAATGCCCTTAGCCCAAGTAGAAGAAGATGATCAAGTTCCTCTTCATGATAATCTTCAAGAACAAGATCATCATCAAGTGCAAGAACAAGAAAGTCCAATCATTGATGATGAACCTCAACAAATGCAATATGAACAAGAAGATCTTCCTCCACACATTAATGATCCATATGTTGAGGACGCAGATGATGGACATGAAGTTGAACCTCGTGAAACCCTTACCTCTATCATGCCACGAGTGGCCGGTCGTGTTGATGTTGACAAAATTCTCACCGGCATATCGGAAGGTAGAGTCACTCGTAAACATTTGATAAACTTTTGTGCTCACTTCTCGTTTGTGTCTAGTATTGAGCCCATCAAGGTACACGATTCATTGATGGACAACGATTGGCTAGTTGCTATGCAAGAAGAGTTGAATAGTTTTGAACGCAACCAAGTGTGGTCATTAGTCAAGAGGCCACCTATCGAGCACAATGTCATTGGAACAAAATGGATTTTCAAGAACAAACAAGATGAGAATGGTGTAATCATCCGCAACAAGGCAAGGTTAGTGGCACAAGGGTACTCACAAGTTGAAGGTTTGGACTTTGGTGAGACTTTTGCCCTAGTTGCCCGTCTTGAATCCATTCGCATCTTACTTGCTTATGCTGCTTTCAATGGTTTTACATTACATCAAATGGATGTGAATAGTGCTTTCCTTAACGGTCCTCTACAAGAAGAAGTATATGTGTCACAACCACCTAGGTTCGTTGATCCCGATCACAAAGACTATGTGTACAACCTTCATAAGGCTTTGTATGGCCTCAAACAAGCACCTCGTGCTTGGTATGATCATTTAAAGAAGTTTCTACTTGATGATGGTTTTGTGAGAGGGGTGATCGATCCCACTCTTTTTACTAAGAGGGATAAGGGTGATTTGATCTTATGCCAAATCTATGTAGATGATATCATTTTTGGTTCTCCTAACATTCATTTGTGCAAGTAGTTTGCGGCTTCAATGACCAAGAATTTTGAAATGTCACTCAATGTGGATTTGAAGTTCTTCCTCGGATTTCAAATTCAACAATTTCAAGAAGGAATTTTCTTGTCTCATGCAAAATACCTCAAGGATATCCTAGAGAAGTTTGGTATGTCTGATGCTAGTCCATGTAAGACACCAATGCCAACCAAAATAACACTCACTGAAGACACAAATGGTATCCCTTTCGACCCATCTAAATACCGCTCTATGATTGGTTCATTGCTTTATCTTTGTGCATCTAGACCAGACATCATGTTTAGTGTATGCATGTGTGCTAGATTTCAAGCTTCCCCTAGGGAAAGTCATCATAAGGCGGTTAAGCATATTCTTAGATACCTTGTTCACACCCCAAAGTTGGGTCTATGGTATCCCAAGGATGCTAAGTTTGATCTCATTGGGTACACAGATGCGGATTGGGCCGATGACAAAGTGGATCGTAAGTCCACTTCCGGTGCATGTCAATTTCTTGGACGCTCCTTGGTAAGTTGGTCATCGAAGAAACAAAATTGTATTGCCCTCTCTACCGCAGAAGCTGAATACATTGCTGCCGCCAGTTGTGCAACTCAGTTATTATGGATGAGGCAAACTTTGAAGGATTACGGTATCACCTATATACATGTGCCTCTTCTATGTGATAATGGAAGTGCCATCAACATTGCTGAGAACCCCAAGGATCATCTCCGCACCAAGCACATTGATATTAGGTATCACTTCTTGAGAGATCATGTTGAGAAGGGTGATATTCACATTGATCACATTGGTAAAGATTTGCAACTGGCAGATATTTTCACCAAACCATTGGATGAAGCAAGGTTTTGTCGACTTAGGCGTGAACTTGGTATCTTGGAGCTTGACAACATTATGTGAAATCTAGTACTCATCCATGCATAAACTTAATGTCTTGTCTTGATGTAGGCATATATTTAGGGGGAGACACTCAATCCATGAGTTCTCTCACCTTACATAATGCATAAATTGAACAAACACTCTCAAAGTTATCATAGTTTTCAAACTAGGGTACTTTAACATGATGGAGTCGTGACCATGTGCTCAAAGTTTATATCTTTGTGGTACTATGTTCCATGTGCTCAAACATGGTGACCTCGGTCACCGCTTGTACAATGCTTATATGGACCTTTCTTCTTAATAGTGTTTGGATTATTTATGCATCTTAGCATGGCCTTAGATGTCTCAGGTTGTCTTCCTTATTAATCTCATGTAGACTCCTTGGCGGTGTCTATATCAAATTACTCTTGTTGGCCCCCTCCTTCACATCTTTCCCTCGCGCTTGTCTTCTGTCCAGTGACCGGACATCCGGGTCTCTCGCCGGACATCCGGGCCCTGGGAAAAATTCCTTGCCCCTCAAAACGATCATCAACCACCTACAGTGGCCGGACATCCGGGCCTCAGCCGGACATCCGGGCGCTGCTTCTTTGTTCTTCTGTGAGGAGATGAGGATAGGAGCGAAAAGGAGGAACTGCCCCAAACCCACACCCTCCCGGATACGCGATCGCGGTCCACTCACCAGATATCCGGGCCTTGCCCCGGATGTCCGGCCCGTCGACCGCAGTCGCGTATATCTGGGGAGGGGTGTGGGGTTTGGGGGCAGTTCCTCCTTTCTTTCGTTCCTATCCTCATCTCCCCTCATAGCCGCCGCTGCCGGGCCATCACTCCGGTGCTGCCCCGGCCATCTCCACCGACCTCCGGCCCCGATCTCTTGCTCACGGACACTTCTCCTCCTGATCTATGATTCTATCCAATCCATTTCTTGGGTTGTTGTGTGAATCCCTCGGGAGGGACCGGTGTTTCGTGGGATTCATCGCCGGAGTTTCTCATGGCACGAACCAAGAACTGCGGCCCCAATCGCCCCGAGCCTTCTTCCAGGGGTATGGATGCTATCTCTACTCCATTCTACTCCTATGGTGACCGAAAAAACTTAGGTTTTCACTCTCTCATTATCCATTCCAGTTGTTCGCCGGCAAGGCTAAACTGACTCCGATGAGCATGCTCGGCCTAAGAAGAAGAAGGCCACCACCGCCAAGAAGAAGAAGCGGGCACCATCCACTAGTCCATCGGACTCAGATCCTGATGATGCAGACTATGTTGGGGAGGAAGAGGAGGTCCGTGCACCCAAACTCTCCGTTGGTCAGTCCAAGCCTGGCACTAGGAGGGCGCCGGTGCCTCACGTTCGTGGTTCTGCAATGCCCGCTGTCCGTGGTCGTCACATCTCTATGGAGTTTCCGGACAATGGAGATTGCTGTCCACACGACTTCAAAACTGTGGGGGCAGCTCAATATCTTACGTTTCGACGGGATGTCAATCAATATGATATGGTGGCTGATGCGGAGGATCCTCGATTTCGGACTCGAATGCAGCAGGATCTCTATTCCAGTTTTTCCGTGGGCGTGGACTTGCTCCTCACTCATACTTAGATCTCAACTTCCTGCGTGAGAATCCTGACATGTTCCCTAACAATCCGGTCAAGATCATTGATGATATGACCCTTGGTCCCGCAATGACCTTCAGGTGTGATTGGAATGAAGCTGCCATTCTATAGTTCTATGCCACCTGTTTCTTTGGTCCGGACAACACTCTCACCTGGATGACTGATAACACTACTATGAGCATCACCTATGACAGGTTTGTTCAGATTCGGGTCTCTCCGGTGTTGGCCATCGCATCCACAACATGGATCCTGAGCACAAGCCCAAAATGATTGAAGCTTGCTTGCCACTTGTCAAACCTACCTCTCAGCTCTCTAAAGCAGAACTTGAATGCCCACTCAACGAGGTATCTATCTTCCGTGCCCCTTACTACATCCTCTATCAGTGTGTGCTCCGCACTCTCTATCCTAAGAAGGGAGACCGCTCAAGGGCTTATAACTATTGCATTGACTTGATGGTTCTTATGCATGACAAACCCACCGAGCCTCTGGACACAACCCATTTCATTTGGCATGAGATCCATTTTTGCAGTTTCATTCAGACGCGCCAGTTTCCTCATGCTCCTTTTATTCAGGCTCTGACTGATCACACTGCTCCATTTGAAGTGGTTAAGACTACTGTTCATTCTAGTTGGAAGCCTGCTTCTCACATGCGAGTGATGCCTGCTGCTCAGACTGCTGCTCGGTCTCAGTCAAAGAGGCCTACTAGTGGGACTCATCCCACTGATTCCTCTGCTCCATCTTCGTCATCACCTCCTTGTGGACGCCTTGCCTTGTTCCTCAGCAAGGCTCAATCTGCTATCATGAAGTCAATCACTTTCAGCTGTCAGCAAAATCATGATGTTCAGAAGCTCCTCATCATCTCCAAGAATTAGCTCAAGCAGCGCCTCCGTGTCCGCGGGAGCCCAGTGAGTGATGATGATCCTATTCCCGCGGCTCCGTCCACCTCTACCTTCGGTTTTCCATCTCGTGACGAGTTTCCTGAGTTCTTTGATGATCATGATGACATTCACCAGGAGTGATCGAGTGCATTTAGTCCTTCGCCCCTTTTTTACTTGTTGCTGTCAAAGGGGGAGAAGTAGTATCTTAATATGATGTATTAGCTATTTGTGTTAGCCCACTCTATTCGAACTTGTCATGTTGCTTTGCTACTACCTATGCTATTGTCTTGATCAAGTGAGACTATGTTGCTACCTATGCTATTGTCTTGATCAAGTGAGACTATGTTGCTACCTATGCTATTGTCTTGATCATGTGAGTCCCTATGTTGTTTACCTTGTGGTTATGGATTTTGGTTTTGTCCATGTGTTAACATATTCATCTCTTGCTCACAATGAGGGGGAGCCAAATACAAATAGTTACATCAACTTACTTTGTACTCTTGCTCTCATATTTGTTAATGCTAAGGATATTTACTACAACTGTGATACTACATGTGTGATTGTCATCAACAAACAAAAAGGGGGAGACTGAAAGTGCAATCATGCCTTTACATCATGTTTTGATGTTGATGACAATATACATGTAGGGGACTAACAATGGTTGTTAAGTAAATCTCAGGTGTTAGTCCTTGGCTCATCGAGGTGTGTAGATCAAGGGCATACAAGTGTTTTTACTCAAGAATGAAGCATAAAAATTGATTTGATATTTGGTTTCTTGAGTATAGGATCCCACACTATTAAGAGGGGATCGGTAGGGTTAGCTAAAGACTTGCTCAGATTCCAATAATTCTTTGCTTCAATAGAAACTTAGGGTCACACGAAAGAAAAACCCTGTGCACATGTTCTGTTCTGTCCCATGCCAGATGTCCGGGCTGCACCCCGGATGTCCGGGTCTCCCAGCCACGCCGGATGTCTGGTAATTTCTCCGGATGTCCGGGCTAGAGTTGGTTTGACACCAGTAGGCTTGCACGCTCACGACCGGACGACCGGGCTGCACCCCGGATGTCCGGGTCTCCCAGCCACGCCGGATGTCCGGTAATTTCTCCGGATGTCCGGCTCCCTGTCACTTTGACTCCAGTAGGTTTGCACGTTGTTGACCGGATGTCCGGGCCTTGCTCCGGATGTCCGGGCCTTCCCGTGTCACCGGATGTCCGGGCCTGGCTCCGGATGTCTGGCCTCTCTGTTCTTCTAAGTATCTTGCCAGCCCGGATGTCCTACCACCCTTCCCGGATGTCCGGCCTGCCCATTTACTTATGATATAACGGCCACATTTGTGCTCACACTATATATAGCTCTTCTTTCCCACGGGAAAGTATTGACCATTCACTTTGAACAAACCCTAGAACACTTCTCACTCTCTCTCTCATTCCTCCACACCAAATCTTAGATCCCCAAGAGATTTGAGAGCTTTGGAAAGAAGTTGTCCGATCAAGTGATAGATCCACTTATCCCCTTCTTTGCACCAAAGGAATTCATGATTTGAGCAAGTCTTGAGCTGTTCCCCATCGATCTTGTTACTCTGGGAGGTTGGAGACTCCTAGGCAGTAGGAATCTTTTGGAGAGGAATCGACCTTTGTGATTACCCCCGGATAAGTTTGTGAGGGTTTGGAGACCACCCCAAGGTCTACCACTAGTGGTTGAGAAACGCCTTCGTGGTGTTGTATCAAAGGGAGAATAGGGTGAGCCTTCGTGGCGTTGGTGTGCCTTCGTGGTAACACCCACCTCTCTAACGGTGACGTAGCTTCCCTCCAAGGAAGTGAACATCGGCATACATCCTCGTCTCCCGGAGTTGCGGTTATTCCTAACCCTAACTCTCTACTTGTGGTTACTTGTCTCTTAGCACTTACTTATATCATATTGTGCTTGTTTACTTACATACTTGGGTTTCTTGTTTATCTTGCTTAACACTTAGTACTACACTTACAATTGTTAGGCTCACTTTCATATTCCGCATTAGTGCCTAAAATTGCTAAGTAACAATTAAAATTTGTAGTTGTACCTATTCACCCCCCTTCTAGGTCCATCTCGATCCTTTCAGAGGCGAAATTAGAAGCCCCTATCTTTCTCTATGTCCGATTGAAACTTTGAAACCATAAATATCACATGAGTGTTAGCAATTGTGAAAGATTAAATGATAGTTGAGTATGTGGAGTTTGCTGAACCAAAGCTCTTGCATAGACCCTTCCCAAAAATAAGATGAATTGTAATTGTTTGATGACTAAGAGCATGGTTTGTTAGTTTTCAAGAAAGTTTATGATCTATACTTTAACTTGTGAATAACTTGTTACTTGATCATGAAAAGTTTTATGAGTTGAGCTACTGTTATGATATATAATGATGCTAGAAAAAGTGATTGATACTATCATTGATAAAACTTAAGCGCTTGCTAGCATTCACACTTCATAAATTGTTTCTTTTATCATTTACCTACTCGAGGACGAGCAGGAATTAAGCTTGGGGATGCTGATACGTCTCCAACATATCTATAATTTATGAAGTATTCATGCCATATTTACAATAGTTTTATATGATTTTGGTATGATTTGATTAGAACTAACCCGTACTGACGCTGTTTTCAGCAGAACTACCGTGGTTGTTGTTTTTGTGCAGAAATAAAAGTTCTCGGAATGCGCTGAAAATCAACGGAGATTTTCTTTGGGAAAATATAAAAAATACTGGAACAAAAATCTATCGGAGGGGACTCCCGTGGGCTCCATGAGGGTGGGGGCGCGCCCACCCCCCTGGGGCGCTGATGTCTAATATGCAACCTTCTTCTTGTAGATGTTGTTGGGCCTCCAAGTGCAGAGGTTTGTAGTACAGTAGCAAATTTCCCTCAAGTGGATGACCTAAGGTTTATCAATCCGTGGGAGGCGTAGGATGAAGATGGTCTCTCTCAAACAACCCTGCAACCAAATAAGAAAGAGTCTCTTGTGTCACCAACACACCCAATACAATGGTGAATTGTATAGGTGCACTAGTTCGGCGAAGAGATGGTGATACAAGTGCAATATGGATGGTAGATATAGGTTTTTGTAATCTGAAAATATAAAAACAGCAAGGTAACTAATGATAAAAGTGAGCGTAAACGGTATTGCAATGGTAGGAAACAAGGCATAAGGTTCATACTTTCACTAGTGCGAGTTCTCTCAACAATAATAACATAATTGGATCATATAAATATCCCTCAACATGCAACAAAGAGTCACTCAAAAGTCACCAATAGCGGAGAACAAACGAAGAGATTATGGTAGGGTACGAAACCACCTCAAAGTTATTCTTTCGGATCGATCTATTCAAGAGTTCATACTAGAATAACACCTTAAGACACAAATCAACCAAAACCCTAATGTCACCTAGATACTCCATTGTCACCTCAAGTATCCGTGGGCATGATTATATGATATGCATCACACAATCTCATATTCATCTATCCAACCAACACAAAGTACTTCAAAGAGTGCCCCAAAATTTCTATCGGAGAGTCAAGATGAAA
Organism: Aegilops speltoides; assembly: GCA_021437245.1. NCBI lineage: Eukaryota > Viridiplantae > Streptophyta > Magnoliopsida > Poales > Poaceae > Aegilops > Aegilops speltoides. The sequence goes on along the minus strand of CM038146.1, from coordinate 81,955,104 downwards.
ACGTGTGCCAACCCTTATGCATAGGTTCATGGGCGGAACCCGCAAGTTGATCACCAAAACATACATCAAGTGGATCACGTGATATCCCATTATCACCACAGATAAACACAGCAAGACATACATCAAGTGTTCTCAAATCCATAAAGACTCAATCCGACAAGATAACTTCAAGAGGAAAACTCAATTCATCACAAGAGAGTAGAGGGGGAGAAACATCATAAGATCCAACTATAATAGCAAAGCTCGCGATACATCAAGATCGTGCCATAGAGAGAACACGAGAGAGAGAGAGATCAAGCACATAGCTACTGGTACATACCCTCAGCCCCGAGGGTGAACTACTCCCTCCTTGTCATGGAGAGCGCCGGGATGATGAAGATTGCCACCGGTGATGGGTTCCGCCTCCGGCAGGGTGTAGGAACGGGTTCCTAAGAGGTTTTTGGTGGCTACAGAGGCTTGCGGCAGCGGAACTCCCGATCTTTCTTCGTATTCGATGGTTTTAGGATATATGGGAATATATAGGCGAAAGAAGTCGGTTGGGGGAGCCACGAGGGGCCCATGAGACAGGGGGGCGCGCCCTCCTATCTCCTGGACTCCTCGAAGCTTCCCTGGCTTGTACTCCAATTCTCCCGGATCATGTTCGTTCCAAAAATCACGCTCCCGAAGGTTTCATTCCGTTTGGACTCCGTTTGATATTCCTTTTCTTCGAAATACTGAAATAGGCAATAAAACAACAATATGGGCTCGGAAGATGCCGATGATCAGTACGGCAACCCAATGAGGGAAGATGACGATGATGATGAAGTATACGTCAAAAGAAGAATCAATACTACATTACCTAAGAAAAATCATACTCCATGGAAAAGGCAAAGTCACAATGAGGGGCTCAATTATTCTTGACGAACAAGAAGGAAAGAAGCTGACTCAAAACGAAAACGTCAAAGACCGAGGAAACGTATGTTATCGGTCCAATGATGTGTAATATATATATATATATATATATATATATATATATATATATATATATATATATATATATGTTCCTATTTTGTATACACACTTAGCCATTATTATGCATGGGTCCAATGATGTGTAATATATATGTTCCTATTTTGCATACATATTTAACCGTCAAATGATGCAATATATATCACCCTCCCTTTGTTCACTGCCCTCGGGAAATAAAATGGGATAAAATAAAGGAAAAGAAAAAGGAAAACTGGCAGTAGCGAAGGTAGTAGCAGCACATTTTGCATAAACCGCTACAGCTACTGAAGTTAGTAGTAGCGAATTTCGCCTAACTCGCTACAGCTACTGAAGTTAGTAGCAGCGCATTTTGACCTAATGCGCCATCGCTAAATCCACTTAACCCAAAATTCTCACTCGCCTGCTTCATCTCGCCTTTTCCCCAAATCCCCCTCTCTCTTCCCCGTTGCACAGACCGCCCGACCGGCCCGGCGCGCGCCTCGACCCGGCCGGCGCTTAGCTTCCGACCCAGCGCGCCCCGACATGGCCCTCGACCCGACCCGGCCAGGCTTAGCCCCGACCCGGCGCTTGTCCCCGACCTGCCTCGCCCCGACTCGGGCGGCCTCGCCCTCGACCAGCGTGCTGCGCCCGACCCGTCGGCCCTCGCCTCCCTCCTCTCCCCTCCCGGCCGTCGTCGGGCCTGCCTCCTCGCCCCTACACCCTCTGTAAACCCCCCTCTCTCTCTGCTAGGGTTCTTCGGTTAATTTACTTAGGTTTTAGTTAGGGCAGTATGTTAATTAGGTTATCTATTTAGTTATAAATTTAGCTAGGTTTCAAAATTAGCTGAATTTATATGCAAATTTGAACTGGACATGTGATATGTGCATATGTCATGTTTTGGACATGTCATGTTTGGAATGTTCCGAGTGGCCTATGTTACACCGGAATGTTGATTCATTTCCGTTCCAGTGAATTTCAGGCGCTCGATATGTCCATTTTTTAGCAAAGGTCATGCCGAAATTTCCCGTGAATAAAGGCATGATTTGTGCTACATAGTTGGCATATCGAGTGCTGGCACATAGATTTATTTTTATGTCATTTCTCATTTATTCATACTTTTAGAAATAAATGAGGACACTTAATCGTAGGGAAACATGTCGAACAACGAAGAAACCGGGCCTTGACCAAGATGCGAGCGAGATGGATTATGAGGGTGAACAAGAGTACCTCGACTATTTGATTGCTAAGCAAGGTTTGCAGGTCGGCCTCGATGATGGAAATCGACGCCGACATCGACACCGACGGCGTCGGCACCGATGGCGGCACCGAGACCGTGGGGAAGGTATCAAGGGAAGGTACCGGCCCGATGCCGCCATCAAAAGAGGAAGCATAAGAAGCAGAGGATACGAAAACCTAACAAACTAGGGATTGGACGACTTGTGATCACAAAGATGGCACCGCAAGTTTGAGCATTTAGAGTGGAAGAACCTCGCAAGTGCTATGGGAACCAAGTAGGATGCATCCTACGGAATGCGCGAGCATCAACGCAGCGATGACTTAAGGAGTAAAGAACATTTGACGCAGTTGCTCCTAACGAAGTTGCACAAGAGATTCAAGTTCCCCGACCGGGATGATAACATAGAACAACCGTGGGATGATCCGAAGATGAAAAAGATTAACAATCACGCCATGGGCATGTTCAACAATGATTTGGCCTCCTTTAAAGGGAGGGTGAAACGAGCTATTGAGGCTGATGAACCCCTGTCCAAGATTCTGGAGGAAAATCCGACACTTACGGAAGAGGAGTTCAAAAAGTTCAAGGACACTTGCGCTACCGAGGCAGCCAAGGCTAAGGCTGCGAAATTCAAGAGCCTTCAGCAAAGGAACACGAGGAAGCATTGCCTCGGAAGCTGTGGCTACCTCGGTATAAGGCCCATATGGGATAAGGAGGACGCGGAACGTGAAGCCGTGGGTCTCCCAGACCCCTTCGCGAAGTTCACCAACCCCTTGGAGCATGATGACTTCATTAGGGCCAGCTACAAGTGGGACAAGGAGAAAAAGGTTTTTTACACGGACAAGATCACGAGGAAATTGATTAGACTACTGGAGAAGCAACACCGGCTTGCAGCCGAAAGCCCTACTTCTCCGATGAGGCCCAAGTGGGACACCCTCTCAACCGGCCTTGAACGAACTTAAGGGACTCCTTTGGACCAGAGGCGCAATATGGTCGTGTGCATGGCGCCGAGACGGCGCCACGTGGAAGGTGTTTACAACGATGGCCCGGAGGCCAAGAAGCGAAAAAGAAGTTTAGTCAGCGGACATAGACGCGAAGGTGAAGCTTGCGGTCGAGAAAAAGCAGGTGAGGACGCCAAAAAGCAGCCGAGGACAAACACGAGTTGCTACAAAGAAAATCAATGCAGCATGAATCGCTGCAGAAATGATTTTGCTACTAACTTGGTTCCAGTTATCATCAACTAGGCGAAGGAAAATCTAGACAAGACGGTACATGATTTCCCGATGCCCAGTTTTGTCGGGAGCAACTCCATGAACAACAACATCATTGCACCATCACTTGATCACACAACCGGGCCTCCTCTCACAGCCGCTCCCGCTCATAGCAGCCCGTCCTCAGTCTTAGGCGCGCTAGGTGGGCCTTCGTCTTTGGCTGAGCTTGACGCCGTCACGGTAATTACATGTCGCACCAACATATATATATATATATATATATATATATATATATAGATAATATTCCATTTTTGTTGCCTTTCGATTGTTTTACGCCACAGACATATGTGTTTGCAGGCAAAAGAAACCCCGTGCACCATACTCTACTTGATCAAAGGCCAAAAGGTGGACGTGGGAAAGGGTATGATAATGGACCCCTCTCAAAGCACGTTCCACAACCAGCCGATCCTGCTGGGCACTTTAGGGTTAGCTTGACCAGTGTGAAATCGGGGCACGAGGATTTGCCTCCTCCAGTACAACATGTGGGAGCGGACGACGAGACCCCGCCGCGGATTGGAAGCTGCAAGAATTGGGTGCTGCTATGGCCGAAGAATCTTATTCGTCTGGAGCCGGCCGAGAGCACACCAATAACTACCACACATCAACAAGCATGTGCAGAGACCACTACCCCACCTACGCAATTACCAGCTCCTGTAGTGCCGGGTGAGAGCGGCGGATGACATGATGAAGGGGGTGCGATAGTACTGGCTGATGTAATTTCTCCTGTAGAACAGAGAATGGATGATGAGACGGAGGTCGACCCTATGGATTACCTAAATACAAACGCGTATGACTGTGACATAGATATGATGAGTCAACCATATGACGAATCGGGCTATTAGCTTGCTAATGAGGATATGGATGATATGCCCGGGCAGGGTCGTACCATGGATTGCAAAAAGTCTCTCTTCATGAAATCCTCACAGACACGCTCAAGATGCTGCCTCAACACAGCTCAACTAGCCGGCGCGAGGGTCGACTGAAGATTTAGCCCGGGAACACTGGGGCAGGGGGTTAAGGAAGGGTCTGGAAGGTGTGCCCAAGAAAAAGGAGAGGAAGAGATCGGGGAAGGTAACTGCCTCCAAACAAGCCAGAGCACATAGCAGCCAGACGATGCATTCTGAAGAGCATGTACCGTCCTTATCATTCTTTACCCGCAAGTCTCCCACGCCGTGTATTTTCACGCTTCCAGAGACTACGAGAAAAAAGACTACACCCACATAATGAATATTCTAGATGATGCTCTCCAAGGCTTCAGTTTTAGAGGTGGCCACGTGCAGATCAGGAAACAAAGGAACAAGAAGATGGGTTTCACGCATAAAACTAACTTCTCCTGCATCCATGTCCCAAAACCAAGCAAGAAGGATGGATTCTACATCGTCCATCTCATGATTCAGTTCAACACGGATCACCAAAAGCTTCGCATTAACAGCAGAAATGATGATCATATCCACAAGTGGTATAATCTCATGGAGAAGAGGATTATAAACTTAGAGATGACTTCTTTCGCATCCAAAGCGACATTGCGACGATCATCATGAAAGAAGTCGTCGATGAGAAGGGGATATTCCACCACGGCTCTATATCGCGAGCTGACGTCCGAACTGGCATAGGCATGCAACGCCTAGACCTCACGCCGTTCAAGAAGCTAGGGTTCGTCCTCAATGATATGGAAGGATGGAATTTCTAGTGATTTATGATGCCGATGATGATATGTGTCGGTTGAACTTGTATACTTTTTGTAGCGATGAAACTTTGTGATGTCCATGGTCCCTGCCGAACTTGCGTAACGCTACTTTGTTAGTTTGCGTACGATGACCTGCGTACCTCTAGTTAATTAATTTGCGTACTGTATGTTGCATCTAGTTGCTAACCCTTTCTTTTTTGGTGTTGCTCTAGTATATTTTGTTGCATATATATGATTGTACATCCTCTTCATGAACATGCATCTCTAACAGGTACCTAGTTTCTTGATGGCGAGATGGAATTGCTATGTCGTGTACAAAGGGAAAGTTCCGAGGGTGTACAACGAGTGGTATGAGTGTCAGGAGCAAGTGAATGGGTTCACGGGCGCCAGCCATAAAGGCTTCAAAAGCAGACAAGAAGGAGAAGCTAGTTACTTGAGGTTCACGCTAGCGCGAGAGAGGACTCGTAACCACCACCTCATGTACTGCATAGTTCCGCTCTCACTCATAGTGATAGCACTTCTTGCGTTTACCTTTGTTTAGATGGATGGCGTTGTTGTAGTTGCAAGTATTCGAGACTTGCATGTATCGCTATTTTCGAGATGATGACAAGATATCACTTTGTGTTGGATGATGATTATGATGAGACTATCTGTATGTACATGCTATGATTACATTGTGGTCTCGCAGGCATTTGTATGTGTATCATGATGACATTTCTATATGCTAAAGATTCTTCCACAAAGCCTGTTCAAATACAAAACAAATATGCCAAAAAAACTACTTAAATTAGCAGTAGTGAGTGTATAAAAGTTAGCAGCAGCGCCGCGATAGCGAAGAGCAGCTGGGCTAAGCGCTAGAGCTACTAGCGAGAGCGAGCTTCCACTAACCGCGCTTCTGCTACACTTGTGTAGCAGTAGCGCCGGTGGGCACGTGCTACTGCTATGTGTTAGCTGTAGCGCCTTATTAGTAGCGCCTATCCCCGCGCTACTGATACATCTAAAACCCGCGCTGCTGCTAGCCTTTTCCCTAGTAGTGATAGTTCATGCTAACTTACATCCAATTGGATATATATATCAGGATTTTTCCAACACGAGGTGTTTGCCAAAGGATAAAGTGAAAAAGGAAAAGGTGAAGATCACCTTGACTCTTGCATAAAGTAAAAGACATAAAGTAAAAGATAGGCCCTTCGTAGAGGGAAGCAGAGGTTGTCATGCTCTTTTATGGTTGGATGCACAAAATCTTAATGCAAAAGAACGTAACTTTATATTGCCACTTGTATATGGACCTTTATTATGCAGTCCGTCGCTTTTATTGCTTCCATAACAAGATCGTATAAAGCTTATTTTCTTCACACTAATAGATCATACATATTTAGAGAGCAATTTTTATTGCTTGCACCGATGACATCTTACTTGAAGGATCTTACTCAATCCATAGGTAGGTATGGTGGACTCTCATGGCAAAACTGCGTTTAAGGATATTTGGAAGCATAATTAGTATCTCTACTTGGTGCAAGGAATTTGGCTAGCATGAGGGGGAAAGGCAAGCTCAACATGTTTGAATGATCCATGACAATATACTTTAACTGAGATGTGAGAAAACATAACCCATTACGTTGTCTTCCTTGTCCAAATCAACTCTTTAGCATGTCATACTTAATGAGTGCTCACAATTATAAAAGATGTCTAAGATAGTATATTTATATGTGAAATCTCTCTTCCTTCAGTATTCTTTCATGAATTGTTCAAATGACCAATACAATGCTTGCTAACATTCAATAAATTTACAACCTCTACTTTTTAGATGTGAAGTCATTACTCCCAATGGTACAAGAAAATGAGGCATATATAATTTCAGATTTATGAGAATCAACTCATTCAACCATTTACTCACAGGATATAAGTGAAGCACACGAGTAAATGACAAACTACTCCAAAAAGATATAAGTGAAGATCAATAAGTAGCTAAATAATTATGTAACTATGTGAAGACTCTCTCTCTCATTTAAGAATTTCAGATCTTGGTATTTTATTCAAACAGCAAGCAAAACAACATAAAATGGCATTGCAAGGATAGCACAACTCAAGTGAAGAAGCAAAAACTTAGGTTCAACCGATACTAACCGATAATTGTTGAAGAAGAAAGGTGGGATGCCGAACGGGGCATCCCCAAGCTTAGATGCTTGATACTTCTTGATATATTATCTTGGGGTGCCTTGGGCATCCCTAAGCTTGAACTTTTGTGTCTCCTTAATTCCTCTCATATCATGGTTTCTCTATTTCTCAAAAACTTCATCCACACCAAACTCAAAAAGAACTCGTGAGATAAGTTAGTATAAACCAATGCAAAAACCTTATCATTTTCTACTGTAACAAATCACTAAAATTATAATTCAACATTGCATACTAAATGCCTCTGCATATTTAATACTCCTATCCTCAAATAGAATCATTAAACAAGCAAACATATGCAAACAATGCAAACATAACAGCAATCTGCCAAAACAGTACAGTCTGTAAAGAGTGCAAGAGTATCAATACTTCCCTAACTCCAAAAATTATGATAGAAAATTCCCACTGTAGTAAATTTATCAGAGCTTAATATGCAAAAAGTTTCAACATTATATCATTCTTTGTCTTTTCTAGGGAATTTTCGCAACATCGGTAAACTTTCTGTTTTCAAACAGCAACATGTATACTAGCAAAATAAGCATGGTAAAGGCTATCCTTGAAATTTTTATTGAAAATAAAGATGCAAAACATTATTCTAAATAACATCAAGCAAATACTAACAAAAGAAAATGACACTTCAAGCAAACAACATATCATGTGGTGAATAAAAATATAGCTCCAAGTAAAGTTACCGATGAACGAAGACGAAAGAGGGGATGCCATCCGGGGCATCCCCAAGCTTAGGCTCTTGGTTGTCCTTTAATAGTACCTTGGGGTGCCTTGGTCATCCCCAAGATTAGGCTCTTGCCACTCCTTATTTCATAGTCCATCGAATCTTTACCCAAAACTTGAAAACTCCACAACACAAAACTCAACAGAAAACTCGTAAGCTCCGTTAGTGTAAGAAAATAAAACCACCACTTAGGTACTGTAATGAACTCATTCTAAGTTCATATTGGTGTAATATCTACTGTACTCCAACTTATCTATGGTTTATACCCTCCGATACTACTCATAGATTCATCAAAATAAGCAAACAACACATAGAAAACAGAATCTGTCAAAAACAGAAGAGTCTGTAGTAATATGTATCAAACGTATACTTATGAAACTCCAAAAATCCTAACAAATTAGGAAGTCCTACAAAATTTGTGTACCAATCCAGAGCAAAAATAATCAGATCAAAAGAACGTTTCTGTGAATTAACAAAACTAATTTACTTGGTGCAAAAGTTTCTGATTCTCAGCAGGATCAACACAACTATCACCGTAAGCTATCCTAAAGGTCTTACTTGGCACTTTATTGAAACAAAAGCTATACAACATGATTACTACAGTAGCATAATCATGTGAACACACAAAAACAGTAAGGATAAATATTGGGTTGTCTCCCAACAATGCTTTTCTTTAATGCCTTTCTAGCTAGGCATGATGATGACAATGATGCTCACATAAAAGATAAGGATTGAAACATAATGGGAGCATCATGAAGCATATGACTAGCACATTTAAGTCTAACCCACTTCCTACGCATAGGGATTTTGTGAGCAAACAACTTATGGGAACAATAATAAACTAGCATAGGAAGGTAAAACAAGCATAACTTCAAGACTTTAAGCACATAGAGAGGAAACTTGACATTATTGCAATTCCTACAAGCATATGTTCCTCCCCCATAATAATTTTCAGTAGCATCATGAATTAATTCAACAATATAACCAGAACCTAAAGCATTCTTTTCATTATCTACAAGCATAGAAAATTTACTACTCTCCACATAAGCAAAATTCTTCTCATTCGGAATAGTGGGAGTATCATAAGAGACTTGAACACTAAGAATTGTTTCCACATTAAAAGAGTAATGTTCAGAAAAAGGGTAATCATAATCATGAAAAGTTTTATAAATATAATCATCACTAATTTTTATAGCATAAGTTTCGCCACAATAATCATCATAAGTAGCAACTTCGTTCTCATCACAATCGATTGAAACCTCTCCCAAGATAGAGGAATCACTAAATAAAGTTGACACTCTTCCAAATCCACTTTCGTATTCATCACAATAAAATTCAACATCCTCCAAAATAGTGGGATCACTACTTCCTAAAGTTGACACTCTTCCAAACCCACTTTCATCAATATAATCATCATAGGTAAGAGGCATGCTATCATCATTACAACTTTGCATATCAAAACTTGGGATGCTAAAAATATCATCTTCATTAAACGTAGCATCCCCAAGCTTGGGACAAACATTAATTTCAGAAAATATATTCTCAAATATTTCATCCTTATCAAACATAGCTTCCCCAAGCTTGGGCATTTTCATATCATAAGCATAATCACTCTCATCATTAAAAATATGGATAGCACCAATAGTATAGCAATTATCATCATCACAATGAGTAGTAGGAGCAACATCATTTGGGAGGGATACCTTTTTACCTTTGTTGCTCCTTCTTCTCTTTTTCTTCTTCACATTATGTGTGGGTTCAACCTTCCTCTTTGAGCTCCTTATGGATGAGATTGGTTGAATAGAAAACTCCTCCTCGTTACCCGATTCATCATAAGAAATAATAGGAGGATATTGGGAAATCTCTCCCCTTTCATTATTATTGTCTTCATCTTCTATTTGCTTCCTTTACTTTAGGTAATTGGCAATATAAGGATTTTCAATGCAATTCACTGCACAATACAAATAAATCTTTTCTAGATCAATATTAAGAAAATGCTCAAGATTAAATTCTGGAATATGCTTAGTTGCATGTTTCAATTCCTCATAACCCAAAAGCAAACTAAGTTCATTATGTTGTGCAAGGGAAATCAATTCATCACAATTTTTGGACACGATTTGATCATGAAACAATTTGCATCGGAGATTTAAATGACCACGTTCATTGCAAAGTTCACAACGGTAAAGATATCTTAAATTTTCAGCACTAACATTAAGCCTTTCTTGCAGCCCTTTAGTTTCTAAATACTTATGCCTCTTGCAATATCTATTTTCCCTATTTGGTGTGTACTTGCAAACCCAATCTACTCCACAAAAATCGACATGCTTATAAGAGACATTTTCATCATAACTAGTGCAATCATCATTAGTACTATGGATATTCAAAGAGTTTATACTAACAACATTGCAATCATGCTCATCATTCAAAGATTTAGTATCAAGCATTTTATAGATTTCTTCTTCTAGAACTTGAGCACAACTTTCCTTTTCATCATACTCACGAAAGATATTAAAAAGATGAAGCGTATGAGACAAACTTAACTCCATTTTTTTGTAGTTTTCTTTTATAAACTAAACTAGTGATAAAACAAGAAACAAAAAGATTCGATTGCAAGATCTAAAGATATACCTTCAAGCACTCACCTCCCCAGCAACGGCGCCAGAAAAGAGCTTGATGTCTACTACGCAACCTTCTTCTTGTAGACGTTGTTGGGCCTCCAAGTGCAGAGGTTTGTAGGATAGTAGCAAATTTCCCTCAAGTGGATGACCTAAGGTTTATCAATCCGTGGGAGGCGTAGGATGAAGATGGTCTCTCTCAAACAACCCTGCAACCAAATAACAAAGAGTCTCTTGTGTCCCCAACACACCCAATACAATGGTGAATTGTATAGGTGCACTAATTCGGCGAAGAGATGATGATACAAGTGCAATATGGATGGTAGATATAGGTTTTTGTAATCTGAAAATATAAAAACAGCAAGGTAACTAATGATAAAAGTGAGCATAAACGGTATTGCAATGGTAGGAAACAAGGCCTAAGGTTCATACTTTCACTAGTGCAAGTTCTCTCAACAATAATAACATAATTGGATCATATAAATATCCCTCAACATGCAACAAAGAGTCACTCCAAAGTCACCAATATCGGAGAACAAACGAAGAGATTATGGTAGGGTACGAAACCACCTCAAAGTTATTCTTTCGGATATCTATTCAAGAGTTCGTACTAGAATAACACCTTAAGACACAAATCAACCAAAACCCTATTGTCACCTAGATATTCCATTGTCACGTCAAGTATCCGTGGGCATGATTATACGATATGCATCACACAATCTCATATTCATCTATCCAACCAACACAAAGTACTTCAAAGAGTGCCCCAAAATTTCTACCGGAGAGTCAAGACAAAAACGTGTGCCAACCCTTATGCATAGGTTCATGGGCGGAACCCGCAAGTTGATCACCAAAACATACATCAAGTGGATCACGTGATATCCCATTGTCACCACAGATAAACATGGCAAGACATACATCAAGTGTTCTCAAATCCTTAAAGACTCAATCCGACAAGATAACTTCAAGAGGAAAACTCAATTCATCACAAGAGAGTAGAGGGGGAGAAACATCATAAGATCCAACTATAATAGAAAAGCTCGCGATACATCAAGATCGTGCCATAGAGAGAACACGAGAGAGAGAGAGAGAGAGATCAAGCACATAGCTACTGGTACATACCCTCAGCACCGAGGGTGAACTACTGCCTCCTCGTCATGGAGAGCGCCGGGATGATGAAGATGTCCACCGGTGATGGGTTCCCCCTCCAGCAGGGTGCCGGAACAGGCTCCTGAGAGGTTTTTGGTGGCTACAGAGGCTTCGGCGGTGGAACTCCCGATCTATCTTTGTATTCGATGGTTTTAGGGTATATGGGAATAGATAGGCGAAAGAAGTCGGCCGGGGATCCACGAGGGGCCCATGAGACAGGGGGCGCACCCAGGGGGGTGGGTGCGCCCTCCTATCTCCTGGCCTCCTTGAAGCTTCCCTGGCTAGTACTCCAAGTCTCCCGGATCATGTTCGTTCCAAAAATCACGCTCCCAAAGGTTTCATTCCGTTTGGACTCCGTTTGATATTCCTTTTCTTCGAAATACTGAAATAGGCAATAGAACATCAATATGGGCTGGGCCTCCGGTTAATAGGTCAGTCCCAAAAACAATATAAAAGTGTATAATAAAGCCCATAAACATTCAAAGTAGATAATAAAATAGCATGAATACTTCATAAATTATAGATACGTTGGAGACGTATCAGGCGTGCCCCTATGCCTCGTGGACTCCCTGTGGGGCCCCTTGACTTGTCCTTGAAGCCAACCTCTTCTATAAATATCCAAACCTCCAGGAAATAACCTAGATCGGAAGTTCCGACGCCGCAAGCCTCTGTAGCCATGAGAAATCAATCTAGGCCCTCTCTGGCACCTTGCCGGAGGGGGCCATCATCACCGGAGGCCATGGGGAAGGATCTCGGAGGGGCCATCATCGCCATAAAGGCCAAGGACCAGAGGGGGAACCTCTCCCCATCCAGGAGGAGGCAATGGAGGAGGAAGCACAAGGGGGAGAACTTCTCCTCCTCTCTCTCGGTGGAGCCGGAGTGCCATCGGGAGGGGAATCATCACCGCGGTGATCGTCTTCATCAACATCACCATCCTCATCTCTTTTACGCGGTCCACTCTCCCGCACCCCGCTGTAATCCCTACTTGAACATGGTGCTTTATGCCACATATTATGATCCAATGATGTGTTGCCATCTTATGATGTTTTGAGTAGATACCCTTTGTCTTTGGGTTGATTGATGATCTAGATTGGTATGAGTTGTATGATTTATTTTGGTGCTGTCTTATTGTCGTGGATTTGTCACGGCAGATGTCCTAGCATAAGGACTTAGTCGTGGAGCCATCGCTACGGGTTTACTTGCAGGGGTTAAAGCGGACACAAAGACACGAGGGTTTTATACTAGTTCGGCCCCTTCGATGAAGGTAAAAGCCTACGTCTAGTTGTGATGGAATTGATGTAGTCTCGATGGCTAGGGAGCAAATAAGCTTCGCCTAGGCTCGAGTTGTGGTTGTCTGCCCTTGAACCGCCGCCGGGTCGTCCCCTTATATACACGAGTGACGCCCGCCGGTTTGCAGAGTCCCAACCGGTTCATACTCGTATCCCGGTTGGTATCTCTCTATTCCTAACTTACAATACAAGTTATACATCAGGCCGGTTTACGGCTACAAGCTCTAAGCCAACTACAGGCCTTGGGCCTTTCCATGATCACACTACTAGCGGAGTTAGCCCGGCCCAAGCTTGGCCGGTTTACACCTAGTGGTAATATCCCCAACATTAGGCCCCAGATTGATTTGAACTGGTTCATGTCAATCCTTCACAGAATCTGCATCTTGGACATCTTCTTTGTTTAATAAACCGTCACGTCGTCATTGCTTCTGATCACTGTAAACCGGCATAATATCGTTGCTTCTGGTCACTGTAAACCGGCATGACGTCATCTTGAAGTTTATCCTTTATAACGCCTTCTTTAATGACCGTCCCTGGATTCACGTGCTTGACCTAGCTTTTACTGCCTTATAAATAGGACCGAAGGGTCATTCTGTTTTCTCCCTTCGCTTCCTCTTCTTCTTCTTCCTCGCGCCGCTGCCTTTGGAGCTCGTAAATGCCGTCATCAACGTCGCCGTCCTAGGCGCTGCATCAACCTGTTCGGACCAGAACACTGCGGCCTTTCTCCGCATCTCCTCCGTTTCCGGTAAATCTCTTACCCTTCTTCAGTCTGTTCCCTCACCTTAGATCTGTTTCTAGGGTTCGAGCTTCATACCACGTTCTTCGTATGTTTTCACCTTTCTAGCCTTTGAGCCATGCTATGAATCCCGTTCTGTACCAAACGACGACTCCTGCGTATCCGCTGCACTTTCTCATCTTAATCCCATAGATTTTCTGCATATATATATACATATACCTTATAGTGCATTTCGCTTCTTCTTTACTTCCGTGACGCACTTCTGTTTCTTTGAAAACTCGCGTTTGATCCATAATGAACATGAAATCTTGTGAAACCTGTTTCTGTCCATTACCTTCGAAGCCAAGATTAGGCGGTTTAACTCACCATAGTAAAAAATTGCTAAACCGGCACCAGCATACCATTAGTCCCCTTGTTGAACCGCCAGTTCATATCTGACATCATATCATAACGAACTGACTCGTAGGAAGCACCTCCGGTTTATCATTGCTTAAATCAACCACTCTGCAATAAACACCTTCTTAAACCGGATCCTTCTCCTTGTAGATCTTATGATGGCCAAACAGTGTCTGAATGCAATGGGTCCTTCTCGCGTCTACGAGACACAACTGAATGAGTTAGTGTCGATTGGCGCTTTAGATGACCGAAATACAATCCATTGGAGGGTTCCTGGAGAGGAATGTCCTCCCACACCTCAGGAAGGTGAAGTTGTAGTTTTCGCGGATCACCTGGCCCGGGGTTTCAAACCGCCCGGGTCAAAATTTTACCGGGATGTGATGGCCAACTTTCAGCTCCGTCCCCAAGACATCGGCCCCAACTCTGTTACCAACCTGTGCCACTTTCAAGTGCTGTCCGAAGCATATCTGCAAGAGGAACCGTCTGTTGAGCTGTTCCGAGATCTCTTCCACCTAAACCGTCGTGACCGAAGTTCACCGATGGCCCTAACACGAGTTAGGCGGTATGGCTATCCGTAAGAGGAAGGAAATCACTTATCCCCGTCAAACTCCACACGCATCCCAAAGAGTGGAACGCGACTTGGTTCTACTGCAAAGACACTTCCCCTGAAGGTGAAAATCCTTTACCTGGTTTTCGTCCAGAGCGGCTAAGCAACACTCATCCCTTTCCGCAACGATTAACCGCCAAAGAGAGAAGCAGATACGCTCCACAACTGTCCAAGCTTCGAGCCTTTATGGCCAACGGTTTAACTGGGATCGATCTGGCACGCTGCTGGTTATCTTGGGGCATATTGCCTCTGAGCCGGCGTTCCGGTTTGATGTGCCAGTATACTGGCAGCGTCGATGACCCACTCCGACACACCAAACTGGAACTGTCTGAAGATGAAGTCACGGATTCAGTGAGGAAGATGCTGAATGAACCGGAGCACCTTTGTGCCCAAACCGGCTTGGCTCCTTACTGCACCTTCAACGCACCTCCTGCAGTAAGTCTCTGACTGTGTCATCATTAAATACTACTATTACTTTCATACTTCCAATTCTGAATTATTTCTGATCCAGGGTGATAATCCATTTTGGAGCAAGAAACTCTCTCAAGACAAAGCGGACAAGGCTGGGCGGCCAAACCGGCCCAAAACGAAAGTTGTTAAGAAATCCGCCCACAAGAGGAAAACCACGGCTTCGTCTGATCCGGCCATCGATGATGATGTGGGTAATCCGGAACTTGATTCTCTTGGCTTGTTTTTTACACGTCTTATTGATGACGATGCTTGTCAGGATGACGCTGAAGCCAGCAACGCTGGATTTGCCGAGGTAACCATTCTCTCTTCCGATTCAACAAACTTACCTTCACCAAAATTTCGCCGGGCAAATCGGAAAGTTAACTTTTCTCACCCTCTTGCTTACTTGGATCCCAAACTTCTTATGAAGACACAGCAGCATGAGGCTCGCCGCACAACCCGGCACAGCGGACAGGTAGTTACCTATGCCGGTTTACCACACAGCCCGGCTCGAAAACGCCGCACCGAGGTTTCCAACCTTTTTATTGCCTTAAATTCCAAAGCGGGTTTATTCCGTCAACCTCTTAATCCGTCCGACTCCGATTATCAGGTCACCTCTCATTCATCATCTGGCGAATCGTCAGCCACTCAACTACCACCGTTGAAGATAGCTGTCGGGTAAGTCAAAATGGCCATATGTTTGTCAATTTCTTCTGTAATGTATGTGCCTTATTTCTGAATCTTTTGTTTCTTGTAACTAAACCGAAACCCAGAAGAAAGCTCGCTTGGAGAAAACAGCTGAAGAGGCTGCCGCTTCAGATCATGAGCAGGCGCCAGATCTCGAAAATGTTGCCTTTGAAGACATTCCGAGTGATCCCCCGGTTCAAGAAGATGTGATTCCTGAGGAGAGGCCTGCAACTGTTTCAATGTCATTGATCCAGCCGCCCGCATCGTCGGTTTGAAAATCCTCACAGTCCAATCAAACAGGTGTGCCACACGATCCGTCGAATCGAAGGATGACGACGTTGTAATCACTGGAACGGGCCACTCTGAACCGGGGAACGCTGCAACTCTAACCCGGCATACTGTGAAGAAGACTCTTCCACTTTTAACAAAGGAAAGTGGAATGTAGAGCTGGAAACATACGCCGCTATGAGCGCCCAAGACCTTCATTCCGGATATCTAAACCGGCTTTACAGTAGCCGTGATTATGAAGCTGGCTTGGTGAAACTGATGAGAGATAAGTTTGAGGTAACGCTCCTTTCCTTATTACCAATATAGTAATACTTGTAGCCCCCAAGGGCCGGTTTGCAATCTTTGATCAAACTGGTACTTGATAACTTTCTTTGATAGACTTTGCAATCTTCCCTCATAACCACCAGGGCCGGTTGAAATATACATACGTAAACCGGCACTCCAAAAACTTCCTGACGACACTTTAATAGAATCAAATAGCCATTAGCCCCCAAGTGCCGAGTTGAATACTCGTATTGAACTTGGGACTTTGCCTTGTATCAGTAGTAGAAAAATGAAGGTACATTAGCCCCCAAGTGTCAAGCATATAACTATGTTGTGTGGTTGAGACTTGAACTGTAACTGTTGGCTGATCATACTGTCAATGCGCAGGCTGAGGTGAAAATCAAGGACGATCGGATTGCCGATTTACAAGCGGCATTGAAAACCCAGCAGGCCGAGACAGACAAAGCCAAGAAGGAGCTAACCAGTGCTTTGACCGCTGCGGAACAAGTGAAGGACAACATGAAGAAGGAACAGTGATGCAGGCCACGAAAAGGCTAACTTGCTTAAACGGGCCGAGAATCTGAAGCTGCCCTTAAACCGTGGTGGATGATCCGACACCGTGAAGCGGCAAGTGCATTCTATGACGGCAACCATCTTCGTAAGTTCCTGTTAATAAGTGTAATATGCTTTTCTGTTGCCCCATTATTCCGGTTTAAAAATATCCTGTCATCATATGCGAGCACACGCGTTGGGCACTTGGGTAATGACGCGTGCGGAAGAAAGCGAAAGCTGTCTACACTTTAGTGGAGCGTTATATACGGAGCCCAGTAGCGTTATTACCACAATGTCACATAATAACCCAGCACCGTCCCTGATCCAAGATACCTTGAACCGACTTTCCATCGTTCCTTCCCGGATTGAAGAGGTGAAGAAATCTGCTGCACGAACCGGAGCCATCAACGCCTTGATCCGGGCCAAAGCCTGGGTGCCGGATTTTGATCCCGTGGAAGCAGCTCAGGGCTATCCCAGTGTGAAGGAAGACGGCTCGGACTTTAGTGAAGAGGACTTGCGTGCAATAAACCGTGCAGTACGCCCGCTGGCTTGTCAATTGGCGGAAGAAGCCGATTTGGAGCACTACCAAGCCCAATACAATGATCAGAACAAGCGTGTGTCCGCTCCAACCTTTGAACCGGAAAACTTGATCCCTCCAATCCGTAAGCACACTTACGCTCCTGACATTGAACCGTCGTCTCTGATTCACGAAGAGGCTGTTTTCCAAGCGCTAATGGGCATCGACTGGACCTCTGTGGATTTCCAGCCAATGGGTAGAGACGAAGATGCTGAAGCGGCGGAGGATGAAGAACAGTCGTGAACCGGTAGCCGGTTTAAGAAACACTGATCTCATTTGGGCACTGTGTTGCCTTGTAATAGCTTTAGTCAAAACTTTGCTGTCTGGGTATGCCTTCGTGCATCGAGGAAACTTTTGTTTGATTCATACTCCCTGCAACCAAAAGATTGAACTTCGGCGGCGGTGATACTGCCAGCCGGTTTATGGCATCCAATATATTTTATGTATTGAAAATCAATTAGTATGTAATACAAATACCTGCCATATCTGGGCATGAAGCTGGCGTAGCCAATCTTGAAGCGGAGGCCTTTTAAAAACCATAACCGTCTGGGGAAACAATAACCCCCACATAGGCGTGCTGAATCAGCACAAGCCCCCATGTTTCTCCATAAGGATGAACCGGAAGAAGGTAAACCGGAAAGACAAAACTTCGGTGTAATACCAAACCGTGTCCGTCGGTTTATTCTTGATAGCTAAACCGGATAAAAATATTAAATCGGGTTGAAAACGCAACAAAATCGAATACCAAATATGGCAACAAAGGCAATAACTCTTTGCAAAAGTAAAGCTGCATGGAGCTGGTCGATGGCATTACCATGGTCGACGCAACCAAGCCCCAAGGCGAAGCGATGGTGCTAGTCGGCGAGGTCCCTAAAAGACTCTTGGCGAGTACGCCGCCAAGTGGCATGACATTGGTTGGGTTCGACCAAGCCTCCAAGTGACGCCTGGCCCTATTGGCCGACCAAGAGGCGTGACGGTTCAGACGTGACCGTGTCCCCAATGATCTGGTGGCTTTCGCCTATCAAGAGGTGTTGCGTTGGTTCGGACACGACCAAGCCCCAAGTGATAAATATAAGCTGTCAAGGGGTAAACCGGAGGCCGCTTTAAAAATGAAGCACTCCATGTAACCACACATGAAAAGAAAGACAGAGACCCCGCTTTAGCCGAGGCCCTGATTTTTATTATATCAAGATAATATATACTTTGTTATGCTATGTACATAAACTTAGCCGATGACTCAAGTGTAGTAAGGTCGTAGATGAGCTATATTCCACGGCCTATTGGTCTCCTCTTCGATGTACGTGAGTCTTTACGCCTCGAATATCAACCAGATAGTAGGAACCGTTGTGCGATTCTTCTTGACCACAAAGGGTCCTTCCCAAAGCGGGATAGCTTGTGCATATCGTGCGGTCTTGGATGAGACGAAGCACCAAATCTCCTTCTGAAAGGCTCTGGTTTTAACCCGCGATCGTGATAACGACGAAGATCTTGTTGGTAAATCGCCGACGAGCGGCTGCCATATCACGCTCCTCATCCAAGAGGTCCAAAGCGCCCTGTCGTGCCGCTTCATTGTCCGCTTCAACATAAGCCGCTACACGGGCGAATCGTGCTCGATATCACCGGGAGAACCGCTTCGCTCCATAAACCATGAAGAAAGGCGTGTAGCGATGAGACCGGTTTGGCGTAGTATTGATACTCCATAGTACCGATGGGAGCTCTTCAACCCAGCACCCGGTGTTCTCTCGTAATGGAACCGAAGTCGCGGTTTGATGCCTCGCAAGATTTCGATTAGCACGCTCTGCCCGCCCGTTGGATCGGGATGCGCCATCGATGATACATCAAGCGGATATGCTCACGCTCACGTAATTCTTTCATAGCTCCCTTGGACAGATTAGTGCCATTGTCGTGATGATACCGTGGAAAGCCAAACCGAAAATCACCTTTTGATGAACTGCATCGCTGTTGCGCATCACACTTATCGGCGTGTTCCGCTTCAACCCACTTGGTGAACTTGTCCACCGCCACTAACGGTGGGTCTTCTTATCTTTGGATCGCTTAAAAGGCCCGACCATATCCAGCCCCCATGTCGCAAACGGCCACGTTATTGGGATCATCCGCAACTCTTGTGCGGTACATGGGCACGCTCGAGAATTTTCGACACCCATCGCACCGCTTGACCAAGTCCTCCGCGATCAAGATGAGCAGTTAACCATAAAATCCATGACGGAATGCCTTCGCCACTGTGGACTTTGAACCGCATGATGCCCACAATCTCCTTCATGGATTTCTCGTAAAATTTCACAACCTTCCTCAGGGGAAACACAGCGTTGAAACGCCCCTGAAACACTGCAATGATGCAACTCACCATTAAGAATCATCATAGACTTGGAGCGCCGGATTATCTGTCTGGCCAGAACCTCGTCGTCTGGCAACTCTCCTCTAATCATATATGCTAGATAAGGAACCATCCAATCCGGAATAGCATGTAATGCCGCCACCAACTGAGCCTCCGGATCAGGAATCGCCAAATCCGCTTCACCAGGGAGCTGTACCGACGGGTTGTGCAAGACGTCCAGAAAGACATTAGGTGGCACCGGTTTACGCTGAGAACCCAAACGGCTTAAAGCGTCCGCCGCTTCGTTCTTCCGGCGATCCACATGATCCACTTGATAGCCCTTGAAGCAACCTGCAATGTTATCCACCTCTCGACTATATGCAGCCATGAGGGGGTCCTTAGAATCCCAAGTGCCAGATACTTGCTGAGCCACCAGGTCCGAGTCACCGAAGCACTTAACCCGACTTAAATTCATCTCCTTAGCCATCCGGAGACCATGGAGCAAGGCTTCGTACTCAGCTGCATTATTAGTACAAGGGAACATTAGACGGAGAACGTAGCAAAACTTATCACCTCGTGGGGAAGTTAAACGACTCAGCCCGAGCCTTCCAATTGTCTCGATCCGTCAAAATGGATAGTCCAGTATGTGTGATCCGGCTTCTCCTCTGGTGCTTGTAACTCTGTCCAGTCATTAATGAAATCAACAAGGGCTTGTGACTTTACCGCTGCGGCGCTGTATATACTTTAGCCCATGCGGCCCAAGCTCGATGGCCCATTTTGCAATCCGGCCAGTCGCCTCCCGGTTCTGATGATGTCACCCAAGGGAGCTGAACTAACCACTGTGATAGGGTGCCCTTGGAAATATTGTTTTAGTTTCCGGCTAGCCATAAAAACACCGTAGACTAGCTTCTGCCAATGCGGATATCTCTGTTTGGACTCAATCAGCACCTCGCTGATATAATAAACCGGCCGTTGAACCGGATACTCCTTTCCTGCCTCCTTGCGTTTCCACCACAATGGCTACGCCATCGCCGAGCATTGGCTGCCACATATAACAACAGCGGCTCCTTGTCGACCGGGGCCGCAAGAACAGGTGGGTTAACCAATTGCCGCTTTAGATCCTCAAAAGCTTCATCAGCAGCTGGACTCTAGACGAAATTATCTGTCTTCCTCAGCATCTGGTATAAGGGGATGGCCTTCTCTCCGAGGCGGCTGATAAACCGGCTCAATGCAGCAATCCGGCCCGCCAGGCGTTGAACGTCGTTGATACACTTCCGTTTAGCCAAGGAAGTGATGGCTTTAATTTTCTCCGGATTGGCCTCGATTCCTCTGTTAGACACCAGGAACCCCAATAACTTGCCAGCCGGAACACCAAAAACACACTTGGCCGGATTAAGCATCATCTTATAAACGCGCAAGTTGTCGAAGGTCTCCTTCAAATCTTCCACCAGTGTCTCCTTTTGTCTTGATTTCACCACGATGTCGTCTACATAAGCATGCACATTGCGCCAATCTGCGTATGCAAGCAATTCTGACACACCACCGATAAGTAGCTCTGGCACTCTTGAGCCCAAAAGGCATAGATACATAGCAGAAGGCTCCAAAGGGAGTTATAAACGCCGTCTTCTCCTGGTCCTTAACTGCCATTTTGATCTGATGATATCCAGAGTATGCGTCCAAAAAACTTAAACGCCACATCTGCCGTGGCATCTATAATCTGATCGATGCGGGGAGAGCAAAAGGATCTGCTGGACAGGCTTTGTTGAGATCTGTAGTCCACACACATACGCCAGTGCCGTTTTCTTAAGAACCAGCACCGGATTAGCAAGCCACTCGATGAAACACCTCAATGATAAAACCAGCCGCCAGAGCCTGGCTACTTCTTCCCCAATGGCCTTGCGCCTCTCTTCATTAAACCGCGGAGGAACTGTTTCACGGTTTATACTTAGGATCCACATTAAGTGTGTGCTCACGAGTTCCTCGGACACCGGCATGTCGATGGCTTCCATGCAAAGATGTCCGGTTCTCACGGATGAACTCGATGGCGCGCCTTCCTATTTGGGATCCAGTTGGCACCGATAGTGAACTGCTTGGACGAATCGCCGCACAAAGTCAACAAGCTTGGTTTCACCGCCGATTTAAATTTCAGATCCGATTCATGCTCAGTAGTGGGCTTCTTCAAAGGGTCATATCTGCCGGATCAACATTGTCCTTATAAAATTTCAACTCCTCCGTGGCGCAGACCGCCTCAAGATAAGCTGCATCTCCTTCCTCACACTCTAAAGCGACTCGGCGGCTTCCATGCACCGTTATTGTTCCTTTGTAACCCGCATTTTGAGCTGCAAGTAGATATAACAAGGTCGTGCCATGAACTTAGCATAAGCTGGCCGTCCAAACAAGGCATGATATGGGCTCCGGATTTTCACCACTTCAAAAGTTAGCTTTTCAGACCGGGAATCATGCTCATCTCCAAAGGCCACATCGGGGCTATCTTACCAATAGGATAAGCAGATTTGCTCGGTACTACACCATGGAACACCGTATTGGACGGTCTGAGATCTTTATCTGTGAGACCCATGCGACGGAAAGTGTCGTAATACAATATATTGATGCTGCTTCCTCCATCCATGAGTACTTTAGTAAACTTATAGCCCCCCACCTGGGGATCTACCACCAAAGCCAGCTGACCCGGATTATCAACCCGGGGGGGATGGTCATCTCTGCTCCATACGATAGGCTGCTCTGACCAGCGCAAATATCGCGGCAAGGCCGGTTCAACAGAGTTTACTGCCCGTTTGTGAAGCTTCCGATCCCGTTTGTCCAAACTGGTTGTGAAAACATGATACTGCCCGCCATTCAACTGCTTTGGTTGGCTCGTAGCTCGATTGTTGCTCCGCTGCTGGCCCCCTTGATTACTCTGATTATTGAGATTGCCTGGTTATGCCCTCAACCGAAGCTCCGTCTGACCCGCCCATGGAAACCGGATCCTGAACCACCACCTGACCCCTGGTCATATCGGAAAGCATCGGAATTTTTGAACTCCTGCATAATATAACAATCTTTCCAAAGATGATTCGATGGGGATTCCTTCGTTCCGTGCTTGGGGCAAGGCTGATTCAACAAGTACTTCAAACGGTTTGCACTAGCATTTGGACCTCGATTCGACTTGCCTCTGCGCCGCTGGCTTCTGTCCTGCGCATTAGTGTTGGCTACGAAATCCGGATTACCATCTGCCTTGCGCTTGCCCCCGCTTCCATGACCCGCCGGTTTGAAATCTGCTGCTTGAGTTGCCGTTCTTCTTTCCTTCCTCGCTTCATCATCATACGCTTGGGATCCTTGGTACCGCTCGAATCGGCATATTTCACCAAAGCGCCATGAGGGTGCCCATATCATTGCGTAACCGCTTCATACGTCCCAGTTTAAATTTCAAAGGCTCAAACCGGCAGTTGCTTTCCAATGTTATGATTGCCGAGTCAGCATTGATCCGGTCCAAGAGTGCAAAATCTCGGACACACGGCGCACTCCAACGGGTTGTTGACTTCTTCTTCTCGAACGCAAGCCGCCAAGTCTACTATGGACTTGGGCTGCTTACATGTATCCTTGAAATTCTGGATAAACCGGGCCCGTAGCTGCCCCCATGAACTGATAGAATTAGGCGGCAAGCTTTTCAACCAAGTACGCGCGGTGCCTTCCATCATCATGGTGAAGTACTTTGCACACGCGGCTTCATCAACATCCAGCATCTCCATGGCCATCTCATAACTCTCAACCCACGCCTCAGGGGATAGATCTGCAGTGTAATTTGGCACCTTGCGCGGGCCTTTAAAATCCTTAGGCAGGCGCACATTGCGTAAAGCGGGGATCCGGTGTGTGTTGATCCGCGTCACCCTGCGCTGCTAACTCGGCCTCTCTGCGTGCTCGGGCCCGATCCACCACCTCCTGAGCATCACGACCGCCGCCTATCTGGTGATTGCCTCGGGCCGCTTCACGGTCCCGTGCGTTACTTGATAGGGCCGGTTCATCCATGCGGCTGCTGTAGCTCCGGCTTGGACGGGGCGTAGAGTGAATCCGATCGCGGCTGTATGAATATGCTTCTCTTTGGATCGGTGCAGTCCGAGAGCTCCTTAACCGGCGTGTCTCGACCGCTGTGGGGAATCTCCTTCGATCGATCGCCCCAATCGTGCCGCAGCCGCAACAAGGTTGTCCATAGGGTTAGAGTAATGGCCCGGGGGCGTCTGTACCGGCGGAGGAATTACTGTATGCTACTGCGGAGGCTCCATTAGGCGCGGTTGGACCGTCGCTCCCGCTCCTGGTGCCTCAATCCGGTTTACCTCCCTATGCTGGGGCGGGTTACTGGGTCCGGCTCCCGGGGTCTGAAAGAGATTTCTAGGATCAAGTCCTAACGGTAAGCGTGATCTATACCTCCGCCTCAGCACCTCCTGCGACGCACTCTGGTCGAGCATGAGTTTGTAAGCTTGCGCATCTAAAGTGGCCCGCTCTGTAGCCATACGCTCCTTCTCTGCCGCCAGGTCCGCTTTGGCTTGCGTGATCTGCTCTTTTACCCTTGCGATTTCTGCATTATGAGCCCCCTGATCTGCAGGGCTGTCCACCGCCATGAGCGCTGCCAACGCATCGAACAGATCTGACAAAACTTGAACCGGCGGGCGCACGGGCCTCTGCCTCGCCTCGCCGCCGCTGAACCGGAAAGCATTGCTGCTGCGGTTGAAGAAAGGTTTATGCCTGCGATCGCCATGAATACACCGATCCGGTTTAAGCGGCTTGGGGGTCCGGAATACTATCACCGTCGGAACAGCCTCGATCATATCATCCGCAATCGGTACAATGACTCGTCTCTCCTGCTGAAGATTCATCGCCGGAATAAACGACGGTCTCGCTACCGTGCTCTGAACCGGCATCATACTCCCCTCCATGGGTGACTCCGACGAAGACATGCTTCACGGCCGGTTTAACCCGGGCCGGTTGCGCGCGCTGAGCCGTCTCGACGAGGTCGGTGCAGATGTCCGGCTCAGGCCCTCCGATCTTGCCGATGAAGACATGTATGCCGCCGAAGGGGACCCGGTATCCATACTTGATTGAATCGGCCTCGGGACCCCATCCAGATCGCCGATGTAGATCCGCCGCGACGACTCTTGGTCATCCGCCCACGACGTAGCCTTCGAGTCCTTTGAGCTTGCCCTCCAAGATCGTCAAACCATCGTGCGATAGCCCCACGGTGGCGCCAACCGTCGTGGATTTGTCACGGCAGATGTCCTAGCATAAGGACTTAGTCGTGGAGCCATCGCTACGGGTTTACTTGCGGGGTTAAAGCGGACACAAAGACACGAGGGTTTTATACTAGTTCGCCCTTCGATGAAGGTAAAAGCCTACGCCTAGTTGTGATGGAATTGATGTAGTCTCGATGGCTAGGAGCAAATAAGCTTCGCCTAGGCTCGAGTTGTGGTTATCGCCCTTGAACCGCCGCCGGTCGCCCCTTATATACACGAGTGTGACGCCGGTTTGCAGAGTCCCAACCGGTTCATACTCGTATCCCGGTTGGTATCTCTCTATTCCTAACTTACAATACAAGTTATACATCAGGCCGGTTTACGGCTACAAGCTCTAAGCCAACTACAGGCCTTGGGCCTTTCCATGATCACACTACTAGCGGAGTTAACCCGGCCCAAGCTTGGCCGGTTTACACCTAGTGGTAATATCCCCAACACTTATTGTGCCCTCCGTGTCGCGCAAGCGTGAGGGATTCCCGCTGTAGGGTGTTGCAATATGTCCATGGTTTACTTATTGTCTGTGTTGCTTGAGTGATAGAAGCATAAACACGGATAAGTGGGTCATGGCGTATGGGAATAAAGGGGACTTGATATGTTAATGCTATGGTTGGGTTTTACCTTAATGATCTTTAGTAGTTGCAGATGCTTGCTAGAGTTCCAATCATAAGTGCATATGATCCAAGAAAAGAAAGTATGTTAGCTTATGCCTCTCCCTCATGTGAAATTGCAATAGTGATTACAGGTCTTATTAACAACTTCCTAGGATAATTCCGCACACCGACCCATCATTAGTCCACACTCGCTATTTATAATATTTAGTAATATATTCTAACTTTATGATAACAACACCTACTTTTATGTTTTAGCTCTCCGATATCATGCAAAGTTATCCTCTTCATACCCACAATGTAGTTTTATTCCTCATTTCTATTTGGAAGCAAACATGGTGTATGTAGAGTCGTATCAGTGGCAGATAGGACTTGAGAGAATAGTGATCTTGCCTTTAGCTCCTTGTGGGTTTGACACTCCATGCTTATCACTTCCACCTTTGGAAACTGCTATGATGATTCCCTGCACTTGGGGACTATCAATGCACTCGTTGGCCCTGACGTTGGAAGTGACTACAGATGAGCGGAAGCGGTTACTTCCTAAGGGTAAGGGGGCAGTCCCAATTGATATTCTCTAGTGGGCAATGGTAGAGGCGATGGAGTCTCCAGCTTGTCGACAGTGAGCCCGCCGGAACGAATACCGCTCTCGCCTCTCCTTGTTGAATCCAGAGGCGTAAGGGCCGGTGAATTTGCATATTATATAGGTCGTCGACAAGGAAATGGAGGAGGACGATAGTGACGAGGAGGAGAAGAAAGAAGAGGAGAGCGACCAGGGGGTTGCAGGTCATCTCACAGGAGGATGCATAAGAGGAGGGCTATCAGGGGGGTTGGATATCATTGCACAGGACGAGGATCCACAATCCGAGGGCTATTAGGTGTGTTTGGAGATCATCACTCATCCTGCTTAGTCAGAAATGATTAATTTGGACGACCAGGATGAGAAGATGGTTGATGAGGAGCACTTGGAGGCTGAAGCCGGCAATGATTGCGCTGGTCACCATGGAGGCCAAGGCTGGCTGCAAGAATGCCCCAATAGGTGTGGAGCAGTATGAGTTCTCGGCGCAGTTTGAGCAGAATACTCAATGCTCCCACAACCGCCTGGCTCACCATCTTAAGCGTCTCCAACCCCCTTCTAGCTAGTGCTGAGGATCCGACATGTGGATGCCCTTTGAATAGCAAGCAATATGGTATTTCAATGTGTTTAATCAGCAGTTGTATGCTATGTTTTGGACTTCATACGTTCAGTGGGTTTTGCATGTTCAAACATAGTGCAACATGCAAAACTTGCCAAAAATAGCAACATGCACAACTTACCCAAAACAACATCATGCAAAACTTACTTAAAATGGGACCACACTTGAAATGTTGACTTTTCAAAACTTGTGGTGTTGCAAGTTTATGATTTTCCCACCTACTAGTTCACACAAGAGGGCTTTATGCACATGGATTTTAACTTTTGGTGCTTTTTTCATTTTCTTTGATTTTAATTTTCACACAAGAGGTTGTCACGCCAACTATTCCTTCTACAACTATCGCTAACGCATAGTGATAAAGTAAAGCAATTAAATGGCACTTGCACTTCATACAATAAAGAGACAACCATAAGGCTCCTGCCAGTTGCCGATAACTTACAAAACATGATCATCTCATACAATAACGTTTATCACATCATGTCTTGACCATATCACATCACAACATGCCCTGCAAAAACAAGTTAGACGTCCTCTACTTTGTTGTTGCAAGTTTTACGTGGCTGCTACGGGCTTCTAGCAAGAACCGTTCTTACCTATGGCAAAAACCACAATGGTGATTTATCAAGTTTGCTGTTTTAACCTTCTTCAAGGACCGGCCGTAGTCAAATTTGATTCAACTAAAGTAGTAACGACCAAATCTCGAAGGATTTGAGTCTTTGTGCTTACCGTGCTAGTCCCTGGATCGAACTCGCTAGCACACACAGTATAGATGAATACCAGGATAGCAAGTGCATCATTTATTACAACATATGATCCAGAATGTATAAAATAAAACAATCTGCATAGCACTTGGCTAGCTTTATTCAATCAAACAGCGGAAAGTAGCAGAAAATAACGATGAGTCCCATCATAGCCATGGCGATCTTTGATGCCGAAAGACATCGCGACCCTAACGGTACCTTACTCTTCAGATGAATATCCTGCAACATGAGACGTTGCAGCCATATAGGTCAATACTTTGAATGTATTGGCAAGTTACACAGGAGTAATAATATAGCAGACCTACATGTATATGCATAGTACAACAAAGGAAGGCTTGATGGTTTATTTTTGCATAAAGCTGATTTTATCCTAATAACTACCTAATAGTCAATTTTTTTATTTAGTTCTTTTATTACTACAATTAAATACACAAGGTTGAGTTGGCAAAATCAACTCCAACCTACCCTTTATTAAGTTGCCCACAAATATTATTAAGTGTCACATCTGTCAAGATCATCCAACAACTATAATGACATAGTGGCTCAAATTTACCCATAACCGGGGGCACGGCTAATCATGATTAGTTTTAATACTCTGCAGAGTTTTGTTCGCTTTACCCACTGGACCCAATCCGAAGATTGAGACAAAGTCTTTCGGAAGAGGTTCCTTAACCACCGACGGCCACATCCCACCTACATATGCTACATCATCGACACTTTATGCGGGCCAGGTTCCAACAAGCGATCAACTAAGCCAGAGCCCATATAGCCAAGTGGCCGCACATGGAAGCTACTAGTCACTAAGTCTGTCGATCTTTTGAACTCAGGCGGCATTCCACTTAGGGTGCACTCTCATGGGCGCATGGCCTTAGAAAAGGTGCAAGACCCCATGATGCCTTCCCTCAACACCAAGCAATACCACTTCCGCCCAGAGGTGAATTAAATCCTTAATTACTACTCAATTTAGTTATATATATAATCCTCACATAAACTCAATGTATACATGAACCACCCCCGTCTACAAAGCATAGCAACTACAACTACCACGATCTGCGAGGACGGGAAGATAGCTCAACAGCATATAGCAAAATAATATAGTAATCCTATACATGCATATATTCATAGTGTGATATAACTACATGCATAGAAAACAATAGGTAAAGGATGATCAACATGTAACTTGCCTTGGTTCTGGTTCAAAAAGTCACACTCCTGACAATAGTTCGCGTCGCACTCCGGACAATCTACACATTTCACACAATACAACAAATCAATCACCGGAACACGAAAAGAACCAAAACAAAACCAACAACAAGAAAATCAATTTTAAAACTCAACAACAGAAGCTTAACAGCACCTAAATTGCACTACGGTCATAACACAAAAAAAATCACTTGATTCTGATAAGCGGTTTGAACGTTACAGCCTCCGGAAGGTTTATATCAAATTCAAATGAATTCAAATTTGAAAAGTGCAGACATGTGCAAAGTTGATACTGTGATAAAGTGCTGATTTTTGTGAGTGCATAGGAAAAAGAATTACCTAATTTGGACTTATACACTAAAAGATATAGCTAACTGAATTTTGGATGGAAACCTGAAAATAAAACAGAAGAAAACTCTGTTCGGGGAAATACTGTAGAGGTTACTATGGCGTTTACTATAGCGGTGCCAAGTGTCAAAGCGTGATTGGTTGGAAAATTTGCATGCGCGTGTGCTCACCATGTACAGAGGAAAACGGCGGCGGTGGCGCTCCTCCGGCGACTCTCCGGCGAGGGGAAGTGACAGGAGGATGCGGCGGTGAGTGGTGGAGGTGGTGGTGGTGTTCAACGGCGACGGGGCTCCCTCGAGAGGCGGTGGCGAGCTCCTGAACTCCGGCGTGCTCCGGCGAAGTCGGGCGTCGGTTGCGGCGTCGTCCTGGTGCGCTGCAGGTTAACCCGAGGTGTCAAACGAGTGCGGCGTCGAGAGGGGGTTCGAACGGTGACAAGTGGAGCGGCCGGGCGTCCTTACGGCGGTGGATTCGGACGGTCAACGACGGCGGCGGCTGAAGCTCCTCCATGAGATCCAATTTGCCCCAGGGAGGCGTGTGGACGAGGGGAAAACGGGGAAGCGACCTCGGTAGGGTTTCCCCTAGGGTAATTACCCGATCCAGGAGTCCCAGGGGTGGACGGGGCGAACAGGGCGCCAGATCGATCCGGGCTCGGCCACGGTTGCACGTGTGGATGAGGAAAGGACGGAGAACGGGCTGCGGTAGGGTTCTTCGAGGGTTTTTGCCCGCATACGGGGTCTCGAGCGCGCGCGGGGTCGACCAGGGGCGCGGGACGACCCGGCTCGGCCTCGGCGTGCGTGCGCGCGGTGTCCGGCTCGGTGGAGGGGACGAACAGGGGCGCGGGCGAGCGATGCGGGTCGGGCGAGCGGCGTACCTCTTCGCTAGGTTTAGCGGGCTGCGGCTGTGTGCTGCTGCTGCGCTGGCTGGCTGGCTGGGCCGCGGCGAGGTGAGGCGCTGGGGTGCTGGGCCATAGCGCTCTACTAGGCCGGCTGGCTGGCCCTGTTTTTTTATAAACAAAAACTACAGCAGCAGAACAAAATAAATAAAATAAAATACATAATATAAATTCTAAATAAAATACCTAGACACACAGTAAAAAATCTATACTGCTAATACAAACTACAAGAACACTAGTTCCTCACCTAATGAAATTTTAAAAATTCATTTTGATGCAAAAGGCCACACAAACAGTAAAATAACACACAAATAAAATACTTTGGAGACTAATAAAAATACCAGAACGTAACAGATGAACTGGAAATAATATTCTTGACATTATGAACATTTTTAAACAGGGGAGAAGTCATTTTATCTCCACTCCAATAAATTGCCTTTAGTTGCATAATGAAAAGAATATTGTAGAAGAGCAAATAATGCATGGAAAATATGATATGCATATGTATGATCTAATAACATCCTAATTTAGGAAAATTGGGATGTTACAAAAGTAGGAGAAATAGGCACCCGCCAGCCACCTTTATGCAAAACTAGTTGCATGTCAGTCGGTGGAACCGGTCTCATGTGCATGAACATGTAAGGTTAGTCTAGGCCACTTCATGATGACCCACAAGTGTAGGGGATCAATCGTAGTCCTTTTGATAAGTAAGAGTGTCGAACCCAACGAGGAGCAGAAGGAAATGATAAGCGGTTCTCGGTAAGGTTTTCTCTGCAAGCACTGAAATTGTAGGTGATAGATAGTTTTGTGATAAGATAAATAGTAACGAGTAACAAGTAAATAAAGTGCAGCAAGGTGGCCCAATCCTTTATGTAGCAAAGGATAAGCCTGGCCAATTTCTAATAATGAGAAAGGAGCTCCCGAGGACACATTGGGAATTATCGTCAAGCTAGTTTTCATCACGTTCATATGATTCGCGTTCGGTACTTTGATAATTTGATATGTGGGTGGACCGTACTTGGGTACTGCCTAACTTGGACAAGCATCCCACTTATGTTTAACCCTATTGCAAGCATCCGCAACTACAAAAAGAAGTATTAAGGTAAACCTAACCACAACATTAAGCATATGGATCCATATCAGCCCCTAACGAAGCAACGCATAAACTAGGGTTTAAGCTTCTGTCACTCTAGCAACCCATCATCTACTTATTACTTCCCATGCCTTCCTCTAGGCCCAAATGATGGTGAAGTGCCATGTAGTCGACGTTCACATAACACCACTAGAGGAAAAGACAACATACATCTCATCAAAATATCGAACGAATACCAAATTCACATGACTACTAATAGCAAGACTTCACCCATGTCCTCAGGAACAAACGTAACTACTCACAAAGCATATTCATGTTCATAATCAGAGGAGTAATAATATGCATAAAGGATCTAAACATATGATCTTCCACCAAGTAAACCAATTAGCATCAACTACAAGGAGTAGTCAACACTACTAGCAACCCACAAGTACCAATTTGTGGTTTCGATACAAGATTGGATACAAGAGATGAACTAGGGTTTTGAGAGGAGATGGTGCTGGTGAAGATGTTGATGGAGATTGACCCCCGATGAGAGGATCGTTGGTGATGATTTCCCCCTCCCGGAGGGAAGTGTCCCCGGCAGAACAGCTCCGCCAGAGCCCTAGATTGATTCCGCCAAGGTTCCGCCTCGTGGCGGCGGAGTTTCATCCCGTAAGCTTGCCCCCGATTTTTTCCAGGGTAAAAGTGATGATATAGCAGAAGATGGACGCCGGAGGCCCACCAGGGGGCCCAGGAGATAGGGGGCGCGCCCTATGGGGGGGCACCCCTGTCTCCTGGACAGGGTGTGGGCCCCCTGGCATATTTCTTTCGTGGAGTTGTTTCGTGGAGAAATTCTTATTAATTCCAAAAAGTTCTTTCGTGGAGTTTCAGGACTTTTGGAGCTGTGCAAAATAGGTTTCCAACGTTTGCTCCTTTTCCAGCCAGAATTCCAGCTATCGGCATCCCCCCTCTTCATGGTAAACCTTGTAAAATAAGAGAGAATAGCCATAAGTATTGAGATATAATGTGTAATAACAGCCCATAATGCAATAAATATTGATATAAAAGCATGATTCAAAATGGACGTATCAACTCCCCCAAGCTTAGACCTCGCTTGTCCTCAAGCGGAAGCCGAAATCGAAAAATATGTCCACATGTTTAGAGATAGAGGTGTCGATAAAAACAAAATACGGACATGAGGGCATCATGATCATTCTAATAACAGCAACATATATAGATTTTGTCATATGATTTCCTATGCTCAAGCAACAATCAATTCACAATGTCAAGTATGGTTCAAAAACTTCATTGGGAACTAACAAACTATAATCTCAGTCATTGAAGCAATTGCAATTTGTCATAACATCACAAAGAGACAACAATAGAGCTTTTCAGCAAGCTCACATACTCAACTATCTTGTAGCCTTCTACAATTGCTAACACTCATGCAGTACTTGTGGTTATAGAGTTTTAGCCGGACACTAAGAAAGATAGGGGCTTATTGTGTAGCCACCCAACGTATTCACCTTTAGGTGATGTCAACAATAATAGCCTATGCTAACTTACATCCAATTGGATATATATATATCATGATCTTTCAAACACGAGGAGCTTGCCAAAGGATAAAATGAAAAAGGGAAAGGTGAGAATCACCTTGACTCAAATGTAAAGTAAAAACGTAAAGTAAAAGATAGGCCCTTCGCAGAGGGAAGCAGAGGTTGTCATGTGCGTTTAGGGTTGATGCACAAAATCTTAATGCAAAAGAACGTCACTTTATATTGCCCCTTGTATGTGGACCTTTATTATGCAGTCCGTCGCTTTTATTACTTCCACAACAAGTTCGTACAAAGCTTATTTTATCTGCACTAATAAGCCATAGATATTTAGATAGCAATTTTTATTGCTTGCAACATGACAACTTACTTGAAGGATCTTACTCAATCCATAGGTAGGTATGGTGGACTCTCATGGCAAAAATGGGTTTAAGGATATTTGGAAACACAAGTAGTATCTCTAGTTGGTGCAAGGAATTTGGCTAGCATGAGGGGGAAAGGCAAGCTGAACATGTTTGGAAGGTCAATGACAATATACTTTAACTAAGATGTCGGAAAACATAAACCATTACATTGTCTTCCTTGTCCAACGTCAACTCTTTTAGCATGTCATAATTAATGAGTGCTCACAACTATAGAAGGTGTCCATGATAATATATTTATATGTGAACCCCTCTTTCCTTATCACTTCCTATTAATTGCAACGATGACCAAGGCTACGTTCATCAACTCTCAACAATTTTTATGCCTCATACTTTCTATGTGTGAAGTTGTCACTATCCATAAGATCAATATGAACTCCATTATTCTTTCTACTTCTCAAGATCATAGCAACATAGCAAAGCCCTTGACTCAACAGTAATCTTATTATAGATAGCTCACGGACTCGATTACAAAAAGAGATCACAAAGCAAAACTCAAAACTACTTGATATAAAAACTTGAACTACTAGATCAAGATACTACTAAAAGGATCGAACTAAATAAAGCGGTAAAGGTAGGAGTGCGATGGTGATACGATACCGGGGCACCTCCCCCAAGATTGGCAGTTGCCAAGGGGAGTGCCCATACCCATGTGATTATTTCTCCTTCTTCGGAGGTGGTGATGGTGGGCTTGTTGCATTTTTCTTCTCTAGCTTGCGTCTGAGGCTAAAATTTTCCTCCCTTAGATCCTCATTCTCGAGCTCAAGTTTCATTATCTTTTTGCATAATGCCGCCTTGCTGTCCTGCAAAAAATGTGGTGGGATAGATTGGACCTTAGGGAGGCTTGACTTCTTGAACTCCACATGCATATCGCCAGGTTGAGGTAGTGGATCGTCCTCTTCATCAGAGCTTGTCTCCTCCTTCCCCTTTGGATCATAATCTTATTCTTCCTCCGTAGTCCAGCCATAATGTTCCACATCCCCATATGCTTTTGGATTTACGATATAATCAGCCATATAGCTTTCTCCCTCCGAATCTTGGGACGACATCTTGCTCCAAATCTGCAATAGGAACAGCTCGAAACAAAAATAGAGGATATTTGCATGCTACGGTGATCAAAACCTTCGGGAGTATATATAATGAATTTTTACCGACCAAAATACTTAACGTGCAAGAAAATGGAGTCCGGGAGGCACACGAGGTGCCCACGAGACAGGGGGGTGCGCCCTCCACTCTCATGGGAGCCTCGTGTCCCTTTCGGACTACTTCTTTCTTCCTAAAATTCTTAAATAATCCAAAACTGATGAAAATTGCCATTGGAGTTGTTTTGGAGTCGGTTTACTTACCGTACCACATACCTATACCTTTTCGGAGTCTGGAACATTCTGGAAAGTATCCCTTATTTATTCCTCAGGAGTTACAATTTCAATAATATTAGTCTCAACATTGATAGGATTACCTGAAATATAATGTTTAATTCTTTGACCGTTTACCACCCTTGGACTTGTGCCTTCAAAGTTGTTGATTTTTATAGCACCAGAACGATAGACCTCCTCGATAACGTAGGGACCTTCCCATTTTGAGAGAAGTTTTCTTGCAAAAAATCTTAAACGAGAGTTGAATAATAAAACATAATCTCCTACGTTAAACTCACGCTTTTGTATCCTCTTACCATGCCAGCGTTTGACTTTTTCTTTGAAAAGCTTGGCATTCTCATAGGTTTGGGTTCTCCATTCATCAAGTGAGCTAATATCAAACAACCTCTTCTCACCGGCAAGTTTGAAGTCATAATTGAGCTCTTTGATAGCCCAATATGCCTTATGTTCAATTTCAAGAGGTAAATGACACGCTTTTCCATAAACCATCTTATAAGGAGACATACCCATAGGATTTTTGTATGCAGTTCAATAGGCCCATAATGCATCATCAAGTTTTTTGGACCAATTCTTTCTAGATCTATTCATAGTCTTTTGCAAAATTAGTTTGAGCTCTCTATTGCTCAACTCTACTTGACCACTAGACTGCGGATGATAAGGAGATGCTATTCTATGATTGACATCATACTTAGCAAGCATCTTACGGAAAGCACCATGAATAAAATGTGAACCACCATCGGTCGTAAGATATCTAGGGACTCCAAACCTCGGAAAAATAACTTCTTTAAGCGTTTTAATAGAAGTGTTATGATCAACACTACTAGTTGGAATAGCTTCTACCCACTTAGTAACGTAATCAACAACAACTAAAATATGCATATAACCATTAGAGGCAGGAAAAGGTCCCATATAATCAAAGCCCCAAACATCAAACGGTTCAATAAGAAGAGAATAATTCATAAGCATTTCTTGACGTCTACTAATGTTACCTATTCTTTGACATTCATCACAAGATAAGACAAACTTACGAGCATCTTTGAAGAGAGTAGGCCAATAAAAACTAGATTGTAGTACCTTGTGTGCAGTTCTATCTCCAGCATGATGTCCTCCATAAGATTTGGAGTGACACTTGCGTAGAATCTGTTCCTGTTCACGCTCAGGCACACAACGTCTAATAGCACCATCTACTCCTTATTTATAAAGGTGTGGATCATCTCAGAAGTAATGTCTTAAATCATAAAAGAACTTTTTCTTTTGCTGGTATGTGAAACTAGGCGGTATAAATTTAACAACAATGTAATTAGCATAATCAGCATACCGAGGAGCAGTACGAGGAGCATTGATGACCGCTAATTGTTCATCAGGAAATCTATCATTAATAGGCAGTGGGTCATCAAGAACATTCTCTAACCTAGACAAGTTGTCTGCAACGGGCTTCTCAGCTCCCTTTCTATCAATAATATGCAAGTAAAATTCTTGGAACAAGAGAACCCATCTAATGAGTCTAGGCTTAGCATCTTTCTTTTCCATAAGATATTTAATAGCAGCATGATCAGTGTGAATAGTGACTTTGGAATCAACAATATAAGGTCTAAACTTATCACATGCAAACACAACTGCTAAGAACTCTTTTTCAGTAGTAGCATAATTTCTCCGGCAAGATCAAGAGTCTTACTAGCATACTGGATAACATTCAATTTCTTATCGACTCTTTGCCCTAAAACAACACCTACAGCATAATCACTAGCATCACACATAATTTCGAAAGGTAAATTCCAATCAGGCGGCTGAACAATGGGTGCAGTGATCAAAGCTTTCTTAAGTGTTTCAAATGCTTCCACACAATCATCATCAAAGACAAAAGGAATATCTTTTTGCAATAAATTAGTCAGAGGCCTAGAGATTTTAGAAAAGTCCTTAATGAACCTCCTATAAAACTGGCGTGACCAAGGAAACTTCTTATACCTTTTATTTCCCTGGGACATGGCATCTTTTCAATAGCATCAACTTTGGCTTTATCAACTTCAATACCTCTCTCGGAGATCTTGTGCCCCAAGACAATGCCTTCATTAACCATAAAGTGACACTTTTCCCAATTCAGGATGAGACTAGTGTCTCCGCATCTCTGCAAAACTCGATCAAGGTTGCTCAAACAATCATCAAAAGAGGATCCATAGACTGAGAAGTCATCCATGAATACCTCACAAATCTTTTCACAAAAATTAGAGAATATAGCCATCATGCATCTTTGAAAGGTAGCAGGTGCATTACATAAACCAAAAGGCATACGTCTATAAGCAAAAGTACCAAAAGGGCAAGTAAAAGTAGTTTTAGATTGATCCTTAGCTGACACAGGTATTTGAGAGAAGCCAGAATAACCATCTAGAAAGCAAAAATGTGTGTGTTTGGATAGTCTTTCTAGCATCTGATCAACAAAAGGTAAAGGGTAATGATCTTTCTTAGTAGCTTTATTTAACTTACAGAAATCAATTACCATCCTATAACCTGTAATAATTCTTTGCGGGATCAATTCATCTTTATCATTAGGAACAAGGGTAATACCTCCCTTTTTAGGAACACAATGAACAGGGCTTACCCATTCACTATCAGCAACGGGATAAATAATACCTACCTCAAAGAGCTTTAGTATCTCCTTTCTTACCACTTCCTTCATCTTGGGATTTAATCATCTTTAAAGATCTTAATTGGTTTGGCATCGTATTCCAATGTAATTTTGTGTTGGCATAATGTGGGACTAACGCCCTTAAGATCATCCAGAGTATATCCAATAGCTGCTCGGTGCTTCTTCAGGGTTTTCAATAGTCTTTCTTCTTCTTTCTCTGAAAGGTTAGCACTAATAATAACATGATATATTTCTTTTTCATCAAGATAAGCATACTTAAGATTATTAGGTAAAGGTTTGAGTTCAAACACGGGATCACCCTTGGGTGGAGGGGGATCCCCAAGAATTTCAACGGGAAGGTTATGTTTCAAAGATAGGTTCTGTTTAAGGAACACTTCATCTATTTCCTCCCTTTCCTTCATAAACATATCGTTTTCATGGTCTAGCAAATATTGTTCTAACGGATCAGTTGGAGGAACAACAATGGAAGCAAGACCAATGATCTCATTCTTACTAGGTGGTTCCCTTTCACGAGGTTGTCTACTAAACTTAGCGAAATTAAACTCATGAGACATACCATCTATGCCAACAGTGACAATATTCTTTTCACAGTTAATCTTAGCACTAGCAGTATTCAAGAAGTGTCTACCAAAAATAATGGGACAAAAATCATCTTGTGGGGAACCAAGAACAAGAAAATCGGCAGGGTATTTAACCTTCCCACACAAAACTTTGACATCTCTAACAATCCCAATAGGTTTAATGGTATCCCTATTAGCAAGCTTAATAGTAACATCAATGTCTTCTAATTCAACAGGTGCAATGTCATGCATAATTTCTTTATATAGATCATAAGGTATCGCACTAGCACTAGCACCCATATCACATAAGCCATGATAACAATGATCTCCTATTTTAACCGAAATAATAGGCATGCCTACGACAGGTCTACGTGTCTTAGTATCAGGTCTAGCAATATTAGCAGTCTCACCCAAGAAAGAAATAACATGCCCATCTAAATCCTCATCCAAGAGATCTTTAACCATAGAAATACTAGGTTCAACATTAATTTGCTCAGAGGTGTATAAGTCCTAGTATTACTCTTACGAACAACAGTCGAAGCTTTAGCATGATCTTTTATCCTAACAGGAAAAAGAGGCTTTTCAACATAAGCAGTAGGAACAATAGGATCACTATAGGTAATAGTCTTTTCTTCGACTGTAATAGGTGCAACTACTTTCACTTCAACAGGAGGATTATACTTAAACCACTTCTCTTTAGGGAGATCAACGTGAGTAGCGAAAGATTCATAGAAAGAATCTACTATCTCAGAGTCAAGTCCATACTTAGAGCTAAATCCACGGAAAGCATCGGTATCCATAAAAGATTTAACACAATCGAACTTAGGTGTCATACCTGACTCCTTACCATCGTCGGAACCCCAATCTTCAGAGTTGCGTTTAATTCTTTCCAATAAGTCCCATTTGAAATCAATAGTCTTCAGCATATAAGAACCAGCACAGGAAGTATCGAGCAGGTTGCGATTATCAAGAGAAAGCGGAGCATAAAAGTTCTGAATAATCATTTCCCGAAATAACTCATGATTGGGGCATGAATATAACATTGACTTAAGCCTCCCCCAAGCTTGAGCGATGCTTTCTCCTTTGCGAGGCCAGAAATTATATATGTAATTACGATCACGATGAACAAGATGCATAGGATAGAACTTCTAGTGAAATTCCAACTTCAATCGCTTATAATTCCAAGATCCCGTATCATCACATAGCCTATACCATGTCAATGCATCTACCTTCAAGGATAAAGGGAAGACCTTCCTTTCTACAACATCATCGGGAATACCTGCAAGCTTAAATAATCCACAAACTTCATCCACAAAGATAAGGTGTAAATCGGGATGCAATGTTCCATCTCCTGCAAATGGATTAGCTAGCAGTTTCTCTATCATACCCGAAGGAATCTCAAAGTAAATATTTTCATAAAGTTTAGTAGGTTGAGGAGCAACTCTTTGCTCTTCTGGTTGGGGTGAAGATACCCCAAACAAGCCCCCCAAAGGATTAGTTTCCATAGTGACAAGTAACAGAAAATTTGTGCACACTATATAAATGTTTCCTTACCAAGTTCCACCCACCAAAAGCGCTACACTCCCCGGCAACGGCGCCAGAAAAGAGTCTTGATGACCCACAAGTGTAGGGGATCAATCGTAGTCCTTTTGATAAGTAAGAGTGTCGAACCCAACGAGGAGCAGAAGGAAATGATAAGTGGTTTTCGGTAAGGTTTTCTCTGCAAGCACTGAAATTGTAGGTGATAGATAGTTTTGTGATAAGATAAACAGTAACGAGTAACAAGTAAATAAAGTGCATCAAGGTGGCCCAATCCTTTATGTAGCAAAGGATAAGCCTGAACAATTTCTAATAATGAGAAAGGAGCTCCCGAGGACACATTGGGAATTATCGTCAAGCTAGTTTTCATCAGGTTCATATGATTCGCGTTCGGTACTTTGATAATTTGATATGTGGGTGGACCGGTACTTGGGTACTGCCCTAACTTGGACAAGCATCCCACTTATGATTAACCCCTATTGCAAGCATCCGCAACTACAAAAAGAAGTATTAAGGTAAACCTAACCACAACATTAAGTATATGGATCCATATCAGCCCCTAATGAAGCAACGCATAAACTAGGGTTTAAGCTTCATCACTCTAGCAACCCATCATCTACTTATTACTTCCCATGCCTTCCTCTAGGCCCAAATAACGGTGAAGTGTCATGTAGTCGACGCTCACATAACACCACTAGAGGAAAAGACAACATACATCTCATCAAAATATCGAAGCTAATACCAAATTCACATGACTACTAATAGCAAGACTTCACCCATGTCCTCAGGAACAAACATAACTACTCACAAAGCATATTCATGTTCATAATCAGAGGAGTAATAATATGCATAAAGGATCTAAACATATGATCTTCCACCAAGTAAACCAATTAGCATCAACTACAAGGAGTAATCAACACTACTAGCAACCCACAGGTACCAATTTGTGGTTTTGATACAAGATTGGATACAAGAGATGAACTAGGATTTTGAGAGGAGATGATGCTGGTGAAGATGTTGATGGAGATTGACCCCCCCTGATGAGAGGATCGTTTGTGATGATTTCCCCCTCCCGGAAGGAAGTGTCCCCGGCAGAACAGCTCCGCCAGAGCCCTAGATTGATTCCGCCAAGGTTCCGCCTCGTGGCGGCGGAGTTTTAATCCGTAAGCTTGCCCCGATTTTTCCAGGTAAAAGTGATGATATAGCAGAAGATGGACGCCGGAGGCCCACCAGGGCCCCAGAGATAGGAGGCGCGCCTATAGGGGACGCCTGCCTCTCTGGACAGGTGTGGGCCCCGCACATTTCTTTTCGCTCGAAATTCTTATTAATTCCAAAAAGTTGTTTCATGGAGTTTCAGGACTTTTGGAGCTGTGCAGAATAGGTTTCCAATGTTTGCTCCTTTCCTGCCAGAATTCCAGCTGCCGGCATTCCCCCTCTTCATGGTAAACCTTGTAAAATAAGAGAGAATAGCCATAAGTATTGAGATATAATGTGTAATAACAGCCCATAATGCAATAAATATTGATATAAAAGCATGATGCAAAATGGACGTATCACTTCACCCCACAATGCCGCGAATCAAAATAAGACGTTGGTGGTAAGTAGTATGAACATCACCGCCCACAACTTCTTTGTGTTCTACTCGTGTATATCATCTACGCATAGACCTGGCTCGGATGCCACTGTTGGAATCATTGCATGGAAAACAAAAAAATTCTACGCACACACAATGATCTATCGATGAAGATGCATATCAACGAGGTGGATAGTGTGTCTATGTACCTTCGTAGACCGTAAGCATTTCACAACATGGTTGATGTAGTCAAACTTCTTTGCGCTTCAACCGATCAAGTACCGAACACACGACACCTCCGCAGCACACGTTCAACTCTGTGACGTCCCTCGCCTTCTTGATTCAGCAAGACGTCGAGGTAGTAGATGAGTTCCGTTGGCACAACGGAGTGGTTATGGTGATGGTGAAGTTATCTCCGCAGGGCTTCGCCTAAGCACTACAAAAATATGACCGGGGATGTAAACGGTGGAGGGGGGCTCCGCACACGGCTAGGCAATTGTCTGTTGTGTGCTAGGCGCCCCTCCCACATATATATAGGTGCGAGGAAGGGAGGAGCAGCCAAAGGAGGCGCCCAAGTAGGAGGAATCCTACTTGGGGTCCCTCCCAAGCCATGCCCCCTTTTCCTTATTTGGAGTGCAGGGAAAGGCAGGGGAGGGTGCCCCCCCTTTCCTTTCTCCCATGAGAGGGAAAGGCAGGAGGGGCTAGCCCTCCCCCTTTTCCTTCCCTAGGGCTGGCCAAACAAGGGAGGGGCGCACCAGCCCCCTTGTGGGCTCGTTTGTCCCCTCATTTGGCCCATAAGGCCCATATCTTGCCGGGGGGTGCCCGGAACCCCTTCCGGTGACCCGATTCTTTCCATGTACATCCCGAAACACTTTCGGTGTCCAAATACCATCGTACTATATATCAATTTTTTACCTCTCGACCATTTCAAGACTCCTCGACATGTCCGTGATCCCATCCGGGACTCCGAACAACATTCAGTCACCAAAACATATAACTCATATAACACTATATCATCAACGAACGTTAAGCGTGCGAACCCTACGAGTTCGAGAACTATGTAGACATGACCAAGACACCTCTCCGGTCAATAACCAATAGCGGAACCTGGATGCCCATATTGGCTCCTACATATTCTATGAAGATCTTTATCGGTCAAACCGTTATGACAACATACGTAATTCCCTTTGTCCATCAATATGTTACTTGCCCGAGATTCGATCGTCGGTATCTTCATACCTAGTTCAATCTCGTTACCTACAATTCTCTTTACTCGTTCCGTAATACATCACCTCGTGACTAACTCCTTAGTCATTTGCTTGCAAGCTTGTGATGTGTATTACCGAGAGGGCCGAGAGATACCTCTCCGATATTTGGAGTGACGAATCCTAATCTCAATCTATGCCAACTCAACAAACACCTTCAAAGATACCTGTAGAGCATCTTTATGATCACCCAGTTACGTTGTGACGTTTGATGGCACACAAGGTATTCCTCCGGTATCCGGGAGTTGCATAATCTCATAGTCGAAGGAATAAGTATTTGACATGAAGAGAGCAATAGCAATAAACTGAACGATCACTATGCTAAGCTAACGGATGGGTCTTGTCCATCACATCATTCTCCTAATGATGTGATCCCGTTATCAAATGACAACACAGGTATATGGTTAGGAAACCTTAACCATCTTTGATCAATGAGCTAGTCTAGTAGAGGCTTACTAGGGACATGGTATTTGTTTATGTATTCACACATGTATTTAAGTTTGTGATCAATACAATTCTAGCATGAATAATAGACCATTATCATGATTAAGGAAATATAATAATAACCATTTTATTATTGCCTCTAGGGCATATTTCCATCAATATGGCGAGCCCATTTTGTCTTTTTCATGGTGCTTCCTAAGGAGATGGACTCGCTAGTGGCCTTGGCGACGTCCATTACGCCCTCACCACCTCTGCTGGAGCCCAATTCCGAGGCACTTTTTATGAAAGAGCTTTACAACTTGCTCGCCTGCTTGGCGGCGATAGCCCCGGGTCTGGCTAGGTGATTGTGTGCCTTGTAACGGAGGAGGCTACTATGGGCAAAATCAAGAGAGTGGAGAAGGCTATCATGAGTAAAGGCAAAAGAGCGGTGCAATAGGAATGACATCTGCAGCTGCTTAATGGATGATTCTCGGTCTCTTTGTCCGTCCTCATAGATTTACTTGTCTTTGTGGATTTGGTGGTGTCCGTGTTGATGTATAAATGCACATCCCACCTTCCCCCATCAGTACTAAATGGTATCAGAGCCAAGAGGTCTTGAGTTCAAGACCCGGCTGACGCAATTTAAAGACCCATTTTCGGTCCATGTTTAGGCCCAAGGGAGCCACATGTGAGGGGGGAGTGTTCACGTATAAATGCAAAGCCCATCTTTCCCCATTGGCTTAAGCTTTTGGGTTGCATGCAGTTCTACAGTTTGTTATCTTCAATCGAGGTGTCTTCGTTGAGGGTTTCTTTACGATTTAGAAGTGTGATGGATCATGGTTGTTGCATGTTATGTATGTTAGTGAGGTTGGCCATGTGGCCATGGGGTTTCTCACTTTGCGAGTAATCTGCATGTGGTCTACAAATGTATAGGTTTCCGCCCAGTTTTTTGCTAATTAACTGGGCAATTCTCTTCTTCGTAATTAACCAACAAGGCAAATCACTTGCCTTCATTTTAAAAAAACGACAAGAACAATTGAGGGGATAATGGTCATTTCATCATGTTTTTGCACTAACCGCAGCTGCAACGACACAACTATCAAATAACCACATCTCAACCTATTGCAACTGCAATTGTGTAAGTTGCAGCCCAAACAAACACGACCTTTTAGAGGGAGAGACTTACTACATTGAAATATCCTACTGCTAGTTAGAGATCTAAAAAAGGGGTCAATTGACTTCATTATTTCGGTCTCTTGAGAACCAACAAAATTGGCACAGTTATCATTCTTTTCTTTCAACATCTGGATGTTTAGACAATTGAAGAACCACTTGACACTTGACACCAGCTACCTGGTGAACTGGTTTCCTGTGCAATAACCACCACCATCGATCACCACACGTCTCATATGCATCCCTAACCCAATCCCTTGAAATAGGATGCATGCATACTGCATGCACTTCTTCTCTCAGTCGATACTATATTCGCGAGATCTTGCATGAAAATTTGCACATTTTTTTTAGTTTTTCTTTCTTATCACTTGATTGTGACTTGGTTAAATCTCAGTCGACTTAGACCTAGCCACACCCTTTATTTTACCGATACACATTAATATATTCATTGCTAACAACACTAGACCTCGATTAATCTTTAACAAGGAGCAACAAACTACTTGGTCTGATGGGCTGATGCGCATCGAAGGATAAAATTACTGTCATGCACGCTTAGACGCATGCATGTTGCTCTCCTTCATTTTGTATTTTTGTCCGCACAAAATTGAGTCGTTCTCGCTCTTGATAGTATACTCACACCGT
The DNA here is from genome assembly GCA_021437245.1 of Aegilops speltoides. NCBI lineage: Eukaryota > Viridiplantae > Streptophyta > Magnoliopsida > Poales > Poaceae > Aegilops > Aegilops speltoides. The sequence continues at coordinate 81,910,561 of CM038146.1, read as the reverse complement.
CTTTAAATATAAGTTTTCTTTAGTGATTCTAATATGAAGTACATTCAGAGCAAAATGAGTAAATCTACACCCTAAAATACGTTTATATATTCGTATGTAGTTCATATTAAAATATTTAAAAAGACTTATATTTAGAACGGGATGGAATAGTTAGAAATGCTTTGATCTCAGCCGGTTCATGCCATCTTCGTGTCGCGTGCAAGACCCGTGCATCGAACTAACCATGTAACAGACTCACAGGTGGTTGCACCGAGACCCGCCTTGACTATAAATACATGATCAGTGAGCATCTCTAAACCCACCCAAGACTCACAAGCCAAGCTCACTACTCCTACGTGCTACGTGCTTAACCCTTCCGATCGAAGCCAAGCGCAATGGCGTCCTCCAGCAAGGCCTGCGCCACCGCCGTCCTCCTTCTGCTGCTGGCCCTCGCCGTCGCCACGGCGGCCGGCGCGTCGAAGCGGAGCATCGCGTCGGAGGCTAACCCGAGGCCGGTTGGGAAGGTCATCGTGACGGAGCCCCCAGTCCCAACATCGGCGCCCGCCGGCGCGGTGAAGCGGAACGTCGCGTCGGAGGCGAACCCGAGGCCGGTGGGGAAGATCATTGTGACGGAGCCCCCCGTCCCGACGTCGGCGCCGGCCGGCGCGGCGAAGCGGAGCATCGCGTCGGAGGCCAACCCGAGGCCGGTGGCGAAGGTCATCGTGACGGAGCCCCCGGTCCCGACGTCGGCGGAGGTGGACGTTTCGGCGACGTGCGTGCGGTCGCTGCTGGAGCTGAGCCCGTGCCTGGCCTTCTTCAGGGACGCGGGCACGTTGAAGGCACCGGCGGGGTGCTGCAAGGGCCTGGGCGGCATCGTCCAAGACCAGCCGGCGTGCCTGTGCCACATCTTCAACCACACCCTGGAGCGGGCCATCGGCGTCGACATCCCCGTCGACCGCGCGCTCGGCCTCATCAGCGACGTCTGCGGCCTCACGCTGCCGCAGGACATCATGAGCAGCTGCGACGGCGGCGTGCCGCCGCTGTACGTGTGCCCGGCGCCCTCGGCCTGAATCGCCTGACATCTGTCAACCCAGGTGATCAAACCGGCCGTATGATCACTAGGAGATTCGATTACGTGCAACGTAGAGCTAGGCTTCTAACTAATACACTGTTTTCTTCTTTATATTTTCTTGCAGGAGGAGATGCGTGAGTAAAAGATGGCAGCCCCTCTTCCAAGTAAGACGAAAGATGCATACGAATGCAGCTTATCATAGATACTCCATACTAATTGGAGTTTCGAATTACCAACACATGGAAAGGATATGATACTAGCTACCATATCGATCTTGGGCACACTCTGGTTACAGAAGTATGTACTGTCTCGACGCATAATGATCAATATATAAGAAACAAATAGTATTATATATTTACTTGTGCTGCCATGGTTTTACCTTATGGGACAAGTGCAGTTATCTATGTCTTTCAACTCAGCAAAAATTATATGCGGCTTCGTCAAGAAAAGACTTGCATCATCTTTTTCTTTTTTGCGGGGGAAAAGCCACTTTGATCACATGCTTAACTAGGCAACAGTTCTAACATATAAGATTATCCCAAGAATGGACAATACAATTCCCCAAAAGGAATAGACAGTTCGATCATCACGTACCTACAAAGAGTTGCTTGAGTTTGAGTAGATGAAGCTCTCACATGGATGCTTGACGATGCGGTGATATTACCCCTCTTCAAGATTTCAAACACCCATGTAGAAGCATCCTACACCGTACATGCACTATGTACGCTCAAAAGTACAAAACCGATCAAATTTTCACTAGAATCTTCAACCACCGCGTTGATCAAAAGACTAATCATCAACTCATCTCCAAGTGGGGAATATATCTTCAGCAAGATTAATCGTCAATTCATCATCACCATACTCTAACTGGGGACAGACCTTCAGGAAATCTAATAACTCATGGTATACTTGCTCAGAATATACTTGATATACTAAAGTTGACCACCATGAGAATCTTTCAACCTTACAAAAAATTGCAAACAACTCATGATATTCTAAAATAACAAAAAATTGCATATTGCACATAATATACTTGCTCAACATCATGATAAGCGACAACCTTAACTACTAAAAATAACCATATTCATAGAAAAGCACACATAAATACTCCCTCAGTCCCAAAATAAGTGACTCAACTTTGTACCAGTTTTAGTACAAAGTTAATCCCAAAATAAGTGACTCAACTTTGTATACAAAGTTGAGTCACTTATTTTGGGACGGAGGGAGTAGTACATAACACAAATTGAGCTTCAATTTTGGCCCATTAGCACATTGATATCAGATTTGTCCCTTTTTTTATCTTGAGCAATGTTTTGAATTTTCTATTTGAATTTTTTTGAAAAGATACATTGATGTTGTGTTGATGCACTAAATTTTTTTCTAGATTTTTTCAAACATTTTTGGATGTGCAACGGGGTCTGGTGCACCGGTAGCACCAAATTGCTCCGGTGTACCAGATACGTTCCCCTTGCACAACTAATGGAAAACAAAGAAAAAGGACTATGAACTATAAAAATAAATAATCAATCATAAAAGAACTAGAAATAAAAATTTAAATGAAGGAGAAAGAAAACACCAATCAAACCGGACAATGGTCATAAAAATGGGGCAAAGCCACGGTGAAGAAACTATGTTGCACGCCCAACACAACACCAGGGCAGTCAAAGTTTTGGCAAACACCACAAGACATAGCTACCAGTAGGATAATGATGAAACCAGACTATCAATGCACAATTAAAAATATATTTTAAAATAGTGCACTAAATACTACATTTAAAACATAAAGAGTTCAATCATTAAAAGGAGAACAACAAATTATATCTAGATACCAAAAGTAAAATCACAAAACATGAAACAACTAGATACCACACAGAAGACTAATCACAACATAAATACACAACAAGAATGAAAAGGAATTAAAAGCAGCAACTATCAATACTAATAAAGATAAAATGACTAAAATCAGCCAGGGTAACCAGGCACACGGAAATAAACAATCACTAATACATCACAAACAATAATATAAATCAGATATTCGTGTACAAGACAGAGAATCAACATACAATGGAGGAAGGAGCAAGTTGATGCCAGTGGAAAGAGCTGAGGACTGGGAGTAGCGGAGTGGGCGGGGGCAGGTAGGGTTTCTGAAAAGCTCACCAGCAAATCCTTCACAGAAAAAATTCACACAAGCACCGAATCCACACTTCCAATATCTTGAATCTTCAAAGAAGATAACCAGCAGAAAAACACCACATCTCAAAACTCTGGAATAATCGAGACTGAAAGATTGTGGATGTCACATAGAGGGGGGGGGATGAATAGGCGCTTTAAAATAATTACGGTTTAGGCTTGAACAAATGCGGAATAAACCTAGCGGTTAATTTGTCAAGCAAAAAACCTACAACAACTAGGCTCACCTATGTGCACCAACAACTTATGCTAAGCAAGATAAACAACTAAGTGATAGCAAGATATATAACAAGGAACAATATGTCTATCACAAAGTAAAGTGCATAAGTAAAGGGCTCGGGTAAGAGATAACCGAGGCACACGGAGACAACGATGTATCCCGAAGTTCACACCATTGCGGATGCTAATCTCCATTTGGAGCGGTGTGGAGGCACAATGCTCCCCAAGAAGCCACTAGGGCCACCGTAATCTCCTCACACCCTCGCACAATGCAAGATGCCGTGATTCCACTAAGGGACCCTTGAGGGCGGTCACCGAACCCGTACAAATGGCAACCCTTGGGGGCGGTCACCGAACCCGTACACTTTGGCAACCATTGGGGACGGTCACCGAAACCCATAAAATTGCTCGGGGCGATCTTCACAACCTAATTGGAGACCCCGACGCTTGCCCGGAGCTTTACACCGCAATGATTGAGCTCCGAACACCACCAACCGTCTAGGGCACCAAGGCACCCAAGAGGAACAAGCTCAAGGGTACCAAGCACCCAAGAGTAATAGGCTTCTCAACTTTTCACTTCCATGTATCACCGTGGAGAACTCAAACCGATGCAACTAATGCAATGACAAGGGCACACGGAGTGCCCAAGTCCCTCACTCTCAAATCCCACCAAAGCAATGATACGTCCATTTTGCATCATGTTTTCCTACTGTTATTTATGCTGTTTTATTGTATAATAATGCTTTTTGGAGTAATTCTAATGCCTTTTCTCTCATAATATGCAAGGTATGCACCAAGGGGGAGAATTCTGGCAGCTGGAACTCTAGACCTGAAAAAGCTACGTCAAGCTACATATTCCGCACAACTCCAAATGAGCTAAAATTGCACGAGGAATTTGTATGGAATATTTAATGAATATTGGAGCAAATAAGTACCAGAGGAGGGCCACCAGGTGGTCACAACCCACCTGGGCGCGCCAGGAGGCCTAGGCACGCCCTGCTGGGTGCTGCCCTCCTCAGCCCACCTCCACTGCCTATCTTCTGGTATATAAGTCATTTTGACCTAGAAAAATAAGAGGAGGACATTAGGGACGAAGCGCCACCGCCTCGAGGCAGAACTTGGGCAGGAGCACTTTTGCCCTCCGGTGGAGCGATTCCGTCAGGGAACTTCCCTCCCGGAGGGGGAAATCATCGTCATCATCATCACCAACAACTCTCCCATCTTGGGGAGGGCTATCTTCATCAACATCTTCACGTCACCAACTCCTCTCAAACCCTAGTTCATCTCTTGTGTTCAATCTTTGTAACAAAACTATAGATTGGTGCTTCTGGGTAACTAGTAGTGTTGGTTACATCTTGTAGTTGATTACTATATGGTTTATTTGGAGGAAGATTATATGTTCAGATCCATTATGCTATTTAATACCCCTCTGATCTTGATCATGTTTATCATTTTTGAGTAGTCACTTTCATTCTTGAGGTCACGGGAGAAATCATGTTGCAAGTAATCATGTTAACTTGATATGTGTTCGATATTTTGATGGTATGTATGTTGCCATACTCTTAGTGGTGTCATGTGAACGTCGACTACATGGCACTTCACCATATTTGGGTCTAAGGGAATGCATTGTGGAGTAGTTATTAGATGGTGGGTTGCGAGAGTGACAGAAGCTTAAACCCCAGTTTATGCGCTATTCTGTAAGGGACCGATTGGATCCAAAAGTTTAATGCTATGGTTAGAATTTATGCTTAATACTTTTCTCGTAGTTGCGGATGCTTGCGAGAGGGTTAATCATAAGTAGGAGGTTTGTTCAAGTAAGAACAGCACCTAAGCAGCGGTCCACCCACATATTAAATTATCAAAGTACCGAACACGAATTAAGCCAACATGATGATAGTGACTAGATCAAATTCCCGTGTACCCTCAAGAACACTTTGCTTATCATAAGAAACCGTTTTGGCCTGTCCTTTGCCTCAAAAGGATTGGCTACCTTGTTGCACTTTTGTTACTACAATTTTTACTTGCTCGTTACAAATTATCCTGCTATCAAACTACTCCGCTACTCACAATTTTAGCACTTGCACATAGTACCTTGCTGAAAACCACTTGCCATTTCCTTCTGCTACTCGTTGGTTTCGACACTCTTACTTACAAAAAAGGGCTACAATTGACCCCATACACTTGTGGGTTATCAAGGCAATTTTCTGGCGCCGTTTCCAGGGAGTGAAGCGCTCTTGGTAAGTGGAAATTGGTAAGGAAATATTATTACTACGTGCTGAAATTTATTTTCACTTGCTACTATGGAAAACAATCCTTTGTGGGGTTTGTTCGGGGTATCTTCACCTCGACCGAAACCACAATTAGTTACCTCTCAACCTACTGCACCTACTGAAAATATTGAATATGAAATTCCTTCGGGTATGTTAGAACAACTGCTAGCTAATCCTTATGCAGGAGATGGAACCAAACATCCCGATACACACTTGATATATGTGGATGAAATTTGTAAATTGTTTAAGCTTGCAGGTTTGCCTGGAAATGAAGCTAAGAAGAAGGTTTTCCCTTTATCTTTGAAGGGAAAAGCATTGACATAGTATAGTCTATGCGATGATATTGGATCTTGGAACTGGAACCGTTTGAAATTGGAATTTCATCAAAAAAATTATCCTATGCATCAAGTTCATCGTGCTCGGAATTATATATATATATAATTTTTGGCCTTGTGAAGGAGAAAGTATCGCTCTAGCTTGGGGGAGGCTTAAGTCAATGTTATATTCATGCCCCAATCATGAGCTCTCAAGAGAAATTATTATTCAGAATTTTTATGCTTGGCTTTCTCGTAATGATCAATCCATGCTCAATACTTCTTGTATTGGTTCTTTTATGAAGAAGACTATTGAATTCCGGTGGGATCTTTTGGAAAGGATTAAACGCAACTCTGAAGATTGGGAACTCGATGAAGGTAAAGAGTCATGTATTGAACCTAAGTTTGATTGTGTTAAATCTTTTATGAATACTGATGCTTTTCAAAAGTTTAGCACTAAATATGGGCTTGACTCTGAGATAGTAGCTTCCTTTTGTGAATCTTTTGCTACTCATGTTGATCTCCCTAAGGAGAAGTGGTTTAAATATCACCCACCAATTAAAGAAGAAACTAAAGAACCGGTAAAAGCTAAAGAAGAAACTATCATTTACAATGTCGATCCAGCTGTCCCCACTGCTTATATTGAAAAACCACATTTTCCTGTTAGGATGAAGGAACATGCTAAAGCTTCAACTGTGGTTAACAAAAGTTTTGTTAGAACACCCAAACCTTCTGAACAAATCAAAGTTGAACCTAGTGTTGCTATGGTTAAAGATCTCTTAGTTGATAATATTGATGGGCATGTTATCTACTTATGTAGCGAAGCTTCAAGAATTGCCAAACCTGAAGGAAAAGATAAACATAGACTAGTAGTGGGCATGCCTGTTGTCTCAGTTAAGATAGGAGATCACTGTTATCATGGGTTATGTGAACTAGGTGCTAGTGTGAGTGTTATTCCTTTCTCCTTATATCAAGAAATTAAAGATGAAATAGCACCTGTTGAAATAGAAGACTAGATGTCACTATTAAACTTGCTAATAGAGATATTATATCACCGATTGGGATTCTTAGAGATGTTGAAGTCTTGTGTGGGAAAATAAAATACCCGACTGATTTCCTTGTTCTTAGCACCCCACAAGATGACTTTTGCCCCATTATCTTTGGTAGAAGTTTCTTGAACACCGTCAATGCCAAAATAGATTGTGAGAAACAAACTACCGGTGTTAGCTTTGGTGATGAATCTCATGAATTTAATTTTTTCAAGTTTAGTAAACAACCTCATAAGAAAGATTTGCCTAGTAAGGATGAAATTATTGGTCTTGACTCTATTGTTGTGCCTCCTACTAATCCTTTGGAACAATATTTCCTAGACCATGAAAATGATTTGCATATGCGTGAAAGAAATGAAATATATAGAATCTTTTTCCAACAACCACCTCTGCTTAAACACAATTTGCCTATTGAAACTCCAGGAGGTCCTCCACCTAAAGGTGATCCTGTGTTTGAATTAAAACAATTACCAGACACTTTATGAAATATGATTATCTTGATGAGAAGAAGATATATCCTGCTATTATTAGTGCTAACCTTTCAGAACATGAAGAAGAAAGATTACTGAAAGTTCTAAGGAAGCACGGGGCTGCTATTGGATATACTCATGATGATGTTAAGGGCATTAGTCCCATTCTATGTCAGCACAAGATTAATATGGAACCTGATGCTAAACCCGTTGTTGATCACCAACGTCGGTTAAATCCGAAAATGAAAGAAGTGGTAAGAACGGAAATATTGAAACTTCTGGAAGCAGGTATAATCTATCCTATAGCTGATAGTAGATGGGTAAGTCCTGTTCATTGTGTCCCTAAGAAAGGAGGTATTACATTTGTTCCTAATGATAAGAATGAGCTTATTCCACAAAGAATTGTCACAGGCTATAGAATGGTAATTGATTATAAAAAATTAAATAAAGCTACTAGAAAAGATCATTACCCTCTACCTTTTATTGATCAAATGTTAGAAAGACTATCTAAGCACACACATTTTTGCTTCCTTGATGGATACTCTAGCTTTTTCACAAATACCTGTTTTACAATCCGATCAAGAAAATACCACTTTTACTTGTCCTTTTGGAACATTTGCTTACAGAGCCTTTCGGTTTATGTAATGCACCTGCTACCTTTCAAAGATGTATGACTGTTGTATTCTCTGATTTTTGTGAAAAGATTGTTGAGGTTTTCATGGATGACTTTTCTGTTTACGAGAAGTCTTTTGATGATTGTTTAAGCAATCTTGATTGAATCTTGCAAAGATGTGAACAAACAAATCTCGTCTTGAATTGGGAGAAGTGCCACTTTATGGTTAACGAAGGTATTGTCTTGGGCCATAAAATTTCTGAAAGAGGCATTGAGGTGGACAAAGCCAAGGTTGATGCAATTGAGAAAATGCCATGTCCTAAAGATATCAAAGGTATTCGTAGTTTCCTTGGTCATGCTGGTTACTATAGAAGGTTTATCAAAGACTTTTCTAAAATTTCTATGCCTCTTACTAATCTTTTGCAAAAGGATATTCCCTTTGTGTTTGATGATGATTGCATGGAAGCCTTTGAAACACTGAAGAAAGCCTTAATCACTGCACCTGTTGTTCAACCACCTGATTGGAACTTGCCTTTTGAGATTATGTGTGATGCTAGTGATTATGCTGTTGGTGTTGTTCTAGGACAAAGAGTTGATAAGAAACTAAATGTTATTCACTATGCTAGTAAAACTCTAGACAGTGCTCAAAGAAACTATGCTACTACTGAAAAAGAATTCTTAGCAGTGGTGTTTGCTTGTGAAAAATTCAGATCTTACATTGTTAATTCTAAAGTAATTATTCACACCGATCGTGCTGCTATAAAATATCTTATGGAAAATAAAGATGCTAAACCTAGACTCATTAGGTGGGTTCTTCTGCTACAAGAATTTGATTTGCATATCACTGATAGGAAAGGAGCAGAGAGCCCCGTAGTTGATAACTTGTCTAGACTTGAAAATATTCTTGATGACCCACAACCTATTAATGATAGCTTTCCTGAGGAACAACTAGCTTCAATAAATGTTTCTCATAGTACAGCTCGGTATGCTGACTATGCCAATTATATTGTTGCAAAATACATACTAGTGGGGTTTTTTATTGGCCTTCTCTCTTCAAGGATGCCCGTAAGTTCGTCTCATCATGTGAGGAATGCCATATTGGTAAGCGTCAAGAAATGCCTATGAATTATTCATTTGCTGTTGAACCATTTGATGTTTGGGGATTTGACTTCAGGGACCTTTTCCTTCCTCCAATGGGTATACACATATTTTGGTTGCTGTTGATTATGTTACTAAATGGTTAGAAGCTATTCCAACCAGTAGTGCTGATCACAACACCTCTATTAAAATGCTTAAGGAAGTTATTTTCCCAAGGTTTGGAGTCCCTAGATATTTAATGACTGATGGTGGTTCACACTTAATTCATGGTGCTTTCCGTAAGATGCTTGCTAAGTATGATGTTAACCAAAGAATTGCTTCACCTTATCATCCTCAGTCTAGTGGTCAAGTTGAACTTAGCAATAGAGAAATAAAACTAATCTTACCAAAGACTGTCAATAGGTCCCGGAAGAATTGGTCTAAGAAATTAGATGATGCACTTTGTGCTTATAGAACAACATATAAAAATCCTATGGGTATGTCTCCATATAAAATGGTTTATGGAAAAGCTTGTCATTTACCTCTTGAGTTAGAACACAAAGCATTTTGGGCAATAAAAGAACTCAATTATGATTTCAAACTTGCTGGGGAAAAGAGGTTATTTGATATTAGCTCATTAGATGAATGGAGAACCCAGGCTTATGAAAATTCTAAGTTATTCAAAGAAAAAGTTAAAAGATGGCATGACAAAAGAATCCAAAAGCGTGAGTTCAAAGTAGGAGAATATGTTCTTTTGTACAACTCTCGTTTCAGATTCTTTGCAGGCAAACTCCTCTCCAAATGGGAAGGACCCTATGTAATCGAGGAGGTCTATCGATCTGGAGCTATCAAAATAAATAATGCCAAAGGGACTGCTACGTCTTGAGCTTGCGTTGGTTTTCCTTGAAGAGGAAAGGGTGATGCAGCAATAGTAGCATAAGTATTTCCCTCAAATTTTGAGAACCAAGGTATCAATCCAGTAGGAGGCTCCTCAAAAGTCCCACGCACCTACACAAATGAACAAGAACTCGCAAACAACGGAATAAAGGGGTTGTCAATCCCTTCATGGCCACTTGCAAAAGTGAGATCTGATAGAGATAGTATGATAAGCTAAATATCTTTGGTATTTTTATGATATAGATTAGAAAATAAAAGATGCGAGTAAAAGTAGATTGAAAACTTATATGATAAAAGATAGACCCGGGGGCCATAGGTTTCACTAGTGGCTTATCTCAAGATTGCATAAGTATTAGGGTGGGTGAACAAATTACTGTCGAGCAATTGATAGAAAAGCGAATAATTATGAGATTATCTAGGCATGATCATGTATATAGGCATCACGTCCGTGACAAGTAGACCGACTCCTGCCTGCATCTACTACTATTACTCCACACATCGACCGCTATCTAGCATGCATCTAGAGTATTAAGTTCATAAAGAACAGAGTAACGCATGAAGAAAGATGACATGATGTAGAGGGATAAACTCATGCAATATGATATAAACCCCATCTTTTTATCCTCGATGGCAACAATACAATACGTGCCTTGCTGCCTCTGCTGTCACTGGGAAAGGACACCACAAGATTGAACCCAAAGCTAAGCACTTCTCCCATTGCAAGAAAGATCAATCTAGTAGACCAAACCAAACTAATAATTCAATGAGACTTGCAAAGAGAACTTAATCACACATAAAAGAATTCAGAGGAGATTCAAATATTTCTCATAGATAAACTTGATCATAAACCCACAATTCATCAGATCTCAACAAACACACCACAAAAAAGAGTTACATCGAATAGATCTCCGAGAAGATCAAGGAGAACTTTGTATTGAGATTCAAAGAGAGAGAAGAAGCCATCTAGCTAATAACTATGGACCCGAAGGTCTGTGGTAAACTACTCACAACTCATCGGAAGGGCCTTGGAGATGATGTAGAGGCCCTCCGTGGTTGATTCCCCCTCCGGCGGAGCGCCGGCGAAGGCTCCAAGATGGGATCTCGCGGATACAGAAGGTTATGGTGGTGGAAATAGTTTTTCGTGGTGCTCCTCGATGGTTTCAGGGTACGTGGGTATATATAGGAGGAAGAAGTAGGTCGATGGACGCTCGAGGGGCCCACGAGGGTGGGGGCGCACCCACTTGTAGGGGGCGCGCCGGGCACCCTTGTGGCCGCCTCCTCTGTTGCTTGACGTCCACTCCAAGTCCTCTGGATCATGTTTGTTCTAAAAAGATCTCTCCCGAAGGTTTCATTCCTTTTGGACTCCGTTTGATATTCCTTTTCTTAGAAACACGAAAATAGGCAAAGAAATTGGGCTGGGCCTACGGTTAGTAGGTTAGTCCCAAAAATGATATAAAAGTGTAAAGGAAAGCCCATAAACATCCAAAACGGGTAATATAATAGCATGGAACAATCAAAAATTATAGATACGTTGGAGACGTATCAAGCATCCCCAAGCCTAATTCCTGCTCGTCCTCGAGTAGGTAAATGATAAAAACAGAATTTTTGATGTGGAATGCTACCTAGCATAATTCTCAATGTAATTTTCTTTATTGTGCCATGAATGTTCAGATCCAAATGATTTAAAATAAAAGTTATTGACATAAGAAATAGTAATACTTCAAGCATACAAATCAAGCAATCATGTCTTCTCAAAATAACATGGCTAAAGAAAGTTATCCCTACAAAATCATATAGTCTGGCTGTTGCTCTATCTTCATCACACAAAGTATTTAATCATGCACAACCCCGATGACAAGCCAAGCAATTGTTTCATACTTTAGTAATCTCAAACTTTTTCAACTTTCACGCAATACATGAGCGTGAGCCATGGACATAGCACTGTATGTGGAATAGAATGGTGGTGTGGAGAAGACAAAAAAGGAGAAGATTCTCACATCAACTAGGTGTATCAACGGGCTATGGAGATGCCCATTAATATATATCAATGTGAGTGAGTAGGGATTGCCATGAAACGGATGCACTAGAGCTATAAGTGTATGAAAGCTCAACAAAAGAAACTAAGTGGGTGTGCATCCAACTCGCTTGCTCACGAAGACCTAGGGCAATTTGAGGAAGCCCATCATTGGAATATACAAGCCAAGTTCTATAATGAAAAATCCCCACTAGTATATTAAAGTGACAACATAGGAGACTCTCTATCATGAAGATCATGGTGCTACTTTGAAGCACAAGTGTGGTAAAAAGGACAGTAGCATTGTCCATTCTCTCTTTTTATCTCTTTTTTTGTTTGGCCTTTCTCTTTTTTTATTTGGACTTCCTTTTTTTATTTGGTGGGCTCTTTGGCCTCTCTTTTTTTAAGTCCGAAGTCTCATCCCGACTTATGGGGGAATCATAATCTCCATCATTCTTTCCTCACTGGGACAATGCTTTAATAATGAAGATCATCACACTTTTATTTACTTACAACTCAAGATTACAACTCGATACTTAGAACAAGATATGACTCTATATGAATGCCTCCGGTGGTGTACCGGGATATGCAATGAATCAAGAGTGACATGTATGAAAACTTATGAAGGTGGCCTTGCCACAAATACGATGTCAACTACATGATCATGCAAAGAGCAATATGACAATGATGATGCGTGTCATATAAACGGAACGGTGGAAAGTTGCATGGCAATATATCTCGGAATGGCTACGGAAATGACATAATAGTTAGGTATGGTGGCTGTTTTGAGGAAGGTATATGGTGGGTGTATGGTACCAGCGAAAGTTGTGCGGCACAAGAAAGGCTAGCAATGGTGGAAGGGTGAGAGTTCATATAATCCATGGACTCAACATTAGTCATAAGAACTCATATACTTATTGCAAAAATCTACAAGTCATTGAAAACAAAGTACTACGCGCATGCTCCTAGGGGGATAGATTGGTAGGAAAATACCATCGCTCGTCCCCGACCGCCACTCATAAGGAAGACAATCAATAAATAAAATTGTGCTCCACCTTCATCACAAAGCGGTTCACCATACGTGCATGCTACGGGAATCACAAACTTCAGCACAAGTATTCTTTAAATTCATAATCACCCAACTAGCATGACTCTAATATCACTACCTCCATATCTCAAAACAATTATCAAGTATCAAATTGATCATAGCATCCAATTCACTTTCTATGATAGTTTTTATTATACCCAACTTGGATGCCCATCATTCTAGGACCAATTTTATAACCATAGCAAATACCATGCTGTTCTAAGAGACGCTCAAAATAATATAAGTGAAGCATGAGAGATTAACAATTTCTTCAAAATCAAACCACCGCCACGCTCTAAAAGATATAAGTGAAGCACTCGAGCAAAAACTATCTAGCTCAAAAGATATAAGTGAAGCACATAGCATATTCTAATAAATTCTTAATCAAGTGGGATTCTCCGAAAAAGGTGTGTACAACAAGGATGATTGTGGTAAACTAAAAATCAAAGACTAATATCATACAAGACGCTCCAAGCAAAACACATATCATGTGGCGAATAAAAATATAGCTCCAAGTAAAGTTATCGATA
>CM038146.1:80360860-80631456 GCA_021437245.1 Aegilops speltoides | reverse complement strand
GGAGAGAGTTTGCATCTACATACCACTTGTAGATCGCAGGCGAAGCTTGCAAGGTGATGATGGAGTCGCACTTTCAACGTGATTCAGATCACCGATGCCAAGTGCCGAACGGACAGCACCTCCGTGTTCAACACACGACGGACGATCGACGCCTCCTCCTTCTTGATCCAAAGAAGGGGAAGGAGAGGTTGAGGAAGATGGCTCCACCGGCAAAGACGACGCAGGATGATGGTGGAGATGCAAGATTCGGCTGTGGCTTCACCAAGCTCTCACGGAGGAGGAGATGTGTTGGAGGGAGGGCTGCGCTTGGGAGTTGTGTACAGCCCCCCTTCCCCTTTATATAGGCCCCTGTGGGTAGACGCCCCGAGATCCAATCTGTGGGGGGCGGCTGGCCAGGTGGAGCGCCCTGCTGGGGCGCTTCACCCCTAGGGTTTCAACCCTAGGCGCAGGTGGGCCTAGGGGCGCACCAGCCCCTGGGCTGGTTCCTTCCCTTTGGCCCATGGCCCCCCCGATAGGTGGCTCACTGACCTCGATTCTTCCTGGTCCCAGATTTTACCTAAACCCCAAACTTTCCCGATGGTCAAACACCACTTCCTATATATTATTCTTTACCTCCCGACCCTTCCTAACTCCTCGTGACGTCCGGGATCTCATCCGGACTCAACAACATTCGTGGTCACATACTTGACTTCCTACTAACCCTAGCGCCACCGAACCTTATGTGTAGACCCCACGGGTTCGGGAGACACGCAGACATGACCGAGACGACTCTCGCAATAACCAACAGCGGATCTCGATATCCATGTTGGTTCTACATGCTCCTCGATGATTTCATCGGCTGAACCACGATGTCGAGGATTCGATCAAACCTCGTATACAATTCCTTTGTCAATCGGAGACGTTATTTGCCCGAGACTCGATCGCCGCTTGTATCCCAATACCTTGTTCACCTCGCCTCGGCAAGTCACTTTACTCGCATCAGAATACATGATCCCGTGACCAACACCTTGGTCACATTGAGCTCATTATGATGATGCATTACCGAGTGGGCCCAGTGATACCTCTCCGCCATACGGAGGACAAATCCCGCCTCGATCCGCGGTCAACCCAACAGATACTTTCGGAGATACCGTAATGCACCTTTATAGTCACCCATTACGCCAGACATTTGATACACCCAAGGCACTCCTACGGTAACCGGAGTTACACGATCTCATGGTCGGGAATAGATACTTGACATTGGCAAAGCTTCTAGCAAACGAACTATCCGATCTTTATGCTATGCTTATGATTGTCTTGTCCATCACATCATTCTCCTAATGATGTGATCCCGTTATCAACGACATCCAATGTCCATAGTCGAAACCATGACTATCTATTGATCACAACGAGCTAGTCAACTAGAGGCTCACTAGGGACTCATTGGGTCTAAGTGTTCACACGCATTACGATTTCCGGATAATACATTTATAGCATGAACAAAAGACAATTATCATGAACATTGAAATATAATAATCCTTTTATTATTGCCTCTAGGCATATTTCCAACAGCCTCCCACTTGCACTAGAGTCACCAATCTAGTTACATTGTGATGAATCAACACCCATAGAGTTCTCGTGTTGATCATGTTTTGCACGCGAGAGAGGTTTAGTCAACGGATCTCGCGACATTCAGATCCGTGTGCACTTTGTAAATCTCTATGTCTCCATCTTGAACATTTTCACGGATGGAGTTGAAACGACGCTTGATGTGCTCGGTCTTCTTGTGAAACCCGGCCCTTGGCAAGGGCAATAGCTCCAAAGTGTTGTCACAGAAGAGTTTGATCGGCCCCGACGCATCGGGTATGACTCCTAGGTCGGTGATGAACTCCTTCACCCAAATTGCTTCATGCGCCGCCTCCGAGGCTGCCATGTACTCCGCTTCACACGAGATCCCGCCACGACGCTTCGCTTGTACCGCACCACCATCGCTTCCACCATTCAACATATACACGATCCGGTTTGTGACTTAGAGTCATCCAGATCTCGAGTCGGGTTAGCGCCGACGTAACCTTTACGATTTAGCTCTTCGCTCTCCATAAACGAGAAACATGTCCTTTGTCCTTTTCGTGTACTTCAGATATTCTTGACCGCTGTCCAGTTGTTCCTTGCCGGATTACTTTGGTATCTTGCAACCAAACTTACGGCAAGGTTTACATCGGTCCGTACACAAGATGGCATACATAATAGATCCTATGGTCAAGCATAGGGATGACACTCATCTCTTCTTTATCTTTTGCCGTGGTCGCGATCGAGCTGAGCTCAATTTCACACCTTGTAACATAGGCAAGAACCCTTTCTTGACTGATCCATTTTGAACCTCTTCAAAATCTTATCAAGGTATGTGCTTTGTGAAAGACCTATGAGGCGCCCCTCGATCTATCCCTATAGATTTTGATGCCTAATATATAAGCAGCTTCTCCAAGGTCCTTCATTGAAAAACACTTGTTCAAGTAGGCCTTAATGTTGTCCGTAAGTTTTGTATCATTTCCCATCAAGAGTATGTCATCTACATATAATAGGAGAAATGCTACAGAGCTCCCACTCACTTTCTTGTAAACGCAGGCTTCCATAAGTCTCAGAAACCCAAACGCTTTGATCATCTCATCAAAACGAATGTTCCAACTCCGAGATGCTTGCACCAGCCCATAAATGGATCACCGGAGCTTGCATACTTTGCTAGCATTCTCGAGGATCGACAAAACCTTCCTACCGCATCATATACAGCCTCTTCCTTAAGATGTCCGCTAAGGAATGCTGTTTTGACGCCCATCCGCCATATCTCATAATCATAGTATGCGCAATTGCTAACATGTTTCGGACGGACTTAAGCTTCACTACGGAGAGAATGTCTCGTCAGAAGTCAATCCCTTGAACTTGTCGATAACCTTTAGCGACAAGTCGAGCTTTATAGATGGTAACATTACCATTCGCGTCCGCCTTCTTCTTAAAAATCCATTTATTTTCTATCGTCACGATCATCGGGCAAGTCTGCCAAAGTCCATACTTTGTTTTCATACATGGATTCTATCTCGGATTTCATGGCCTCAAGCCATTTGTTGGAACTGGCCCGCCATTGCTTCTTCATAGTTCAAGGTTCATTGTTGTCTAGCAACATGATTTCCATGACAGGTTGCCGCATTCACTGTGCGGAACGTGTCCTCGTGGACCTTCAAGTTCAAGAGTGACTTGATCCGGCACCTTGATCATCATCAACGCTTCCTCTTCGGTGTGGGCATCACAGAACGGTTTCCTCGCTGCACCACTTTCCTGCTCGAGAGGTAGTACTTCATCGAAGTTCTACTTTCCTCCCACTTACTTCTTTCGAGAGAAACTTTTCTCTAGAAAGCATCCGCTCTGGCAACAAAGATCTTGCCTTCGATCTTAAGTAGAAGGTATACCCGATAGCTTCCTTAGGGTATCCTATGAATACGCATTTTTCCGACTTGGGTTCGAAGCCAGTTGAAGTTTCTTGACATAAGCATCGTGATCCCCAAACTTTTAGAAACGATACTTAGGTTTCTTCCCAAACCATAATTCATACGGTGTCGCCTCAACGGATTTAGACGGTGCCCTATTTAAAGTGAATGTAGCTGCCTCTAGAGCGATCCCCAAAATGATAGCGTAAATCGGTAAGAGACATCATAGACCGCACTATATCCAATAGAGTGCGACACGACGCTCGACACACCGCTTTACCGAGGTGTTCCAGCGGCGTGAGTTGTGAAACGATTCCACATTTCCTTAAGTGTGTACCAAATTCGTGACTTAAGTATTCTCCTCCACGATCCGATCAGAAGAATTTTATCTTTCGGTCACGCTGATTCTCTACCTCACTGAAATTCCTTGAACTTTTCAAAGGTCTCAGACTTGTGTTTCATTAAGTAGACATACCCATATCTACTTAAGTCATCCGTGAGAGTGAGAACATAACGATATCCTCCATGAGCCTCAACACTCATTGGACCGCATACATCGGTATGTATGATTTCCAACAAGTTGGTCGCCGCCCATTGTTCCGAGAACGGAGTCTTGGTCATTTTGCCTAAGAGGCAAGGTTCGCATGTGTCAAACGATTCATAATCAAGAGACTCTAAAAGTCCATCAAGATGGAGCTTCTTCATGCGCTTGACACCAATGTGACCAAGGCGGCAAGTACACAAGTATGTGGGACTATCGTTATCAACTTTACATCTTTTGGCATCCACACTATGAACATGTGTAATATTACGCCGAGATTCATCAAGAATAAACCATTGACCATCGGAGCATGACCATAAAACATATCTCTCATATAAATCGAACAACCATTATTCTCGGACTTAAATGAGTAGCCATCTCAGATTAAACGAGATCCAGATACAATGTTCATGCTCAAACTTGGCACTAAATAACAATTATTGAGGTTTAAAACTAATCCCAGAGGTAAATGTAGAGGCAGCGTCGACGGCGCATCACATCGACTCGAACCATTCCCGACGCCAAGCATCGTCACCTCGCCCTTCGCCAGCCTCCGCTTATTCCGCAGCCCCCTGCCGTGAGTTACATATGTGAGCAACGGCACCGTATCAAATACCTGTGAGTTACTACGAGTAATCGGTAAGGTACACATCAATTACATGTATATCAAATATACCTTTGGTGTTGCCGCCTTCTTATCCGCTAAGTATTTGGGGCGTTCCGCCCAAAGGTTCTTTCCCTTGCAATAAAAGCACTCACCTCGTGCTTGGGTCCATTCTTTGACTTCTTCCCAAGAACAAAGCTTACGGGGCGCAACATCTTTGCCGCCCTTCTTGAAGTTCTTCTTACCCTTGCCCTTCTTGAACTTAGTGGTCTTATTGACCATCAACACTTGATGTTCTTTCTGATTTCAGCCTCACGACTTCAAAGATCGAGAACACTTCGTGAATGGTCTTTACCATCCCCGCATGTTGTAGTTCATCACAAAGCTCTTGTAGCTTGGTGGGAGCGATCGAGGATTCTGCCAATGACCGCCTCATCTCGAGGTTAATGTTCAATCGGGTCATACGAAGCGCAACCCGCATATCTTCGTGATGTGTTCATCGACGTAACTGTTCTCCTCCATCTTACAACTCGAGAACTTGTTTGAGACATCATATCTCTCGACCCGGCATGAGCTTGGAAAACTAGTTTCAGCTCTTCTAACATCTCATATGCTCCGTGATGCTCAAAACGCTTTTGGAGCCCCTGTTCTAAGTCAGAGAGCATGCCGCACCGAACGAGGGAGTAATCATCAAGACGAAGTTTGCTGCCGCTCATAACGCCTTGGTTCTTCGACGGAGCGGCACCTAGCGGTCCTTCTAGGACACATTGCTTCCTCGGCAGCTATGAGGATGATCTCGTGTTCCGAACCAATCCGTATAGTTGCTGCCATCATCTTTCAAATTTTGGTTTTCTAGGAACGCGCTGAAGTTCATGTTGACATTAGCGCTGGCCATTGATCTACAAGACATATTTGCAAAGGTTTTAGACTAAGTTCATGATAATAAAGTTCTTAATCAAAATTATGAACTCCCACTTAGATCGACATCCTCTAGTCATCTAAGTGTTACACGATCCGAGTCGACTAGCCCGTGGTCCGATCATCACGTGAGACGGACTAGCCATCGCTTGTGAACATCTTCATGTTGATCGATCTTCCATACGACTCGTGTTCGACCTTTCGGTCTCCGTGTTCCGAGGCCATGTCCGCACATGCTAGGCTCGCCAAGTTAACCCTAAGTGTTTTCGCTGTAAAACTGTCTTACACCCGCTGTATGTGAACGTAAGGATCCATCACACCCCATCATCACGCGGTGCTTAGAAACGATTTAACCGTAGCAACGGTACGCTAGGGGAGAACACTTCTTGAAATTTTATAAGGATCATCTTATTTACTACCGTCAGCCCTAAGTAAACAAGATGTAAAAGCATAATAAACATCACATGCAATTATATAGTTGTGACATGATATGGCCAATATCATCAAGCTCCATTGATCTCCATCTTCGGGCTCCATGATCATCTTGTCACCGCTTGACACCATGATCTCCATCATCATGATCTCCATCATCGTGTCTTCATGAAGTTGTCACGCTAACGACTACTTCTACTTCTATGACTAACGCGCTTAGTAATGAAGTAAAGTAGTTTACATGGCGCTCTTCAATGACACGCAGTCATACAAAAAATAAAGACAACTCCTATGGCTCTCGCCGTTGTCATACTCATCGACATGCAAGTCGTGAATCCTATTACAAGAACATGATCTCATACATCACAATTCAACATTCATCACAACTTCGCCATATCACATCACATGATCAATCGCTGCAAAAACAAGTTAGACGCTCTCTAGTTGTTGTTGCATCTTTACGGGCTGCATTGGGTTCTAGCAAGAACGCTTTTCTTACCTACGTAATCACCACAACGTGATTTTGTCAACTTCTATTTACCCTTCATAAGGGCCTTGTTCATCGAATCCGCCCCAACTAAAGTGGAGAGACAGACACCGCCAGCCACCTTATGCAACTAGTGCATGTCACCGGTGGAACCGGTCTCACGAAGCGCACGTAAGGTTGGTCCGGGCCGCTTCATCCCACAATACCGCTGAGCAAGAAAAGACTAGTAGAGGCAAGTAAGATGACAAGATCAACGCCCACAACAAATTGTGTTCTACTCGGCATTAGAGAACTACGATGACCTAGCTCATGATGCCATCGCTGGGGAACGCTAGTAAAATTAAAATTTTTCCTACGGCTTCACCAAGATCCATCTATGAGTTCATCTAAGCAACGAGTAACGGAGAGAGTTTGCATCTACATACCACTTGTAGATCGCGGCGGAAGCTTGCAAGGTGATGATGGAGTCGACTCGAACGTGATTCAGATCACCGATGCCAAGTGTCAACGGACAGCACCTCCGCTGCTCAACACACGTGACGGACGATCGACGCCTCCTCCTTCTTGATCCAGCAAGGGGGAAGGAGAGGTTGAGGAAGATGGCTCCACCGGCAAAGACGACGGCGTGATGATGGTGGAGATGCAAGATTCGGCAGGCTTCGCCAAGCCTCTACGGAGGAGGAGATGTGTTGGGAGGGAGGGCTGCGCCTTGGGAGTTGTGTACAGCAGCCCCTTCCCCTTTATATAGGCCCCCTGTGGTAGAGCCCCGAGATCCAATCTCCGGTGGGGCGGCCAGGGGTGGAGTGCCCCTGCCAAAGGGCGCTTCCACCCCTAGGGTTTCAACCTAGGCGCAGGTGGGCCTAGGGGCGACCAGCCCCTCGTGGCTGGTTCCTTCCCTTGGCCCATGGGGCCCTCCGGATAGGTGGCCCCACCTGTGGACCTCGGATTCTTCCGGTGGTCCCAGATTTTACCGAAACCCCAAACTTTCCCGATGGTCAAACACCACTTCCTATATATTATTCTTTACCTCCGACCTTCCTAACTCCTCGTGACGTCCGGATCTCATCCGGACTCCAACAACATTCAGTGGTCACATACTTGACTTCCTACTAACCCTAGCATCACCGAACCTTATGTGTAGATTCCACGGTTCGAGACACGCAGACATGACCGAGACGACTTTCGCAATAACCAACAGCGGATCTCGATATCCATGTTGGCTCTACATGCTCCTCGATGATTTCATCGGTTGAACCACGATGTCGAGGATTCGATCAAACCCTCGTATACAATTCCTTTGTCAATCGGTACGCATTTGCCCGAGACTCGATCGCCTGTATCCCAATACCTTGTTCAGCCTCGCTCTCGGCAAGTCACTTTACTCGCACTATAATACATGATCCCGTGACCAACACCTTGGTCACATTGAGCTCATTATGATGATGCATTACCGAGTGGGCCCAAGGATACCTCTCCGCCATACGGAGGACAAATCCCGCCTCGATCCGTGTCAACCCAATGATACTTTCGAGATACCGTAATGCACCTTTATAGTCACCCGCTTACGCCAGGACGCTTTGATACACCCAAGGCACTCCTACGGTAACCGGAGTTACACGATCTCATGGTCGAAGGAATAGATACTTGACATTGGCAAAGCTTCTAGCAAACGAACTATCCGATCTTTTATGCTATGCTTATGATTGTTCTTGTCCATCACATCATTCTCCTAATGATGTGATCCCGTTATCAACGACATCCAATGTCCATAGTCGAAACCATGACTATCTATTGATCACAACGAGCTAGTCAACTAGAGGCTCACTAGGGACTCATTGGGTCTAAGTGTTCACACGCAGTATTACGATTTCCTGATAATACATTTATAGCATGAACAAAAGACAATTATCATGAACATTGAAATATAATAATCCTTTTATTATTGCCTCTAGGCATATTTCCAACATTATGATCCGACAACCCCAAAGTGACAATAATCGGATACTTCTCGTGATGACCGTAGTTTGAGGAGTTCATGTATTCACTATGTGCTAATGCTTTATTCCGTTCTCTATTAAAAGGAGGCCTTAATATCCCTTAGTTTCATAGGACCCCGCCGCCACGGGAGGGTAGGACAAAAGATGTCATGCAAGTTCTTTTCCATAAGCATGTATGACTATATACGGAATACATGCCTACGTTACATTGATGAACCGGAGCTAGTTCTCGGTCACCCTATGTTATAGCTATTACATGAGGAATCGCATCCCACATAATTATCCATCATCGATCCATTGCCTACGAAGCTTTTCACATCTTGTTCTTCGCTTATTTACTTTTCCGCTATATTGCTACAATCACTACAAAACCCAAAACATTACTTTTGCTACCATTACCTTTATTATCATATTACTTTGCTACTAAATACTTTGTCTGCAGATACTAAGTTATCCAGTGTGGTTGAATTGACAACTCAACCGCTAATACTCAAGAATATTCTTTGGCCCCTTATGTCGAATCAATAAATTTGGGTTGAATACTTTACCCTCGAAAGTGCTATGTATCCCCTACACTTGTGGGTTATCAAGACTAATTTCTCGTGCCATTGCCGGGAGCATAGATCTATTCTCTGAGTCACTTGGGATTTATATCTGTTGATTACTATGAGGAACTTGAAAGATGAAAGAACCAAGATTTTTCCCTCAACTATGAGGGGAGGTAAGGAACTGCCATCTAGCTCTGCACTAGATTCTCCTTCTGTTAGTAGTAAACTTGCGACACCTAAACCTGCTACTGCTATGAATTCTGATATGTCACATTTTATTGATGATGCCACTTCTGCTTTGCATGATACTTATGATGAAACTACTTCTGTGCGTGATACTACTTTGCCATTAGGTGAATTTCTCTTGATGAACAACTTGCTAGGGTTAGAGAGAATGAAATTATTGAAGATGCTATTATTGACGATGGTGTTGATGAAAATTCTCCCAATGATTATGAATTGCCTGTTGTTCCTGAGGGTTATGTTATGAATGAAGAAGCTGCTAGAGCTATCTTTGCTTGCAATGATTGATATGATCTTAAAAGTTATTAGCTAAATGGAAGCAAATAACTCTTAATGCTAGAATGAAACCCGACCTCGCTTTTGCTACTTCACCTATCTCGTGTTAATGATAAGGATTATGAATTCTCTGTTGATCCTAAATTATTACTTTAGTTGAATCGATCCTTTTATGGCCTTGAATCAAACTGCTGTGGCACATCTTACCAATTTGAATGATATAGCCACCCTGCTTACTCATGATGATAAATCTCGCTATTATTATATCCTTAAGATATTTTCATTCTCATTAAAGGGTGATGCTAAGACTTGAATAATTCTCTTGCTCCTAGTTGTATGCGTAGTCCCTGTGATATGATTTATTATTTCGCTAAATATTTCCCTCGCTCATAAGAAACAAGTGCCTTATGGAAATATATAACTTTGTGCAAATCAAAGAAGAGAGTCTCCCACAAGCTTGGGGAGGCTTCTCCGATTACTTAATGCTTTGCTCGATCATCCTCTTAAGAAAAACGAAATACTTGATATCTTCTATAATGGACTAACCGATGCTTCCAAGGATTACTTGGATAGTTGTGTTGGTTGTGTTTTCGTGGAAAGAACAATGATTTAAGCTGAATTACTATTGAATAATATGTTGACTAATGAAAATAATTGGACTCTTCCTGAGCCAACTCCTGAGCCTATTCCTAAACCCACTCCAAAGAAGAGAGGTGTTTTATTTCTCAGTCTTGAAGATATGCAAGAGGCAAAGAAATCAATGAAAGAAAAAGGTATTAAAGCTGAAGATGTGAAGAATTTACCACCTATTGAAGAAATACATGGTCTTAATATACCGCCTGTTGAAGAACCACATTGTCTTGATAACCCGACACAGGTAGTAAAGGTAAATTCTCTCTATAGATATGATAAGTTGAAATCCCCTCTACTAAATTTCATAGCCCGTGCTTAGATGAATTTGATGAATTTATGGCTAGACAAGAAAGTTTTAATGCTTATGTTGGTAGAGAGTTAAAGAATAATTCTTTCGAGATAGGACGCGTGAGCAATAATATGGCTAGAGTTAAAGGTGACCTCAAACTCATTAGCAAATATGCTTCTATGGTTGCTACTCAAGATGAGCAAGTACTTAAAGCTCAAAATGATTTGCTTGATGAATTAAATAATAAACATGACTTCGCTGTTAGAGTGGCTGCTAGAACTGTAGAATGACTCAGAACCCTTGTATCCTAAAGGCCACGCTAAGAGAATCGAGCAAGATTCTCGTGAGAAATAATTTAGAGGCACCTAGTTCTTCTAAAAAGAAAAAAGAAAACGATAGAACTTTGCATGCTTGTAGTGAACTCCGTCAGAAGACACACCTGAGAATCCCAATGATATTTCTATCTCTGATGCTGAAACACAATTAGGTGATGAACATGAACCTAGTGATAATGTTAATGATAATGTTCATGTTGATGCTCAACCTAGCAAAAATAATGATGTAGAGATTGAACCTGTTGTTGATCTTGATAACCCATAATCAAAGAATCAACGTTATGATAAGAGAGATTTTGTTGCTAGGAAGCACGGTAGAGAAAGAGAACCATGGGTTCAGAGACCCATGCCCTTTCCTCCTAAACCATCCAAGACAAAGGATGATGAGGATTTTGAGCGCTTTGCTGAAATGATTAGACCTATCTTCTTACATATGCGCTTAACTAATATGCTTAAAGTAAATCCTTATGCTAAGTATATGAAGGATATCATTACAAACAAAAGAAAGATACCGGAAGCTGAAATTTCCACCATGCTTGCTAATTACACTTTTAAAGGTGGTATACCAAAGAAACTTGGAGATCCGGGGGTACCAACTATACCATGCTCCATTAAAAGAAATTATGTTAGGACTGCTTTATGTGATCTTGGAGCCGGTGTTAGTGTTATGCCTCTCTCTTTATATCGTAGACTTGAATTGAATAAGTTGACACCTACTGAAATATCATTGCAAATGGCCGATAAATCAACTGCTATACCTGTCGGTATTTGATACATCTCCAACGTATCTATAATTTTTGATTTTTCCATGCTATTATATTACCCCTTTTGGATGTTTATGGGCTTTATTTTACACATTTATATCATTTTTGACTAACCTACTAACCGAGTCCCAGCCCAGACATATTTTTTTTTTGCCTATTTCAAGATTTCAAGAAAAGGAATATCAAACGGAGTCCAAACGGAATGAAGCCTTCTGGAGCGTGATTTTGGAACTAACATGATCCAGAGGACTTGGAGTGCAAGTCAAGAAGCACCAAGCTTTCCACGAGATAGGAGGGCGCCTCATAGGGTGCGCCTCGCCTTGTGGCTCCCTCAGGGCCCACCGACGCATTTCTTCCTCCTATATTAGCCTACGATCCCTAAACAACCAGGAGCGGACGAAACACAATTTCCACCACCGTAACCTTATGTATCCGCGAGATCTCATCTTGAGCCTTCACCGCACTCACGGAGGGGGAATCGACCATGGAAGGCTTCTACATCAACATCCTTGCCCTCCGATGAGTTGTGAGTAGTTTACCACAGACCCACGGGTCCATAGTTATTAGCTAGTTGGCTTCTTCTCTTTTGATCTCAATACAATGTACTCCCTCTCTTGTGGAGATCTATTTGATGTAAACTCTTTTGTGGTGTGTTTGTCGAGATCCGATGAATTGTGGGTTTATGATAAAGTTTATCTATGAATAATATTTGAATCTTCTCTCAATTCTTTTATGTATGATTGAGTTATCTTTGCAAGTCTCTTCAATTATCAGCTTGGTTTGGACTACTAGATTGATCTTTCTTGCCATGGGAGAAGTGCTTAGCTTTGGGTTCAATCTTATGTGTCCTTACCCAAAGGATGTAAAGGGTTGCAAGGCACGATTGTATTGTTGCCATCGAGGATAACAAGATGGGTTTATATCATATTACTTGAGTTTATCCTCTACATCATGTCATCTTGCTTAATGCTACTCGCTCTTATGAACTTAATACTCTAGATGCAAAGTGTGAGTCGGTCAATGTGTGGAGTAATAGTAGTAGATGCAAAGTGAGAGTCGGTCTACTTGTTACGCACGTGATGCCTATATACATGATCATGCTTAGATAATCTCATAATTATTCGCTTTCTATCGATTGCTCGACAAGAATTTGTTCACCCAACGAGGAGTCCTCGACTAGGGGTGTCCTACAGCCGACTCCAAGACTACGAAGATACAAGATTGAAGACTCCGCTCATGTCCGGATGGTACTTTCCTTGGCGTGGAAGGCAAGCTTGGCAATACGGATATGTAGATCTCCTACCATTGTAACCGACTCTGTAATCCCTAGCCTCCTCCGTGTCTATATAAACCGGAGGGCTTTAGTCCGTAGGACAACATACATTACAACAATCATACCATAGGCTAGCTTCTAGGGTTTAGCCTCCTTGATCTCGTGGTAGATCCACTCTTGTACTACCAATATCATCAATATTAATCAAGCAGGATGTAGGGTTTTACCTCCATCGAGAGGGCCCAAACCTGGGTAAAACATTGTGTCCCTTGTCTCCTGTTACCATCCGCCTAGACGCACAGTTCGGGACCCCCTACCCGAGATCCGCCAGTTTTGACACCGACATTGGTGCTTTCATTGAGAGTTCCTCTGTGTCGTCACCGATAGGCTTGATGGCATCTTTGAAGGAAATATGCCCTAGAGGCAATAATAAAGTTATTATTTATTTCCTTATTTCATGATAAATGTTTATTATTCATGCTAGAATTGTATTAACCGGAAACATAATACATGTGTGAATACATAGACAAACATAGTGTCACTAGTATGCCTCTACTGACTAGCTCGCTTATCGAGATGGTTATGTTTCCTAACCATGGACAAAAGAGTTGTCATTTGATTAATGGGATCACATCATTAGGAGAATGATGTGATTGACTTGACCCATTCTCGTTAGCTTAGCACTTGATCGCTTAGTATGTTGCTATTGCTTTCTTCATGACTTATACATGTTCCTCGTAATTATGAGATTATGCAACTCCTGCTACCGGAGGAACACTTTGGTACTACCAAACGCCACAACGAATCGGGTGATTATAAAGGAGTACTACAGGTGTCTCCGAAGGTACATGTTGAGTTGGCGATTTCGAGATTAGGTTTTGTCACTCCGATTGCCTGAGAGGTATCTCTGGCCTCTCTCGTAATGCACATCATTATAAGCCTTGCAAGCAATGTAACCAATGAGTTGGTTACGGATGATGCATTACGTAACGAGTAAAGAGACTTGCTAGTGACGAGATTGAACTAGGTATTGATACCGACGATCGAATCTCGCAAGTAACATACCGATGACAAAGGGAACAACGATGTTGTTATGCGGTTCGACCGATAAAGATCTTCGAGAATATGTAGGAGCCAATATGGGCATCCAGGTCCCGCTATTGGTTATTGACTAAGAATAGTTCTAGGTCATGTCTACATAGTTCTCGAACCCGTAGGGTCCGCATGCTTAAGGTTTTGATGATGCTTATATTATGAGTTTATTAGTTTTGATGTACCAAGGAGTTCGGAGTCCCGGATGAGATCGGGACATGACGAGGACTCTCAAATGGTCGATACGTAAAGATCGATATATTGACGACTATATTCGAGTTCGGAAAGGTTCCGAGTGATTCGGTATTTTTCGAGTACCGAGAGTTACGGAATTCGCCGGGAGAAGTATTGGGCCTTATTGGGCCCTCAAGGAAAGAGAGAGGCTGCCTAGGGCAGGCCGCAGCTTCCATGGCCTAGTCCGAATTGACTAGGGAGGGGCCGCACCCTCCTTCCTTCCCTCTCTCTTCCCTTCCTAGTCTCCTACTCCTAATACATGGAAGGGCTCCTAGTTGATTAGAAAGGGGAATCTTACTCCCTGGGAGTAGGACTCCCTGTATGCCGCCATAGTAGAGGGCCGGCCCTCCCTCCTCCACTCCTTTATATACGGGGTAGGGGCACCCCATAGACACACAAGTTGATCTACGGATCGCTCTTAGCCGCAGCGGTGCCCCTTCCACCATATTCCACCTCGGTCATATCGTCATGCGCTTAGGCGAAGCCCTCGCGCCGTAGAACATCAAGATCGCCACCACGCCGTCAGGTCGACGGAACTCTCCCCGACACTCTGCTGATCGAGTTCGAGGGACGCCATCGAGCTGAACGCAGTCGAACTCGAGGCTCCGTGACGCTCGGTGCTTGGATCGGTCGATCGTGAAGACGACGACTACATCAACCGCTAAGCAGTTAACGCTCGCTTACGGTTCACGAGGGTACGTGGACAAACACTCTCCTCTCGCTGCTCTATCATCACCATGATCTTGCGGTGCGAGGAAATTTTTAAATTACTACGCTCCCCAACAAAGGGCATCCGAGCCAGGTTTTATGCGCTGATGTTATATGCATGAGTAGAACACAAGTGAGTTGTGGACGATATAAGTCATACCGCCTACGAGCATGTCATATTTCGTTCAGCGGTATTGGAGATGAAGCGCCCGACCGACATTACGCTGACACTTACGCGAGACCGGTTTCACTGCTACGGCACTCGTGCTTAAAGGTGGCTGGTGGGTGTCTGCTCTCATTACTTTAGTTGAACCGAGTGTGGCTACGCCGGTCCTTGTGAAGGTTAAAACGAGTCTATTTGACAAGCTATCGCTGTGGTTTTGATGCGAGGTAAGAACGGTTCTTGCTAAGCCCGTAGCAGCCAAGTAAAATTTGCAACAACAAAGTAGAGGACGTCTAACTTGTTTTTGCAGAGCATGTCGTCATGTGATATGGTCAAGACGTGATGCTATATTTTATTGTATGAGATGATCATGTTTTGTAACCGAAGTTATCGGCAATCGCAGTGAGCCATATGGTTGTCGCTTATTGTATGAAATGCAAACGCCTCAGTAATTGCTTTTACTTTATCACTAAGCGGTAGCGATAGTCATTGAAGCAATAGATGGCGAAACGACAACGATGCTACGATGGAGATCAAGGTGTCGCTACCGGTGACGATGGTGATCACGACGGTGCTTTGGAGATTGAGATCACAAGCACAAGATGATGATGGCCATATCATATCACTTATATTGATTGCATGTGATGTTTATCCTTTATGCATCTTATCTTGCTTTGATCGACGGTAGCATTTTAAGATGATCTCTCACTAATTATCAAGAAGTGTTCTCCCGAGTATGCACCGCTATGAAAGTTCTTCGTGCGAGACACCACGTGATGATCGGGTGTGATAGGCTCTACGCTCAAATACAACGGTGCAAAACAGTTGCACACGCGAATACTCAGTTATACTTGACGAGCCTAGCATATACAGATATGGCCTCGAACACGGAGACCGAAGGTCGAGCGTGAATCATATAGTAGATATGATCAACATAGAGATGTTCACCATTGAAACTACTCCATCTCATGTGATGATCGGACATGGTTTAGTTGATTTGGATCACGTGATCACTTAGATGACTAGAGAGATGTCTGCCTAAGTGGGAGTTCTAAGTAATATGATTAATTTAACTTAAATTTATCATGAACTTAGTCCCGTAGTATTTTGCAAATTATGTTGTAAGATCAATAGCTTGCGTTGTTGCTTTCATATGTTTATTTTGATATGTTCCTAGAGAAAATTGTGTTGAAAATGTTAGTAGCAATGATGCGGATTGGATCCGCGATCCGAGGTTTATCCTCATTGTTGCACGTAAGAATTATATCCTTAATGCACCGCTAGGTGATGCACCTATTGCAGGAGCAGATGCGACGTTATGAACATTTGGCTAGCTCAATATGATGACTACTTGATAGTTTTGTGCACCATGCTTTATGGCTTAGAATCGACTTCAAAGACGTTTTGAACGCCATGGACCATATGAGATGTTCCAGAATTGAAGTTAATATTTCAAGCAAACCCGAGTTGAGAGATATGAAGTCTCCAACAAGTTCTATAGCTAAAAGATGGAGGAGAATCGCCAACTAGTGAGCATGTGCTCAGATTGTCTCGGGTACTTCAATCGCTTGAATCAAGTGGAGTTAATCTTCCATAAGTTAGTGATTGATGAATTTTCTAGTCACCATCACTAAGTTACTAGAACTTCGTGATGAACTATAGTATGCAAGGGATGATGAAAACGATTCCCAAGCTCTTCGTGATGCTGAAATCAACGAAGGTAGAAATCAAGAAAAGCATCAAGTGTTGATGGTTAACAAGATCACTAGTTTCAAGAAAAGGGCAAAGGAAAGAAAGGAACTTCAAGTAGAATGACAAGCAAGTTGTCACTCCCGTGAAGAAGACCAAAGCTGACCAAAGCCTGAAACCGAAAGTGCTTAATCGCAAAGGAAATGGTCACCGAAGCGAAATGCCCTCAATATTTGGTGGGTAAGAAGGATGGCAAAGTGAACAAGTGTATATTTGATATATAGGATATTGATGTGTGCCTTACTAGTGTTTATAGTAGCCCCGAGTATTTGATACTTGTTCGTTGCTAAGATTAGTAATTCAAACGGAGTTGCGTAATAAACAAAGACTAGTTAAGGGTGAAGTGACGATGTTTGTTGGAAGTGGTTCCAAGATTGATATGATCATCATCGCACACCCCTATACTTTCGGATTTGTGTTGAACCTAAATAAGTGTTATTTGGTGTTTGCGCTGAGCATGAATATGATTTGATCATGTTTATTGCAATACGTTATTCATTTAAGTTAGAGAACAATTGTTGTTCGCTTACATGAATAAAACCTTCTATGGTCATACACACCAACCAAAATGGTTTGTTGGATCTCGATCGTAGTAATACACATATTCATAATATTGAGGCCAAAAGATGCAAAGTTAATAATGATAGTGCAACTTATTTGTGGCAATCGCTGCTCAGGTCATATTGGTGTAAAGCGCATGAAGAAACTCCATGCCGATGGGATTTTGGAATCACTTGATTATGAATCACTTGATGCTTGCAAACCATGCCTCATGGGCAAGATGACTAAGACTCCGCTTCTCCTAACAATGAAGCGAGCAACCGACTTATTGGAAATAATACATACCGATGTATGCGATCCGATGAGTGTTGAGGCTCATGTGGGTATCGTATTTTCCGACCTTCATAGATGATTTGAGCAGATATTGGTATATCTACTTGATGAAACGTAAGTCCGAAATAGTTGAAAGGTTCAAAGAATTTCAGAGTGAAGTGGAAAATCATCGTAACAAGAAAATAAAGTTTCGCGATCCGATCATGGAGATGAATATTTGAGTTACGAGTTTGGTCTTCAATTAAAACAATGTGGAATAGTTTCACAGCTCACGCCACCTAGAACACCACAACGTTATGGTGTGTCCGAACGTCAGAATCAAGACTTTATTTGATATGGTGCAATCTATGATGTCTCTTACCGATTTACCACTATCATTTTGGGGTTATGCATTAGAGACAATCTGCATTCACTTTAAATAGGGCATCATCAAAACCGCTGAGATGACGCCTTATGAACTGTGGTTTAGCAAGAAACCAAAGTTGTCGCTTAAAGTTTGGGGCTGCGATGCTTATGTGAAAAAATTTCAACCTCGATAAGCTCGAACCCAAATCGAGAAGTGCGTCTTCATGGAATACCCAAAGGTAACTATTGGGTACACCTTCTATCACAGATCCAAGGCAAGTTATTCGTTGTTAAGATGGATCCTTTCTAAGAGAAGAAGTTTCTCTCGAAAGGAGTGAGGGAGGAAAGTAGAGCTTGATAAGGTAATTTGTACCTTCTCCCAAATTGGAAAGTAGTTCATCGTAAATCAGTTCCAAGTGATTCCTACACCAATTAGTGAGGAAGCTAATGATGATGATCATGAAACTTCAGATCAAGTTACTACAAAAACCTCGTAGGTCTTCCAAAGTACAGTCCGCTCCAGAGTAGTACGGTAATACTGTTCTGGAAGTCATGTTACTAGACCATGATGAACCTACGAACTATGAGGAAGTGATGATGAGCCCAGATTCCGCGAAATGGCTCAAGGCCATAAAATCTGAGATATGATCCATGTATAAGAACAAAGTATGGACTTTGATTGACTTGCTCGATGATCAGCAAGCCATGTTAAATAAATGGATCTTCAAGAGGAAGACGGACGTTGATAGTAGTGTTACTATCTACCAAGCTCGACTTGTTGCGTAAAGGTTTTCAACAAGTTCAAGGTGTTGAATACGATGAGATTTTCTCACTCGATCGATGCTTAAGTCTGTCTCAATCATGTTAGCAATTGCCACATTTTATGAAATCTGCAAATGGATGTCAAAACTGCATTCCTTAATGAATTTATTAAAGAAGAGTTGTATATGATGCAACCGTAAGGTTTTGTCAATCCTAAAGGTGCTAATAAAATGTGGAAGCTCCAATGATCCATCTATGGACCGGTGCAAGCATCTCGAGTTAGAATATACGCTTGATAAGTTGATCAAAGCATATAGTTTTATATGGACTTACGATGAAGCCTCGATTTACAATAAAGTGAGTGGAGCACTACATCCTTTCCGATTAGTATATGTGAGTGACATATTGTTGATCGAAATGATGTAGAATTTTTCTCGCAAAGCATAAAGGAGTGTTTTAAAGGAGTTCTTTAAAAGAAAAGACCTCAAAGAAAAGCTACTTACATATTGAGCATCAAGATCTATTGAGATAGACCAAGACGCTTGATAAGTTTTTCAATGAGTACATACCTTGGCAAGATTTTGAAATAGTTCAAGATGGAACACCAAAGAAAGAGTTCTTGCTCAGTTGCAAAGGTGTGAAATTGAGTAAGACTCAAATCCCACCACGCAGTAAAATAGAAAAGAGAATGAAAGTCATTCCCTATGCCTCACCATAGGTTCTATAAAGTATGCTATGCTATATACCGCACCTATTGTATACCTTACTCAAATTTGGCAAGGAGTACAATAGTGATCTAGGAGTAGATCATCGGATATTGGTCAAGAATATCCTTAGTAAGGACTAAGGAGATGTTTCTCGATTATGGAGGTGATAAAAGAGTTTGTTGTAAAAGATACATCAAGCAGTAAACTTTACACCGATCCGATGACTCTAAAGTCTCAACCTGGATACATATTGAAAGTGGGAGCAATTAGCTAGAGTAGCTCCGCAAGAGCATTGTGACATAAAATATTTGTAAAATACATACGGCTCAATGTGATGTAATCTGCTGACTAAGCTTCTCTCACGAGCAAAACATGATCACACCTTAGTACTCTTTGGGTGTTAATCACATAGCGATGTGAACTAGATTATTGACTCTAGTAAACCCTTTGGATGTTGGTCACATGATGATGTGAACTATGGGTGTTAATCATATACCGATATGAATATTGATGTTAAATCACATGGCGATGTGAACTAGATTATTGACTCTAGTGCAAGTGGGAGATCAAGGAAATATGCCCTAGAGGCAATAATAAAGTTATTATTTATTTCTTATTTCATGATAAATGTTTATTATTCATGCTAGAATTGTATTAACCGAAACATAATACATGTGTGAATACATAGACAAACATAGTGTCACTAGTATGCCTCTACTTGACTAGCTCGCTTATCGAGATGGTTATGTTTCCTAACCATGGACAAAAGAGTTGTCATTTGATTAATGGGATCACATCATTAGGAGAATGATGTGATTGACTTGACCCATTCCGTTAGCTTAGCACTTGATCGCTTAGTATGTTGCTATTGCTTTCTTCATGACTTATACATGTTCCTCGAACTATGAGATTATGCAACTCCTGCCACCGGAGGAACACTTTGGTACTACCAAACGTCACAACGAATCGGGTGATTATAAAGGAGTACTACAGTGTCTCCGAAGGTACATGTTGAGTTGGCGATTTCGAGATTAGGTTTTGTCACTCCGATTGCTCGGAGAGGTATCTCGGCCCTCTCGTAATGCACATCATTATAAGCCTTGCAAGCAATGTAACCAATGAGTTGGTTACGGATGATGCATTACGTAACGAGTAAAGAGACTTGCTAGTGACGAGATTGAACTAGGTATTGATACCGACGATCGAATCTCGCAAGTAACATACCGATGACAAAGGAACAACGATGTTGTTATGCGGTTCGACCGATAAAGATCTTCGAGAATATGTAGGAGCCAATATGGGCATCCAGGTCCCGCTATTGGTTATTGACTAAGAATAGTTCTAGGTCATGTCTACATAGTTCTCGAACCCGTAGGGTCCGCATGCTTAAGGTTTTGATGACAGCTTATATTATGAGTTTATTAGTTTTGATGTACCAAGGAGTTCGAGTCCCGATGAGATCGGGACATGACGAGGACTCTCAAATGGTCGACACGTAAAGATCGATATATTGACGACTATATTCGAGTTCGGAAAGGTTCCGAGTGATTCGGTATTTTTCGAGTACCGAGAGTTACGGGAATTCGCCGGGAGAAGTATTGGGCCTTATTGGGCCTCAAGGGAAAGAGAGAGGGCTGCCTAGGGCAGGCCGCTACGGCTTCCCCATGGCCTAGTCCGAATTGACTAGGGGAGGGGCCGCACCCCCCTTCCTTCCCTCTCTCTTCCCTTTCCTAGTCTCCTACTCCTAATACATGGAAGGGCCCCTAGTTGACTAGAAAGGGGAATCCTACTCCCTGGGGAGTAGGACTCCTGCATGCCGCCATAGTAGAGGGCCGCCCTCCCCTCCTCCACCTTTATATACGGGGTAGGGGCACCCCATAGACACACAAGTTGATCTACGGATCGCTCTTAGCCGTGTGCGGTGCCCCTTCCACCATATTCCACCTCGGTCATATCGTCGCTGCTTAGGCGAAGCCCTCGCTACCGTAGAACATCAAGATCGCCACCACGCCGTCAGGCCGACGGAACTCTCCTCGACACTCGCTGGATCGAGTTCGAGGGACGCCATCGAGCTGAACGTGTGCTGAACTCGAGGCTCCGTGACGCTCGGTGCTTGGATCGGTCGATCGTGAAGACGCACGACTACATCAACCGTGTTGTGCTAACGCTCCGCTTACGGTCTACGAGGGTACGTGGACTAACACTCTCCCTCTCGCTGCTCTATCATCACCATGATCTTGCGTGTGCGAGGGAAATTTTTAAATTACTACGCTCCCAACAAAGGGCATCCGAGCCGGTTTTATGCGCTGATGTTATATGCATGAGTAGAACACAAGTGAGTTGTGGATTATATAAGTCATACCGCCACGAGCATGTCATATTTCGTTCAGCGGTATTGTGAGATGAAGCGCCCGGACCGACATTACGCTGCACACTTACGCGAGACTGGTTTCACTGCTACGAGCACTCGTGCTTAAAGGTGGCTGGTGGGTGTCTTCGTCACTTTAGTTGAACCGAGTGCGGCTACGCCGTCCTTGTGAAGGTTAAACGAGTCTATTTGACAAGCTATCGCTAGGTTTTGATGCGTAGGTAAGAACGGTTCTTGCTAAGCCCGTAGCAGCTAAGTAAAATTTGCAACAACAAAGTAGAGGACGCCTAACTTGTTTTTGCAGAGCATGTCGTCATGTGATATGGTCAAGACGTGATGCTATATTTTATTGTATGAGATGATCATGTTTTGTAACCGGTTATCGGCAATCGCAGGAGCCATATGGTTGTCGCTTATTGTATGAAATGCAAACGCCTCGTAATTGCTTTACTTTATCACTAAGCGTAGCGATAGTCATTGAAGCAATAGATGGCGAACGACAACGATGCTACGATGGAGATCAAGGTGTCGCTACCGTGACGATGGTGATCACGACGGTGCTTTTGAGATTGAGATCACAAGCACAAGATGATGATGGCCATATCATATCACTTATATTGATTGCATGTGATGTTTATCCTTTATGCATCTTATCTTGCTTTGATCGACGGTAGCATTTTAAGATGATCTCTCACTAATTATCAAGAAGTGTTCTCCCGAGTATGCACCGCTATAAAGTTCTTCGTGGCCGAGACACCACGTGATGATCGGGTGATAGGCTCTACGCTCAAATACAACGGTGCAAAACAGCTTGCACACGCGAATACTCAAAGTTATACTTGACGAGCCTAGCATATACAGATATGGCCTCGGAACACGGAGACCGAAAGGTCGAGCGTGAATCATATAGTAGATATGATCAACATAGAGATGTTCACCATTGAAACTACTCCATCTCATGTGATGATCGGACATGGTTTAGTTGATTTTGATCACGTGATCACTTAGATGACTAGAGAGATGTCTGTCTAAGTGGGAGTTCTTAAGTAATATGATTAATTTAACTTAAATTTATCATGAACTTAGTCCTGGTAGTATTTTGCAAATTATGTTGTAAGATCAATAGCTTGCGTTGTTGCTTTCATATGTTTATTTTGATATGTTCCTAGAGAAAATTGTCCAGGGTGAGACTTTTCTCCAACGACGCTCCCCAACAATCTTCAACCAACGACGCTGTCCAGGGTGAGACTTTTCTCCCTGGACAAATCTTTGTATTCGGCGGCTTTCATCAAGGGCCAATTCACTTGGCCATCTCAGAGTGATCGAAGCTACGCCCGCCATCGTGTCGATTTGAAACTTAAACTTCACGGCCGATGTCCGCGGAGACTTGATCTTCAAGGACTCGAGCCACGCCAATGCGCGCCCGACTATGACGACGAAAGCATGATCTAGCTCGCCACCGGTCAAAGGCTCGGGTGGCGCGCTGATCCGCCCGCCATTAGCCCGAGCCGACGCCCATATTGGGGCTGGTGGATGACGACATTAGCTCCGCCACGACTCCGATTTACATCGACGCTTATGGACGACGATGCCGGAGACGATCAGAACCAGCGCCACAGGCACCGAAAACCACCTCGCCATACGACATATATATGGTGGACACCCCAAAAGACGGGATGGCGAAGAAGCAATGGAGGCGCACTTTCTAAAGAAACAGCCCAAACACCGACGCCAACGGGCGCCGCTTCTAAATCCCGCCACAAAGAAGAATGGAGATTCCGCACAGGGATAATAATACTCCGGAGAGTGCCAAGACAATCCTCCAAAGAAGACTCAACAGAGGACGCAGGCAAGCCCCACGAGAGGGCGGCATTTAAGGGGTTGAGGATGATAACTATATGCCTCCTCCAAGACGGCAAGCTCTCAACGATGATGAGTTCGCTGCACTCGAGGATCCTGTCAACAAGAGCGCTTGCGCAGCTTATCGCCACAAAGAAACAGCCTAAAGAAAAGCACCAACAGCTTCAAGCCGATCAAGACCTGCTGCCGATCGATGGACCGAGGTCCTCGCGTCAAGAGTATAAACTCAACGCCCCTCCAAAAGTTACCTAAGACGCAAGCTGCCCCCGACTAGAGGAGGAAGCATACATACCTTCATCACCAACAAGACGATATGGTCGACCGACCACCTCGTAGTCGTGATGAGAGGCATCTAGGCCCCCAGCCAAGACCGCATTCCGCATCACTCCAAAAGTACGGGCCAAGAGGGAACGCTACGGACTTATAGACATATTGAGGACAAGGCAAGGCAATCCAGATCCATCTACGGATCACGTGCGCCCTACGACTCACGATTTAATATCGTCGCACCGACACAATAACCCGCCGGGCCGAACACAAAGCAGATAGCGCCTTCGAGCTGCGCCGCGATATCGCCTAATACAGAGGCGCCAGACACCTCTATGCTTCATCGACGAAGTAATGGATCATCGATCCTCAAGGGTTTAAACCCAGAACATCGAATCTTACGATGGCACAACAGACTCGCGGTTTGGATCAAGACTATCTTCTCCACATTCATATGGCCCGCGTGATGATCTCCATGCCATCAAGTACCTCCCACTCAAGCTTAAAGGACCAGCTCGACATGGGCTAAACAGCTTGCCCGCAGAGTCAATTGGTGCCGAGGACTCGAAGCCACATTCTCGACAACTTCTGTGGCACGATAAAGCGACCACCGACGCCGATGACCTAAGCCACATCATTCAAAGCCTGCATTTAATCGCCGCATAATTCGACACGGTTCTTGACAAAGAAAACCAAATCGCCGACCGTCCGGATGCAGAGGCCCTTGCAGCCTTCAAACATAACATCCGGACGAATGGCT
Source organism: Aegilops speltoides (assembly GCA_021437245.1). Classification (NCBI taxonomy): domain Eukaryota; kingdom Viridiplantae; phylum Streptophyta; class Magnoliopsida; order Poales; family Poaceae; genus Aegilops; species Aegilops speltoides. The sequence goes on along the minus strand of CM038146.1, from coordinate 80,606,809 downwards.
AGCCCGCACCGGGCAGAAAAGCCAAATCCATGGCAGCCCTCACATCATTAATGACCCGCTTATGCTGGAGAGGACAGCTGGCTAGCCCGTAGCAACAACCTCCGTAAAAATTCTGGCAGTCCGGATACCAAGGACAACAATGGCAGGTCACGCCGAAACAAAAACAAGCGCCACATTAACGGCGCATTTATAAGGAGGATACGACACCAATGCCGGATTCCGAGGTTTCTAAACCCGTCACGGAAGAAGCCATTCAAAAGAACCACTCCGGTCCGTCCAACTGGACCGAATACTTGACCGCTTATGCCAGATACATGGCACCTCTGAAAAGCCAGCTAACCACACCAATAGATATTGCTGGGTGTTCAAGCAGGCCAGCAAGTTAATTGCCGAAAACAACGACAAGGGGCTAAACAATGACGACGAGGAAGAGACCCGACCGCCAACAACAGAGGATGTAAGGGTTTCCACAAGTGCGGACGGTGAATATGATATACGCGACCCACATACCCAAGAGGGAGAGGAAACGCGACTAAGGGACGCCTATGCGATGGAGCTACCGCCTAAAGTTCAATCCATGGTCCTCTTGTCCGATCACTTTCGATCGAAGAGACCATCCGACCAGCATACGCTTATGGCGGATTCGCCGCATTGGTTTTAGACCCAATCGCCGATGGATTTCACTCACGAGAGTCCTGATGGACGGCGGCAGAGTTCTAACCTCGCTTTATCAGATACAATGCGCAAAATGGGCATAGACCCATCAAGGATTAAACCTACAAAGACAACCTTTAAAGGTGTCATCCTGTGAGTGGAAGCCAATCGCATGTGCTCACCACACCGAAGTGGTCTTCGATCCCTGGATAATTTCCAGAGCGAAGAGTTAATCTTCGACATAGTCCCGCTTAGCGGGCTATCACGCCGCCGGACGAACCGCTGCTTGTAAAATTCAACGCGTGCCGCATTACACATACCTAAAGCTCAAGATGCCAGCCCTCATGGAGTCATCACGGTCAATGGGAATACGGAACGCCCTCCGAACGGAGGAACATACAAGCAGCTCGCGCGTAAGGCAGAGCAGCCTTCTAAGGCAATTCTCAAGTCCGTAGTTAAAAGGCCGGATACAGAAAGCGCCGCCGAGCAATGCCAACAAAGACCACCGGCGCGATCGAGCATCGCCAGAGTAATGCGGCTCCAACCTCGCCTCGCATGATCGCAAGAATAACACCCGCACACCATTACGCTTTGGAGATACCATGGGCATAGGGAGGGGCACGATCAAGAACGGACCCAGAGTGCGGTTCGACACACCGGGCTCAAAGTGTGCCCCCTTTTTTATTTTTTATTTTTCTTCTTCTTTATGTACACAGACTCGCTTGCTGTAAGTCCCGTCCGTGGCTGTAACCCGCCAACTCATGATGCAACAAATGTGACTAAAGAAGGCCGCGATTTAACATTCTGTGTGGTCTCAATTACGAGCATTAAATTCGATTATATACACCAAGTCTGCAGCTTATCCTCGAGGGGGACATGTTTATTTAGTCCAAATCCCTTGCTTACCAAGACTATTTGTATCACCGCTTACTAGCGTAGACTTTCTTTAATAAATAATGCAGCACCTTTTATCGCAATCGCATTATCTTTATATATATGTTCATTACATGACATCTTGCACCAGATATTTTGGTACGGCCGAATACGCCAGGGCTTCGATTCCCCAAATTATGGTGTGATAAAGTCCTAACACTTTCACAAGTGCAAGACCTTAACTTATAGCATTATATGAATCAGTTCAATCATGTCTTGGGCCAATAGTTGGGTTTGCCCGGCCCCACGCTTTTGGTGCCTTACGCCCGCTCGTCGGCTAAGGTGGCACTGGAGAACCATCGCGATTGCGCCCTGCTGAGCCGGGTTAACGCCTCAACGGAGAAAGCTAAACCGACCGGCATGATAAGGCGAGAGACCGGTCGCTGTTCGAGAGGTTTTTCGGTCCTAAAGACTCACGCCGCTTCGAGCGAAGTTCGGATAATGTCCGATTTAAGGCGTGATAGCGCCGGATTCGGTCTTCCGAATACCGGGGCTTCACCAAATTTAAAATTATAGAATTCTATGGCTAAGTGAGAGTGTTCAAGCATTATAAGTCCGTCGCTTTGTTCGTCGTGTTGAGCGCCTTAGATGGACCCAAAATGGGAACAAGAGTGCTCAAGTTTATCCCTAACACCCCAAAGACTTGTGGCTTGGGGGTCAAGCCAACGACTTGCCATCTCTCGATTTTACAAACGGCCGCATGTAAGGTAATATTTTAAATTAAACAAGCGCTGCTCATGGCGATACGAACGAAGTTTTCAGCGCATGTGATAAATACACAATGAAGTTCACTAAAGATTACATTTCGAGCATTCATCCGCAATATCGCAGCTCCCTTCAGACAATTTTATAATACTTCTCCGCGGCGATACTCCTTGCCCGGCGGCGGAGGGTCCGTGAGAAGCTTCTCCGCATCCAATTTGCCCCATTGCACTTTTTATGCGGCAAGGGCCCGACGAAGCGCCTTCAATACAAAGTGAGCGCTGACTACATCCAGCCTGGGCATGCATCCACCAGCCGCCGACGAGGCCAAAGTAGCTCCTGTGCATGGCCTCGTCCAGCCACAAACGACTATGAGACCCTTCATGGCCTCCTCACCACCTTAGGAGTTCGACCAGCTGCTTTAGCTGGTCGCTTGGGGGCACTGGATGGCCGGCCTCAGCAGATCGAGACCAAAAGACCATCTCCGCCGAGCTCCCTCCTCGCCACGATAGAATGCGGCGGCATTAGACGACTACGCGGCAGATCCGCAAACGCCTCGAGAGCTCCGACCGGGTAAGTATCGTAATTCACATTAACATGCCTGCTTGTATGAAAAATGCCTTACCCGCCGCTATCTTCTTTATGTCCTCAACTTCCCAAGGGCCTTATGGGCCTCGGCCTTGGCGGACTTGGCACTTTTGAGAGCCGAGGCAAGCTCGACTCTCGAAGTCTTGAGTCACGCCCAAACTCTCATGCTTTTCCATGAGAGCTTGGAGCTCTTGCCGAACTTCCGCCACCCGTGCTCTTGCTTTTCTCACTAGTTGCTCATGCAAGCATCGCTGCTCGCCGCGACACAAGATCCTTCAAGGCTGCCACCTCATTAGTGGCCCCCGCAATACACATATTATCCTTGTTAATTTTATTTGCAACCAAAATCCTTTTCTCAGAAGGTACTTATTCAAAGAGGTGTTATTCACCTTCTTTTCCTCAGTCTGCTTCTTTGCATGGCCGAGCTCTTGCTCGGACCGCCGAGATCTTTCTTCAAGATGTCGACTCCGCCGTTAGTGCGGCAGAGGTCAAGCGCAGCCTGCAAACCCATATTGACATATTTTAGGCAACCTCGCCTATCTTGTTAGATCCTCATCCGCTTTTCTTCCAACACCGAACTAAGCATCGTGGCTACTGCCAATGCGGTACTACATTACATAATTTTAACTTCTTACCTCAAAGCCTCGTTAGAAGGTCTGTCAGAAGCTTCGGTCAGCCCGCCTTAGCAAGTGAACCTTTTCAATCACCGCACTCATGATAGTGCGGTGTTCTTCTCGATGGAAGCACCTTTAAGCGCCCAACAGTTATCCGCGCCCGATTGACGGAGGCCGCCGGCGCACGGTCCTGCCCTTCTTTCGAGGGGCCACTTGTTGGACTCGAACCATCATGGGTTCCGATGTAGAGTCCGCACAAAGTCCGGAGGTTGCTCGACGGCGCCCGAGCTCTCCTCCTTATGGGTCCTCTCTCGATCCCACCTCGGCCCCTCATCGGCGATGGGGTAGAGGCACGGATGGAATTACATCCGACGAGGCTAATGACCCGCTTGATGAAGCGGAAGATCATCATCGGCCGGACTACGGACGTAACGCGCATTAGAAGGACACTACACGACGTAAAAGAAATTACACATCAAGGATTTGGATATTTACGATCTTGCCGGACGCTCGCCCTTGAGGTTACTCATCCTCGCCAACGCTGATGTTGGCGAACTGTCCGGGGATAGTACTCCTCTGACCCTTCGCCTCCCCGATTGGGGAAGCCTTCCTTCTTCTCTCCTCCTCCGGAGAGAATACCTCCTCCTCGCCTTCGTGAGGAGTCCTCGCCGCCGCCGACGTTGATTGCGGAACTCTTTCGAGTCCCCGTGGCCACCTTCTTGACCTTCTTCTCCGCACCACGCAAAGGCCGAACCAGCAACCCCGCGGCGGGCGCCCACTGGTCTTCGCATGGGAGCCGGGCTGATAAGCAGCTTGGCTTTTCCATCCATTCCTGCCAAAGGAAGTGGCGAATGAGATCCCATTAAAGGTTAATTTAATTATCACAAGTGTCCCGTGATGGGATTGAATCACTTACCTCGCCGCTTGACATCGCGAGCTGAATCACGATCTTCCGTCATGATGCGGGCTTTTCGCCGCTGAACAACACCTCCAGCGCCTTTCAGATGTTGTATCAAGAGCCTCGCTAGCGCCGGTGCTGTTCCGATTGAACTCCCACAAATTGAATGCCCGTTTGGCATGGGAGAATCACGGAGGAGCATGACTTGGACCACGCCGACAAGCCGGAGCCTATTGCTCACCATCTTCTTGATGCAGGCTCGAGTCCCGCCACCTCCATCAGATTGCCCCACCGCAAGCCCTTCTCTTTCTAGGAGGTGAGCTGCGTGGGGATACCAGATCTAAACTCGGGGCCGCCCCATGTGGGCTTGTGCGGCTCGGTGATGTAGAACCACCCCGATTGCCACCCCTTGACGGAGTCCACAAAGGTCCTTCGTTAAGGGACGCTGGGCAATTTGCCCAACATGGCGCCCAAGATTCCGCTTATGCGTCTTCACAACCTTCGCTTGACGTTGAAGGTCTTGAGCCACAGCCGGTGGGGCCGGATGCAGAGGAAGGCCTCACACACGACGATGAACGCCGAGATGTTGAGGATGAAGTTCGCACCACATCGTGGAAATCCAGCCGTAGTAAAACATGAGCCCCTGACAAATGGATGGAGCGGAAAGCCCAGTCCATGGAGGAAGTGGGGAGGAACACAACCTCTCATTTGGCCTGGGGGGGATGAGCCGCCTCGTCGGCAGCCGATGCGCGATATCGCCGAAAGGTATCCGGCGTCACAAGAGCTTGGTGATGTCCTCCTCCTTAACGGTGGAGGCTAGCCATTTACCTCCCGCCCGACATATTCGGGAAGGTCAAGGCGAGATGCGCAAGCTTGGGCGTTGGAGCTTGAGTGCGGAGATGGATAAGCAAAGGAGGAAGAAGGCGAGGTGAGAAGGTGAATCTTATCACTTATATATAGGCGACGAAAACTATGCGCCCCCACCAGCCCGGTAAAACTCGCTATCTCCCAAGCGCCACCATCAATGGCGCGTTGGGTTACCCACGTCCGTATTGATGAGGATCCTGAATAAGGGGAACACGATCTCGCTTCAACAAGACGTGTTAAGGAAACCGCCGCTAAACGTACCGAGGTGGTATAGTAAAAATGATTCAAACAAAGGCTTGGTTGCGGTGTGATGTCACGCCGCATAATACGCCGCCAGATTGAGCTAAGTGTACATTTTATTCTCTACTGTGGAATGTGGAAATTATTTTTGCAGAGGCGCACACTATCCCGGTGTTCATGATCTTCTCGGATTATTCAAGGAGGAACCCGCCTTTGCAATGCCGAACATTATGCGCTACCGGACTTATCGTCATTGAAGACCGGTTCAGGGCTACCGAGGGAGTCCTCGACTAGGGGTGTCCGGATAGCCGGACTATCATTATCCGCCGGACTCCAAGACTACGAAGATACAAGATTGAAGACTCCGCCGTGTCCGGATGGTACTTTCCTTGGCGTGGAAGGCAAGCTTGGCAATACGGATATGTAGATCTCCTACCATTGTAACCGACTGTAATCCTAGCCTCCTCCGTGTCTATATAAACCGGAGGGCTTTAGTCCATAGGACAACATACATTACAACAATCATACCATAGGCTAGCTTCTAGGTTTAGCCTCCTTGATCTCGTGGTAGATCCACTCTTGTACTACCCATATCATCAATATTAATCAAGCAGACGTAGGGTTTTACCTCCATCGAGAGGGCCCAACTCGGGTAAAACATTGTGTCCCTTGTCTCCTGTTACCATCCGCCTAGACGCACAGTTCGGGACCCCCTACCCGAGATCCACCGGTTTTGACACCGACACCCACCGTAATACTTATGTTATCTTGAGAGAAGCCACTAGTGAAACCTATGGCCCCCGGGTCTATCTCTTATCATATTTGCTTCCAATCTACTTTTATTTGCATCTTTACTTTTTGCATCTATATTATAAAATACCAAAAATATATTTATTTTATCTTACTATCTTTATTAGATCTCGCCAAGAAGTGGCCGTGAAGGGATTGACAACCCCTTTATTGCATTGGTTAAGTAGTTCTTTGTTTGTTTGTGTAGGTACGTGGGACTTTTGAGGAGCCTCCATCGGATTGATACCTTGGTTCTCAAAACCGAGGGAAATACTTTACGCTACTATTGTCTGCATCACCCTTTCCTCTTCAAGGAAAACCAATGCAAGCTCAAGACGAAAAGATTTGTGAGGATGTACCTGTTTTGGTTGCAAATGTCACTATCTTAACGGACTTTGTTATTCTTGATACTAGCTAATTCTCTCACTGTTACGGAACATTTGTTCCAAAATACCAATTGAAGAGATGCGATAGAGCAAAGCAATGTAAAAATTTGCCAACCGGTCATTAACAATTGTATGGATCTTTCACCATCTTTATTGTTTGCACCTAAACTCCTCGACATGTTTATCCTAAAAATCACATTATCCAATTAAAAGTTGATCGATTAATATGTAATAATATGATTGTCCCAATAAATATTAGAACGCTTGAACACAATACAATGAAAACCTGTCTAGCTTGCCTTTCTAAAAATTGAGGCAAATATGTGCAATGTGCTAAACATGTTGGTTGAGATAACAATGCATATAAATTGAAAATTTCACCGACCTTGAAGACTAATTGTTATGAAAATACTGCATTATGCAAGCAAGTAGAAACCGTTACTCATCGTGACAACCATATTTTGCATGCGTCATTAACCCCAACCATGGCGAAAAATACAATTTCTCTGCCTTCGAGAAATTCTCCTTTCAGATTATCGAGCAACAAATATTAGTGAAAAGCTAAATTAAGAACTTAAGTGCAGCAACCGAATGTGCAGGAATCAAGAATAAAAAAGGATCCACTGACTTGAAGGAATTGGGTTGGTAACCCCAGATGCTATTTTTGTGATCAAAACAAAATGATTAAACACCTCTTTCTCGAGTGTCCACTTGCAAAATTGTTATGGCGATCTATTCATCTAGCTTTTAACATTCATCCTCCAATGAGCATAAAAACATTATTTGGGACGTGGCTTAATGAAGTAGACATAAATATAGCTAAACATATTCGGATAGGGATATGTGCATTATTATGGGCTATATGGAACACTAGAAATGATATGATTTTTAATGGGACAAAATTCACTGATTTTTTGCAGGTTAGCTACAGAGCTACAGCCCGGATCCGTATGTGGGGTTATTGGGTGCAACCGCTGGGAGACGGTAGCACGGGCTATCTTCAACCGATTTGAAAGGCGAGCTAATAATAGGCTACTTGCCGGATGTGGCGTTCTTGCCGGATGTGGCGCTTTACAGATTTATTTCTTCCTTTTTTGCTCAGATTTTGAGCTTACTTGGATTATGAGACTTTGTTATGCTTTTTAATAATATGGCTGCATGCATCGACTGATACAGAGGCCGAAGGTTATCCTCCTTTTCAAAAAAAGGATACACAGAGCATGTCAAAAGAAATCAATGGGAGGAAAGCACTAATGCAAAAGAACACCTATGGGGCATGAACATGAGCACCTAGTAATTAACGTACCCACTCCAATCTAACTACACACATCCGATCAAATCAAATTAATAGGTAGGTTAAGAACAATCCAAAATAATAGATAAAATCACTATGATGATAGGAAGGAAGAGTGGTAGAGGCTAGATGACAAGGGTATGTTTGTTCATCAGACAACACCTTATGATGACACTCACAATCGAGCACGTAAATCCTCCAAATGATTTTCAATGTGAATTCCATTCAAGGGACCCCAACCCCGATATGCTAGTACTTTGTTGCCATTGTGTCAAGAAGACAAACCTATCCGTGTGGCTAATTGAATGATAAACGCCCACAAAGCAGTTTTTGTGAATCTTGATGCCACGATCGAAGTCCTTGGTCGGGCCGCCAGCCCTCCACCTACTCGCTCCCCTGCATCAAAAGGAAGCCATCACATGACTCTTGTAAAAGATTGATCGTTTTATTGAGAAGAGAAGATGGAAACGGAAGGTATGGAAAAATCATTAGACGAGACGACCGGGCTTCCTTTGTTTCGCATCAGGTTAGATATTTTATAGATCAGCTTAAATGAGATGATTGGGCTTATTTTATAGATCAGGCTTAGATGAGACGATTGGGCTTCCTTTTGTTTCAGAATAATGAGGAGATTGGGCTTCGTTGTGCAGTATAAATAAGACTGCAATCCATTTCTTTTGCATTTTTTGCATGGCAGTTATGACGGCCCAAAGGATGCATGTCTCACGGCTGCATGTAGAGGCATTGAATTGATGACATGGCTAGATGCTGATGTGGACACTTTGCATGTTTAGAGAAATAAGATAGTGGGGATGAACCATTTAGGTATTATAGATTCCCGAGGATGATAGTATGTCGATTATCTTTGGTAGACCTTTTTTGAATACTGTAGGGGCTGTTATTGATTGCAACAAAGGCAATGTCACTTTTCATATTAATGGTAATGAGCATACGGTACACTTTCCGAGGAAACAATCTCAAGTTCATAGCATCAATTCTATTGGAAAAGTTCCAACTATCATTATTGGAGGTTTTGAATTTCCTCTCCCTACTGTCAAGAAAAAGTATGATATTCTTATTGTTGGGGATTTTCATATCCCCGTTGAGATAACTTAGTGTTATTCAAATTTCTCCTGCCCGTGTTATTCGAATGAGTTTGTTAACAAGACTTGATCAACCTTGTTAGTGGATTCATTTTGATGATCATGAGATGGATGAAACTAGAAGGCACAACCTTCTGTACTCTTTTTACTTTCTGTTATTTAGAATAAATAAAGCAAAAATAGTATTATCCGTCTATTTTCTGAATTATTCATGCATTAAAAAAATATCCCAAAAATAAAAGTGCTCCAAATGCCCTGCAAATTTAGTATGATTTTTTATGGAATATTTGAGGATTTTAGGCACTGAAATCACTGCAGGAGGGGCAAGCACCAGGCCACGAGAGTGGAGGGTGCGCCCACCTTCCATGGGCGCGCCCCCTGTCTTGTGGGCCCCTGGTGGCCCCCCTCCACTTATACCAGCACCCACACACTCCATCTTCTTCCCAAAAAAATTCCCATCCAGCTCAAGCACGAGTTCTAGCTCATTTTGCTGCGATTTTCGATCTCCTTGCTCAAAGCTCCATTCACAAAACTGCTTTGGGAGATTGTTGCTTGGTATGTGAATCCTCCATTGGTCCAATTAGTTTTTGTTCTGGTGCTTTATTCATTGCAAATTTTTGTTGCTTAGGTGACCATGTTCTTGAGCTTGCATGTTAAATTTATGAGGTCCCAAGTAATTCTAATGTTTGATGTAGGCTCTAGGCACTTGTAGGAGTAGTTGCTATCAGTCTTGTTTAGTTTTATTCATTTTATGTTGAAGTTACTAAAATTTCAGAAATTTTTCAGAAAAAGAATTATGTCTAGGAGATTGTACCAAGGTGGTTCCTCGGTAAAGAAAGGACCCAGGATTGCTATACGTGAGCAAGATGTTGAATTACCGAGGGACGCGGATGTACGAGCTTGTGAGTGGCCATCCGATGACTTTATGGTCGAAGCATGATTTAAGGAGGAATTTGACGCGTATGTGCATAATGCTGAGCTGGAGGACTTCTTACAAGATAAGCGTCCTCAGTACTATCAATTGACTGATTCATTTGTGCGGAGGTTTAAATATAAATGTACGCGTAATTCTCCTAGTGTCCTATTTGATATTTATGATACATCTTACACCATGGATCTAGAGGATTTTACAACTGCTTGCAAACTTCCGCAGTGGGGTAATATTAATGATCCCCACAAATCTAAATTTAGAGACTTCTTTGCTAGTATTACCGTGGGAGAATCTAGGGACATAGCACAAGCTACCATAGGGAGCATTCATTTTCCTGCTATGCATTATTTTGCTCTCTTCATTGGTAGATGCATTAATGGTAAAGATGAAGCATGTCATATGTGTGTCCCTGATCTTTGTGTCCTCAAGAGTGTTGTGTTATGTTATAAAGGTTATAACTTGGGGGCAATAGTTGCACGTAGGTTGCAGAATAATGGTAGAGCCGGAGATTTATTTGAGGAATTTATGCAACCCGTGTGGCTAATTATCTTGGTATAGCTCCACGAGAGAGGGATATGATGTTACCTCCTGCTTATTTAGATTATGACGCTATGGTCAACCATCATTTTCTTAGGAGGAATGAACAATTCCTCCAATGTCGACTAATCTATGACAGCATTTAACGCCGTCCATGTTACTCTTCCCGCTCCTCTCCTTTTTGATTATCGTGCAAAAGGAAGATATGTTGTTACCAGGAGGAAGCAACAACACGAGGGGAGAGTGGAGGTAGCTCGCCAACATGCCGCGTCAGAGGCGGTTGTCAAGATCTCAAGACGACCCCAGCTACAACTACGGATATCAGCCAAAGGTCGTTGGTGTTAGACCAACTTAGGCCAAAAGCCTAAGCTTGGGGAGTACGATTTTCACCGACTTTACATTCATGTTCACACACTAGTCGTCGGTGCTCATACTCTTTCATTGTATTATCCATGCTAGTTTCATTTCCTTTTTTTTCTTGCTTTCTTCTTGTGTGTTTGATAAACCTTTAGAAAAAACCAAAAAAATTAGTTAGTTTAATTTCCATGCTTGTGGTAGAAATTAAAATAAAAACCCAAAAAGATTTCTCACTCTTCTTTTACTTGTTGGGAGCTTTCCTGTGTAAATAGTTTTCTTTTCTTTTCTTTCCTTTGGGGGTCAAGAAGACCATATTGAAAATATTTAGTGGCTCTCATATGCATGATTGTTTATTTAATTTAGAGCCCATATTACCCTATCTTCTCTCTTGAGTTGAATGCTTGCAGATTCCAGCTTAGTCCAATGCACGTGCACTATTATTATTATACACATCATTCGGTTGTGTAAGTGAAAGGCAATAATGACGATATATGATGGACTTATTGAGATGAGAAAAGCTGGTATGAACTCGACCTCTCTTGTTTTTGTAAATATGATGAGTTCATCATTCCTGATTCAACTTATTATGTAGTAAACATATTTGCAATGACATTTAGAGATTATAGTTGCTTGTGCCATGCTTGATTAGCTATGAGTTATAATGGTTTACCTTGCATGCCAACATGCTATTAGAATGATTATGATGTGGTATGATAGGATGGTATCCTCCTTTGAATAAATTGAGTGACTCGACTTGCACATGTTCATGCATGTAGTTGAAACAAATCAACATAGCCTTCATGATATTTATGTTCATGGTAGATTATATCCTACTCATGCTTGTACTCGGTGTAAATTAATTTTAATGCATGTCCATGACTGTTGTCGCTCTCTTGGTTGGTCGCTTCCCAGTCTTTTGCTAGCCTTCACCTATACTAAGTGGGAATACTGCTTGTGCATCCAAACTCCTTAAACCCCAAAGTTATTCCATATGAGTCCACCATATCTTCCTATATGCGGTATTTACCTACCGTTCCAAGTAAATTTGTATGTGCCAAACTCCAATCCTTCAAATGAAATTCTGTTTTGTATGCTCGAGCAGCTCATGTTACAACTAGGGCTGCCTATATCTTCCATGCTAGGTGGGTTATTCTCAAGAGGAGTGGACTCCACTCCTCATTCACGAGAAAGGGCCGGTAACCGGGATGCCCAGTCCCATGATCCAAAAGGGTCAAAGCAAATCAAAATAATTAAACAAAACTCCCCCAGGGCTGTTGTTAGTTGGAGGCACCCGTTGTTTCGAGCAAGCCATGGATTGATGCTTGTTGGTGGTTGGGGGAGTATAAACCTTTACCATTCTGTTTGGGAACTGCCTATAATGCATGTAGTATGGAAGATACAACCATCTCATAGTTGTTGCATAGATAGTAAAAGTATGCCGCTCAAAATGTTATTCAATCTCTATTTTAAAATCGAGCTCGCACCTCTACAAATCCTCGCTTCCTCTCGCGAAGGGCCTATCTATTTACTTTTATGTTGAGTCATCATCCTCTTATTAAAAATCACCCGTTGAGAGCACAATCGTCATTTGCATTCATTACTATTGGTTTATATTGGGTATGACTTGATCGGATCTCTTTACCATGAATTACAATGTTTAGTCAACCCTTGATCTTTAAAGGTGCTCTGATTTATGTTTTATGGTCTCGTAAAGGGCTAGCGAGATGCCATCTTATTATATCATGTTATGATTGTTTTGAGAAAGTGTTGTCATCCGAGTTTTATCATATGGCTCGCTAGCTGATTATGCCATTGATATGAGTAATTGTGAGACCTAGGTGTTACTGTGAGTTTGGTCACTTCATAATATTTTCTGAAACCTGAGTGATGGTTTTGCATGTTTACAACAACAAGAGCAAACAGAGTTTGTAAAAGTTTTTCTTTATCACTTTCAGTTTATCAACTGAATTGCTTGAGGACAAGCAAAGGTTTAAGCTTGGGGGAGTTGATACATCTCCAACGTATCTACTTTTCCAAACACTTTTGCCCTTGTTTTGGACTCTAACTTGCATGATTTGAATGAAACTAACCCGGACTGACGCTGTTTTCAGTAGAACTGCCATGATGTTGTTTTATGTGTAGAAAACAAAAGTTCTCGGAATGTCCTGAAAATCCACGGAGGCACTTTTTGGAAAATATAAAAATATCGGCGAAGAATCAAGACTAGGGGCCCACACCATGTCCACGAGGGTGGGGTGTGCCTCCCCGGGTGTGGCCCCCGTCTCATGGGCCCCGAGGCTCCACCGACCTCAACTCCAACTCCATATATTCCGCCTCACGGAGAAAAATCGAGAGAAAGTTTCATCGCTTTTACGACACGGAGCCCGCCAAGCCCTAATCTCTCGAGAGGGCTGATCTCGAGTCCTGCTCGGGCTCCGGAGAGGGGATTCGTCGCCGTCATCATCATCAACCATCCTCCATCACCAATTTCATGATGCTCACCGCCGTGCGTGAGTAATTCCATCGTAGGCTTGCTGGACGGTGATGGGTTGGATGAGATTTACCATGTAATCAAGTTAGTTTTGTTAGGGTTTGATCCCTAGTATCCACTATGTTCTGAGATTGATGTTGCTATGACTTTGCTATGCTTAATGCTTGTCACTAGGGCCCGAGTGTCATGATTTCATATCTAAACCTATTATGTTTTCATGAATATATGTGTGTTCTTGATCCTATCTTGCAAGTCTATAGTCACCTATTATGTGTTATGATCCGACAACCCCGAAGTGACAATAATCGGGATACTTCTCGATGATGACCGTAGCTTGAGGAGTTCATGTATTCACTATGTGCTAATGCTTTGTTCCGGTTCTCTATTAAAAGGAGACCTTAATATCCCTTAGTTTTCGTTAGGACCCCGCTGCCACGGGAGATTAGGACAAAATATGTCATGCAAGTTCTTTTCCATAAGCACGTATGACTATATACGGAATACATGCCAACATTACATTGATGAACTGGAGCTAGTTCTGTGTCACCCTATGTTATAGCTATTACATGAGGAATCACATCCGACATAATTATCCATCACTGATCCATTGCCTACGAGCTTTTCACATCTTGTTCTTCGCTTATTTACTTTTCCGTTGCTATTGCTACAATCACTACAAAACCCAAAAACATTACTTTTGCTACCGTTACCTTTATTATCATATTACTTTGCTGCAGATACTAAGTTATCCAGGTGTGGTTGAATTGACAACTCAACTGCTAATACTCAAGAATATTCTTTGGCTCCCTTGTATCGAATCAATAAATTTGGGTTGAATACTTTACCTCAAAAGCTTTTATGATCCCCTACACTTGTGGGTTATCAACATACTTGAGCTTGATCTCCCCTCGCCTAATGTGATCCCAGATGAAGTGATACCGAATCTCAATATGCTTCATCTTGAAGTGTTGCATCGGGTTGAGAGAGATCTTGATGGCACTTTCATTGTCACACCAAAGAGGCACTTCATCACAAATGACACCGTAATCCTTCAAAGTTTGCCTCATCCATAGAAGTTGAGCACAACAACTACCAGCAGCCACATACTCAGCTTCGGTGGACGAGAGAGATACACAACTTTGCTTCTTGGAAGACCAACTCACTAAAGAGCAACCAAGTAATTGGCACCCTCCTGAGGTGGACTTCCTATCCACTTTGTCTCCGCCCACTCGAATCAGATAGCCCAAAAGATCAAAGCTGGCTCCTCTTGGGTACCATAAGCCAAAGTTTGGGGTATGAGTCGCTGACCGCCACAAAGTGACTTTCCTTAGGTGCGGCTTGAAACCGTGCACAAATTCCCACACTCAACATGATATCCGGTCTAGATGCACAAAGGTAAAGCAAGGAGCCAATCATGGAGCGATATACCTTTTGATCCACCGCTTTACCATTGGGATCAATGTCAAGTTGGCACTTGGTGGGCATTGGAGTGGAAGCCGGCTTGACATCACTTAGCTTGAATCTTTTTAGCATGTCTTGAGTGTATTTGGCTTGGTTGATGAAGGTACCTTCTCTTCTTTGCTTGATATCGAAACCGAGGAAGAACTTCAACTCTCCCATCGAAAACATCTTGAACTTAGAGGTCATGAGAGCGGCAAATTCCTCATTGAAAGCTTTGTTAGGGGAACCAAAGATAATATCATCAACATATAGTTGTCACACAAATAACTCCCCTTTGACCTTCTTAGTAAAAAGAGTGGGATCGATTTGCCTGACTTCAAATCCACAATCTTGCAACAACTCGGTAAGGTGGTCATACCATGCACGTGGGGCTTGCTTGAGGCCATAGAGTGCCTTATTGAGTTGATACACATGATCGGGGAAGTAGGGATCCTCGAACCCGGGGGGTTGCTTGACATATACCAACTCATTAATAGGACCATTAAGAAAAGCACTATTCACATCCATTTGTTGCAACTTGAAATTATGATGAGAAGCATAAGCAATCAACAAACGAATGGATTCAAGGCGAGTAACGGGAGAAAAGGTTTCACCGTAGTCGATACCCTCGACTTGGGAGTAGCCTTGTGCTACCAACCTTGCCTTGTTGCGAACGATGGTCCCATGATGATATTGCTTATTCTTGAATATCCACTTGGTTCCAATGACATTGTGGTTCCCCGATGGCCTTGGCACCAATCTCCACACCTTGTTGTACTCGAAGTTGTTGAGTTCTTCATGCATGTCATTAAGCCAATCCGGATCTTCGAGCGCCTCATAGACCTTTTGGGGTTCAACACAAGAGACAAACGCGTGATGTTCACAATAGTTTGTTAATTGTCTTCGAGTGCTTACCCCCTTTCTTAGGCTTCCAACCACATTCTTCATGACATGACCTTTGGCAGTGAGCTTGGAAGCAATCTTCACGGCACGACGCTCTAATTCCTCCTCGGATGTGAAAAGAGGAGGTGTAACTTGATCATCTTGAGCACCGTCTTGAGCTTGTTCTTGATCTTGAGCTTTATCTTGATCTTGAACTTGCTCGACGGAGAGAATTTGACCTTGGGCATCATTTGGTGGTTCACCACCATCTTGAGGTTGATCTTGCGCTTGATCTTGTTCACGAGGTAGAGGGCCTTCACTTTGTTCTTCGGAAGCGTGTGGGTCTTGGGTTGGTGATGGCTCCACTTGAGTGGAATATTGTCCTTCTCCTTCGGCCACAAGGGGTTCCTCAATGGGTAGGATATGACCAACACCCATTCTTCTTATGGCTTGGGGAGGAATTTCATCACCTACATCACAAGTACCACTTTGCTCCACTTGGGAGCCATTATTCTCATCAAACTCGACGTTACATGTCTCCTCAATAAGACACGGTTGTTGGGGAACGTAGTACTTTCAAAAAAATTCCTACGCACACGCAAGATCATGGTGATGGCATAGCAACAAGAGGGGAGAGTATTGTCCACGCACTCAGAGACCGAAGCGAAGCGCTATGACAACGCTGTTGATGTAGTCGACGCCTTCACGATCCGACCGATCCAAGTACCGAACGCACGACACCTCCGAAGTTCAGCACACGCTCAGCTCGATGACGATCCCCGGCCCGATCCAAAGAAAGCATCAGGATGAGTTCCACAAGACGACGGCGGCAGGACGACGATGATGTTCTATCAAGCAGGCTTCGCTAAACTCCACGACGATATGACCGAGGTGGAATATGGTGGAGGGGGCACCGCACACGGCTAAGGAACAATCCGTAGATCAACTTGTGTTGTCCCTAGAGGTGCCCCCATGCCCCGTGATATAAAGGAGCAGGGGAGGGGCGGCCGACCTAGGAGGGCGCGCCAAGGGGAGTCCTACTCCCACCGAGTAGGACTCCTCCTTCCTTGTTGGAGTAGGAGAAGGGGAAAAGAGGGGAGAGGAGGAAGGAAAAGGAGCCGCACCCTTGTCCAATTCGACCAGAGGGGGCTGCGCGCCTCCTTCCTTTCGCCTCTCTCTCTATTCCCGTATGGCCCAATAAGGCCCATATACTCCCCAAATGAATTCTCAGAATCTCCCAGATTCAAAAATACCCAATCACTGAACCTTCCGAACTCCGAATATAGTCGTCCAATATATCGATATTTACGCCTCGACCATTTCGAGACTCTCGTCATGTCCCCGATCTCATCCGAGACTAACTCCTTCGGTACATCAAAACTCATAAACTCATAATATAATCACATCGAAACCTTAAGCGCATGGACTTACAGGTTCGAGAACTATGTAGACATGACCTAGAACTATTCTTAGTCAATAACCAATAGCGGGACCTGGATGCCCATATTGGCTCCTACATATTCTACGAAGATCTTTATCGGTCAAACCGCATAACAACATACGTTGTTCCCTTTGTCATCGGTATGTTACTTTCCCGAGATTCGATCGTCGGTATCCAATACCTAGTTCAATCTTGTTACCGGCAAGTCTCTTTACACGTTACGTAATGCATCATCCCGTAACCAACTCATTGGTTACATTGCTTGCAAGGCTTATAATGATGTGCATTACCGAGAGGGCCCAGAGATACCTCTCCGACAATCGGAGTGACAAAACCTAATCTCGAAATACGCCAACCCAACATTTACCTTTGGAGACACCTGTAGCACTCCTTTATAATCACCCAGTTACGTTCTGATGTTTGGTAGCACACAAAGTGTTCCTCGGGTAAACGGGAGTTGCATAATCTCATAGTTACAGGAACATGTATAAGTCATGAAGAAAGCAATAGCAATATACTAAACGATCAAGTGCTAGGCTAACGGAATGGGTCATGTCAATCACATCATTCTCCTAATGATGTGATACCATTAATCAAATGACAACACATGTCTATGGTTAGGAAACATAACCATCTTTGATTAATGAGCTAGTCAAGTAGAAGCATACTAGTGACGTTATGTTTGTCTATGTATTCACACATGTATCATGTTTCCGGTTAATACAATTCTATCATGAATAATAAACATTTATCATGAAATAAGGAAATAAATAATAACTTTATTATTGCCTCTAGGGCATATTTCCTTCAGTCTCCCACTTGCACTAGAGTTAATAATCTAGTTAACATCGCCATGTGATTTAATACCAATATTCATATCTGTATATGATTAACACCCATAGTTCACATCTTCATGTGACCAACACCCAAAGGGTTTACTAGAGTCAATAATATAGTTCACATCGCTATGTGATTAACACCCAAAGAGTACTAAGGTATGATCTTGTTTTGCTCGTGAGAGAAGTTTAGTCAACGGGTCTGTCACATTCAGAGCCATATGTATTTTGCAAATATTCTATGTCTACAATGCTCTGCATGGAGCTACTCTAGCTAATTGCTCCCACTTTCATTATGTATCCAGATTGAGACTTAGAGTCATCTGGATTGGTGTAAAAGCTTGCACCGATGTAACTCTTTACGACGGGCTCTTTTATCACCTCCATAATCGAGAAATATTTCTTAGTCCTTACTAAGGATATTCTTGACCAATGTCCAGTGATCTACTCCTAGATCACTATTGTATTCCCTTACCAAATACAGAACAAGGTATACAATAGGTCTGGTACATAGCATAGCATACTTTATAGAACCTATGATCGAGGCATAGGGAATGACTTTCATTCTCTTTTCTATTTTCTCGCTGTGGTCGGGATTTGAGTCTTACTCAATTTCATACCTTTGCAACACGTGCAAGAACTCTTTCTTTGATCGCTCCATTTTGAACTACTTCAAAACTTGTCAAGGTATGTACTCATTGAAAATCTTATCAAGTGTCTTGATCTATCTCAATAGATCTTGATGCTCAATATGTAAGTAGCTTTGTCGAAGTCTTTCTTTGAAAAAACTCCTTTCAAACACTCCTTTATGCTTTGCGTATAATTCTACATTATTTCCGATCAACAATATGTCATTCACATATACTTATCGAAATGTTGTAGTGCTCCCACTCACTTTCTTGTAAATACAGTGCTTCACCGCAAGTCTCAGATAAAACTATATGATTTGATCAACTTATCAAAGCATATATTCCAACTCGAGATGCTTGCACCAGTCCATAGATGGATCATTGAGCTTGCACATTTTGTTAGCACCTTTAGGATTGACAAAACCTTCTGGTTGTATCATATACAACTCTTCTTTAATAAATCCATTAAGGAATGTAGTTTTGACATCCATTTGCCAAATTTCATAAAATGTGGCAATTGCTAACATCATTCGGATAGACTTTTAAGCATCGATACGGGTGAGAAAATCTCATTGTATTCAACACCTTGAACTTTGTCAAAAACCTTTTTCGACAAGTCTAGCTTTGTAGATAGTAACACTACTATCAATGTCCATCTTCCTCTTGAAGATCCATTTATTTTCTATGGCTTGCCGATCATCGGGCAAGTCCATCAAAGTCCACACTTTGTTCTCATACATGGATCCTATCTCAGATTTCATGGCCTCCACCATTTTGCAAAATCTGGGCTCATCATCGCTTCTCATAGTTTGTAGGTTTATCATGGTCTAGTAACATGACTTTAACAGATTACCGCACTCACTATGGGGCGGACTGCACTGGAAGACCCACGAGGTTCTATAGTAACCTAATCAAGTTTCATGATCATCATCATTAGCTTCCTCACTAATTGGTGTAGGAATCACTGGAACTGATTTCAGTGATGAACTATTTTCCAATTCGGGAGAAGGTATAGTTACCTCATCAAGTTCTACTTTCCTCCCACTCACTTCTTTCGAGAGAAACTCCTTCTCTAGAAAGGATCCATTTTTAGCAACGAATATCTTGCCTTCGGATCTGTGATAGAAGGTGTACCCAACAATTTCCTTTGGGTATTCTATGAAGACGCACTTCTCCGATTTGGGTTTGAGCTTATCAGGATGAAACTTTTTCACATAAGCATCACAGCCCCAAACTTTAAGAAACGACAACTTGGGTTTCTTGCTAAACCACAATTCATATGGTGTCGCCTCAACGGATTTAGATGGTGCCCTTTAACGTGAATGCAGCTGTCTCTAATGCATAACCCCAAAACAATAGTGGTAAATCAAGAAGAGACATCATAGATCGCACCATATCCAATAAAGTGTGGTTACGACATCTGCACACACCATAATGTTGTGGTGTTCCTGTGGCATGAGCTGTGAAACTATTCCACATAGTTTTAATTGTAGACCAAACTCAGAACTCAAATATTCGCCTCGCGATCGATCGCAGAAATTTTATTTTCTTGTTACGATGATTTTTCCACTTCACTCAAATTCTTTGAACCTTTCAACTATTACAGACTTATAGTTTCATCAAGCGATATACCCATATCTCGCTCAAATCATCTTATGAAGGTCGAAAATAACGATATTTGCCATAAGCGCCAACACTCATTGGACCGCATACATCGGTATGTATTATTTCCAATAAGTCAAGAGTTTGTTCCATTGTTCCGAGAACGGAGTTTTAGTCATCTTGCCCAAAAGAGATGGTTCGCAAGCATCAAATGATTCATAACCAAGTGATTCCAAAGTCCATCTTTATGGAGTTTCTTCATGCGCTTTACAATCGATATGACCCAAACGGCAAAGGCACAAATAAGTTGCACTATCATTATTAACTTTGCATCTTTTGGCATCAATATTATGAATATGTGTATCACTACGATCGAGATCCAACAAACTATTTTCATTGGGTGTATAACCATCGAAGGTCTTATTCATGTAAATAGAATAACAATTATTCTTTAACTTCAAATGAATAATGGTATGGCAATAAACATGATTTTATCATATTTATGCTCAACGCAAACACCAAATAACATTTATTTAGGTTTAACACTAATCTCGAAAATATAGGGAGTGTGCGATGATGATAATATCAATCTTGGAACTACTTCCAACACTCATCGTCACTTCCCCTTCAACTAGTCTTAGTTTAGACTGTAACTCCTGTTTCGAGTTACTAATCTTAGCAACGAACAAGTATCAAATACTTAGGGCTACTATAAACACTAGTAAGGCACACATCAATAACTCAGATATCAAATATGTCCTTGTTCACTTTGCCATCCTTCTTATCCACCAAATATTCTGTGGCATTTCCGCTCAAAGGACCATTTCCTTTGCAAAGTAAGCACTAAGTTTCGTGCTTTGGTCCAGCTTTAGTCTTCTTCATGGGAGTGACAACTTGTTTGCCATTCTACTTGAAGTTTCCTTTCTTTCCTTTGCCCTTTCTTGAAACTAGTGGTCTTGTCAATCATCAACACTTGATGCTCTTTCTTGATTTCTACCTTCGTCGATTTCAACATCACGAAGAGCTCGTGAATCGCTTTCGCCATCCCTTGCATACTATAGTTCATCACGAAGTTCTAGTAACTTTGTGATGGTGACTAGAGAATTTTGTCATTCACTATCTTATCTCGAAGATTAACTCCCACTTGATTCAAGCGATTGAAGTACCTGCATAATCTGAGCACATGCTCACTAGTTGAGCGATTCTCTCCATCTTTTAGCTATAGAACTTGTTGGAGACTTCATATCTCTCAACTCGTATTTGCTTGAAATATTAACTTCAATTCCTCGAACATCTCATATGGTCCATGACGCTCAAAACATCTTTGAAGTCCCGATTCTAAGCTGTTAAGCATGGTGCACTAAACTATCAAGTAGTCATCATATTGAGCTTAGCCAAACGCTCATAACGCCCGTGATCCGCTTCCTGCAATAGGTCTGCTACCTAGCGTGCATTAAGGACATAATTCTTCAGGCAGCAATGAGGATAAACCTCAGATCACGGATCCAATCCGCATCATTGCTACTAACATCTTTCAACACAATTTTCTAGGAACATATCAAAATAAACATATGAAAGCAACAACGCGAGCTATTGATCTACAACATAATTTGCAAAATACTACCAGACTAAGTTCATGATAAATTTAAGTTCAATTAATCATATTACTTAAGAACTCCCACTTAGATAGACATCCTCTAATCTTCTAAGTGATTACATGATCCATATCAACTACACCATGTCCGATCGTCACGTGAGATGGAGTAGTTTCAATGGTGAACATCAATATGTTGATCATATCTACTATATGATTCACGCTCGACCTTTCGGTCTCCGTGTTCCGAGGCCATATCTCAGATATGCTAGGCTCGCAAGTTTAACATGAGTATTCCGCGTGTGCAACTATTTTGCACCCGCTGTATTTGAACGTAGAGCCTATCACACCCGATCATCACGTGGTGTCTCAAAGACGAATAACTTTCGCAACGGTGCATACTCGTGGAGAACACTTCTTGATAATTAGTGAGAGATCATCTTAAAATGCTACCACAAATAAAAAATGAATAAGATGTATAATGATAAACATCATATGCAATCAAAATATGTGACATGATATGGCCATGATCATCTTGCGCCTTTGATCTCCATCTCCAAAGTATCATCATGATCTCTATCGCCACCGCACGACACCATGATCTTCATCATCTTGATCTATATCAATGTGTCGTCACATGGTCGCCTCGCCAACTATTGCTCTTGCAACTATTGCTATCGTGATAGCAATAAATGAAAGCAATTATTTGGCACTTGCATCTTTATGCAACAAAGAGACAACCATCGGTTTCGCCAGCTTGCCGATAACTTCAACAAAACATGATCATCTCATACAACAACTTATATCTCATCACGTCTTGACCATATCACATCACAACATGCCCTGCAAAAACAAGTTAGACGTCTTCTACTTTGTTGTTGCAAGTTTTACGTGGCTGCTATAGGCTTAGCAAGAACCGTTCTTACCTACGCATCAAAACCACAACGATAGTTCGTCAAGTTAGTGCTGTTTTAACCTTTGCAAGGACCGGGCGTAGCCACACTCGGTTCAACTAAAGTTGGAGAAACAGACACCCGCTAGTCACCTGTGTGCAAAGCACGGCGGTAAAACCAGTCTCGCTTAAGCGTATGCGTAATGTCGGTCCGGGCCGCTTCATCCAACAATACCGCTGAACCAAAGTATGACATGCTGGTAAGCAGTATGACTTGTATCGCCCACAACTTACTTGTGTTCTACTCGTGTGTTGGAAATATGCCCTACAGGCTATAATAAAAGTATTATTATATTTCCTTGTTCATGATAATTGTCTTTTATTCATGCTATAATTGTATTATCCGGAAATCGTAATACACGTGTGAATACATAGACCACAATATGTCCCTAGTGAGCCTCTAGTTGACTAGCTCACAGATCAACAGATAGTCATGGTTTCTGGCTATGGACATTGGATGTCGTTGATAACGGGATCACATCATTAGGAGAATGATGTGATGGACAAGACCTAATCCTAAGCATAGCACAAAGATCGTAGTTCGCTTGCTAGAGCTTTTCCAATGTCAAGTATCTCTTCCTTAGACCATGAGATCGTAACTCCCGGACACCGTAGGAGTGCTTTGGTGTATCAAACGTCACAATGTAACCGGGTGACTATAAAGGTGCATTATAGGTATCTCCGAAAGTGTCTTTTGGGTTGACACGGATCGAGATCGATTTGTCACACCGTAAACGGAGAGGTATCTCTCGCCCACTCGTAGGACATCATCATATGTGTGCAGTGTGACCAAGGGGTTGATCACGGATGATGTGTTACGGAACGAGTAAAGAGACTTGCCGGTAACGAGATTGAACAAGGTATCGTATACCGACGATCGAATCTCGCAAGTAAAATACCGCTAGACAAAGGGAATTGTATACGGATCGATCGAGTCCTTGACATCGTGTTTCATCCGATGAGATCATCGTGGAACATGTGGGAGCCAACATGGGTATCCAGATCCCGCTGTTGGTTATTGACCGGAGAACGCCTCGGTCATGTCTACATGTCTCCGAACCCGTAGGGTCTACACACTTAAGGTTCTGGCGATGCTAGGGTTATAAAGGAAGCTTGTATGTGGTTACCGAATGTTGTTCGAGTCCTGATGAGATCCCTGACGTCACGAGGAGTTCCGGAATGGTCCAGAGGTAAAGATTTATATATGGGAAGTCCTGCTTTGGTCACCGAAAAGTTTCGGGTTTTATCGGAACGCATCGACCACCGGAGGGTCCCGGGTCCACCAAGTGGGGCCACCTACCCCGGAGGGCTGCATGGGCCATGTGTGGAGGAACCAGCCCTGTGTGGGCTGGTGTGCCCCCCCCACAGGGCCCAAGGCGCAGGGAAGTGGGGAAGGGGGCAAACCCTAGGGCAGATGGGCCCTAAGGCCCACCCTAGGTGCGCCTCCCTTCTCCCCTTCCGCCGCCACCAGATGCCATCCGGGATGCCGCCACCCCGGGAGGGAACCCTAGAGGGGCGCAGCCCTCCCTCCCCTATAAATACTTGAGGTCATGGGCTGTCCAACACATGAGAACTTCTCCTCTGGCGCAGCCCTTCCCTCTCTCTCTCCTCATATCTTGCGGTGCTTGGCGAAGCCCCGCTGGACTACCACTCTCCTCCATCACCACCATGCCGCTGTGCTGCTGCTAGATGGAGTCTTCTCAACCTCTCCTCTCTCGCTTGCTAGATCGAGGCATGGGAGACGCCACCGGCTGTACGTGTGTTGAACGCGGAGGTGCCGTCTGCTCGCACTAGGATCTCCGTGATTTGGATCACGACGAGTACGACTCCTTCAATCCCGCTTCTCTTGAACGCTCCGCTTAGCGATCTACAAGGGTATGTAGATGCACTCTCCTTCCCTCGGTGCTGGTTTCTCCATAGATAGATCTTGGTGACACGAGGAAAATTTTGAATTTCTGCCACGCTCCCCAACAAAGGGCATCATGAGCTAGGTCTATTGCGAGATTCTTTGCACGAGTAGAACACAAAGTAGTTGTGGGCGCTGATGTTGTTCAATATGCTTACCGTTACTAGTCCAATCTTGTTTCGACGGTATTGTGGGATGAAGCGCCCTGCACCGACCTTACACGCATTTTACGTGAGACAAGTTCCACCGATTGACATGCACTTCATGCATAAGGTGGCTAGCGGTGCCGCCTCCCACTTTAGTCGGAACGGATTCGATGAAAAGGGTCCTTATGAAGGGTAAATAGCAATTGGCATATCACGCTGTGGTTTTATGAGGTAAGAAACGTTTGCTAGAAACCCATAGCAGCCATCAGAAACATGCAAACAACAATTAGAGGACGCCTAACTTGTTTTTGCAGGTATGCTATGTGATGTGATGTGGCCAAGAAGAATGTGATGAATGGTATGTGATGTATGAGATTGATCATGTTCTTGTAATAGGAATCACGACTTGCATGTCGATGAGTATGACAACTGGCAGGAGCCATAGGAGTTGTCTTGATTTATTGTATGACCTGCGTGTCATTGAACAACGCCATGTAATTACTTTACTTTATTGCTAACCGGTAGCCATAGCAGTAGAAGTAAAAGTTGGCGAGACAACTTCATGAAGACACGATGATGGAGATCATGATGATGGAGATCATGGTGTCATGCCGGTGACGATGATGATCATGGAGCCCCAAGATGGAGATCAAAGGAGCAAAATGATATTGGCCATATCATGTCACTATTTGATTGCATGTGATGTTTATCATGTTTATGCATCTTGTTTACTTAGAACGATGGTAGTAAATAAGATGATCCTTACAAAATTTCAAGAAGTGTTCTCCCTAATCGCACCGCTGCTACAGTTCGTCGCTTCTAAGCACCACGTGATGATCGGGTGTGATGGATTCTTACGCTCACATACAACGGTGTAAGACAGCTTTACACAAAAAAACACTTAGGGTTAACTTGACGAGCCTAGCATGTACGCATATGGCCTCGAACACGGAGACCGAAAGGTCGAGCATGAGTCGATGGAGGATACGATCAACATGAAGATGTTCATCGATGATGACTAGACCGTCTCACGTGATGATCGGACACGGCCTAGTTGACTTGGATCATGTAATCACTTAGATGACCGAGGGATGTCTATTCGAGTGGGAGTTCATAAGATGAACTTAATTATCCCGAACATAGTCAAAAGATCTTTGCAAATTATGTCGTAAGCTCGCGCTTTAGTTCCACTGCTTAGATATGTTCCTAGAGAAAATATAGTTGAAAGTTGACAAGAGCGATTATGCGACAAGAGAAAGCTTATGTCCTTAATGCACCGCCAAAGGTGTTGAACCCCAAACGCCGCCTGTGGATGTTGCGAACATCGGACATACACATTTTGATAACTACGTGATAGTTCGCTTAAACGGTTTAGAGTTGAGGCACCAAAGACGTCAAACGTCATGAACATATGAGATGTTTTCGAGGGCTGAAATTGGGATTTCAGGCTCGTGCTCACGCCAAGAGGTATGAGACCTCCGACGATTTTCTTAGCCAGCAAACTAAGGGAGGAAAGCTCAACCGTTGAGCTTGTGCTCGATTGTCCGAGTACCACAATCACTTGAATCGAGGGAGTTAATCTTCCAGATGAGATAGTGATGTTTCTCCAAAGTCATTGCCACCAAGCTGCTAGAGCTTCATGATGAACTATAACATATTAGGGATAGATATGATGATCCTTGAGGTATTCGCGATGTTTGACACCGCGAAAGTAGAAATCAAGAAGGAGCATCAATTGTTGATGGTTGGTGAAACCACTAGTTTCAAGAAGGGCAAGGGAAAGAAGGGATACTTCATGAAACGGCAAATCAGCTGCTGCTCTAGTGACGAAACCCAAGGTTGAACCCAAACCCAAGACTAAGTGCTTTTGTAATAACAGGAACGGGCACTGAAGCGGAACCACCCTGGATACTTGGTAGATGAGAAGGCTGGCAAGGTCGATAGAAGTATATTGGATATACATTATGTTAATGTGTACTTTACTAGTACTCCTAGTAGCACCAGGGTATTAGATACCGGTTCGGTTGCTAAGTGTTAGTAACTCGAAATAAAAGCTACGGAATAAATGGAGACTAGCTAAAGGTGAGCTGACGATATGTGTTGGAAGTGTTTCCAAGGTTGATGTGATCAAGCATCACACGCTCCCTCTACCATCGAGATTTGGTGTTTGCGTTGAGCATAGACATGATTGGATTATGTCTATCACAATATGGTTATTCCTTTAAGGAGAATAATGGTTACTCTATTTATTTGAATAATACCTTCAATGGTCTTGCACCTGAAATGAATGGTTTATTGAATCTTGATCATAGTGATACACATTTTCATGCCAAAAGATATAAGATAATAATGATAGTACCACTTACTTGTGGCACTGCCATGTAAGTCATATTGGTATAAAACGCATGAAGAGGCTCCATATTGATGGACTTTTGGACTCACTCATTTTGAAAAGTTTGAGACATGCTAACCATGTCTATTGGTGTATACGCATGAAGAAACTCCATGCGATGGATCGCTTGGACTCACTTGATTTTGAATCACTTGAGATATGCAAATCATACCACATGGGCAAGATGACCTAAAAGCCTCGCTTTCAAAGAAGATGGAACAAGATAGCAACTTGTTGGAAGTAACACATTTTGATGTGTGCAGTCCAATGAGTGCCGAGGCATGCAAAGAATATCGTTATGTTCTTACTTCACGTAAGATTCGAGTAGATGTAGAGTATATTTACTTGATGAAACACAAGTCTGAATTATTGAATGGTTCAAGTAATTTCAGAGTGAAGTTGAAGATCATCGTGACAAGAGGATGAAATGTCTATGATATGATCATAGAGATGAGTATCTGAGTTACGAGCTTTGGCACGCAATTAAGACATTGTGGAAATTGTTTCACAATTAATACCGCCGAACACCATAGTTTGATGGTGTGTCCGAACATCATAGTTGCACCCTATTGGATATGGTGCGTACTATGATGTCTCTTATTGAATTACCACTATCGCTCATGGGTTAGGCATTAGAGACAACCACATTCACTTTAAATAGGGCACCACGTAATTCCGCTGAGATGACACCGCTTGAACTATGGTTTCGTAAACCTAAGTCGTCATTTCTTAAAAGTTTGGGGCTACGATGCTTATGTGAAAAAGTTTCGTGTTGATAAGCTTGAACCCAAAGCGATAAAATGCATCTTCATAGGACACCCAAAACAGTTGGGTATACCTCCTAATTCAGATCCGAAAGCAATAGGGATTGTTTCTGAATCGGGTCCTTTCTCGAGGAAAAGTTTTTCTCTAAAAGTTGAGTGGGAGGATGGTGGAGACTTGATGAGGTTATTGAACCATCACTTCAACCAGTGGTAGCAGGCACGTGAAGTTGTTCTGTGGCACCTACACCAATTGAAGTAGAAGCTATGATAGTGATCATGAAACTTCGAATCAAGTCACTACCATACCTCGTGAGGGTGACAAGGATGCGATCGCTCAGAGTGGTACAAGAATCCTGTCTTGAAGGTCATGTTGCTAGACAACAATGAACCTACGAGCTATGGAGAAGCGATAGTGGGCCCATATTCAAAAATGGTTAGAAGCCATGAAATCCGAGATAGGATCCATGTATCGTAACAAAGCATGGACTTTGGTGGACTTGCCCGATGATCGGCAAGCCATTGAGATAAATGGATCTTTAAGAAGAAGACGGACGTGGACGGTAATGTCACCGCTTATGAAGCTCGACTTGTGGCGAAGAGTTTTTCACAAGTTCAAGGAGTTGACTACGATGAGATTTTCTCATCCGTAGCGATGCTTAAGTCCGTCGGAATCATGTTAGCATTAGCTGCATTTATGAAATCGCGATGGATGTCAAAACGAGTTTCCTTACCAATTTCGTAAGGAAAGGTTGTATGTGATACAATCGAAAGGTTTTGTCGATCCTAAGGATGCTAAAGGTATGCTAGCTCCAAGGATCCTTCTAAGGACCGGAGTAAGCATCTCGAGTTGGAATATGTACTTTGATAAGATGATCAAAGATTTTGGGTTTATACAAATTTATGAGAAACTTGTATTTCCAAAGAAGTGAGTGGGAGCACTATAGAATTTCTGATGAGTATATGTTGTTGACATATTGTTGATCAGAAATGATGTAGAAATTTCTAGAAAGCATATAGGGTTATTGGAAAGTGTTTTTCAATAGAAAACCTAGATTAAGCTGCTTGAACATTGAGCATCAAGATCTATGAGGATAGACGCTAAATGGTATTTTCAAAATGAGCACATACCTTGACATGATCTTGAAGGTGTTCAAGATGGACCAGTCAAAGAAGGAGTTCTTGCCTGAGTTGTAAGGTATGAAGTTAAGAGTTAAAAGCTCGACCACGGCAGAAGAGAGAGAAAGGACGAATGTCGTCCCCTATGTTTCAGACGTAGGCTCTATAGTATGCTATGTCAGTGTACCGATCGGTAGTGTGCCTTGCCATGAGTCACTAAGGGTACAAGAACGATCCAGAATGGATCATTGACAGCGGTCAAAATTGTCCTTGGAGTAAATAAGGACATGTTTCTCGATTATGGAGGTGATAAAGAGTTCGGCGAAGGGTTACGCCGACGCAAGCTTTAACACCTATCCGAGTGACTCGAGTAGCAAACCGGATACGATAGTGGAGCAACTATTTGAAATAGCTCCAAGTGGAGCGTGGAAGCAGCGCTATAATATGACCTAGAAATTTGCAAAGCACATACGGATCTGAATATTGCGCACCCGCTGACTAAAACCTCTCTCACAAGCAAAACATGATCAAACCCCGTAACTCATTTGATGATGTTGGTCACATGGCGATGTGACCTGTGAGTGTTAATCACATGGCGATGTGAACTAGATTATTGACTCTAGTGCAAGTGGGAGACTGTTGGAAATATGCCCTAGAGGCAATAATAAAAGTATTATTATATTTCCTTGTTCATGATAATTGTCTTTATTCATGCTATAATCAGTATTATCCGGAAATCGTAATACACGTGTGAATACATAGACCACAATATGTCCCTAGTGAGCCTCTAGTCGACTAGCTCGTTGTGATCAACAGATAGTCATGGTTTCTGCTATGGACATTGGATGTCGTTGATAACGGATCACATCATTAGGAGAATGATGTGATGGACAAGACCCAATCCTAAGCATAGCACAAAGATCGTAGTTCGCTTGCTAGAGCTTTTCCAATGTCAAGTATCTCTTCCTTAGACCATGAGATCGTGTAACTCCTGGATACCGTAGGAGTGCTTTGGGTGTATCAAACATCACAACGTAACTGGGTGACTATAAAGGTGCATTACAGGTATCTCCGAAAGTGTCTTTTGGGTTGACACGGATCGAGACTGGGATTTGTCACTCCGTGTAAATGGAGAGGTATCTTTGGGCCCACTCGGTAGGACACCATCATAATGTGCACAGTGTGAGCAAGGGGTTGATCACGGGTTGATGTGTTATGGAACAAGTAAAGAGACTTGCCGGTAACGAGATTGAACAAGGTATCGGTATACCGATGATCGAATCTCGGGCAAGTAAAATACCGCTAGACAAAGGGAATTATATACGGGATCGACTGAGTCCTTGACATCGTGGTTCATCCGATGAGATCATCGTGGAACATGTGGGAGCCAACATGGGTATCCAGATCCCGCTGTTGGTTATTGACCGAGAACGCCTCGGTCATGTCTACATGTCTCCGAACCCGTAGGGTCTACACACTTAAGGTTCGATGATGCTAGGGTTATAAAGGAAGCTTGTATGTGGTTACCGAATGTTGATCGGAGTCCCGGATGAGATCCCGGACGTCACGAGGAGTTCCGGAATGGTCCAGAGGTAAAGATTTATATATGGGAAGTCCTGTTTTGGTCACCGGAAAAGTTTCGGGTTTTATCGGTAACGTACCGGGACCACCGGGAGGGTCCCGGGGGTCCACCAAGTGGGGCCACCTACCCCGGAGGGCTGCATGGGCCATGTGGGAGGGAACCAGCCCTGTGGGGCTGGTGCGCCCCCCACAAGGGGCCCAAGGCGCAGGAAGTGGGGAAGGGGGGCAAACCCTAGGGCAAATGGGCCCTAAGGCCCACCCTAGGTGCGCCTCCCCCTTCTCCCCTTCTGGCCGCCACCAGATGCCATCTGGGGGCTGCCGCCGCCCCTGGGGAGGGAACCCTAGAGGGGGCGCAGCCCCCTCCCCTCCCCCTATAAATACTTGAGGTTATGGGGCTGTCCAACACATGAGAACTTCTCCTCTTGGCGCAGCCCTTCCCCTCTCTCTTCTCCTCATATCTTGCGGTGCTTGGCGGCCCTGCTGACTACCACGCCTCCATCACCACCACCCCGCCAGCTGCTGCTGGATGGAGTCTTCTCAACCTCTCCCTCTCTCCTTGCTGGATCAAGGCATGGGAGACGCCACCGGCTGTACGTGTGTTGAACGCGGAGGTGCCGTCTGCTCGCACTAGGATCTCCGGTGATTTGGATCACGACAAGCACGACTCCTTCAACCCCGTTCTCTTGAACGCTCCGCTTAGCGATCTACTAGGGTATGTAGATGCACTCTCCTTCCCTCGCTGCTGGTTTCTCCATAGATAGATCTTGGTGACACGAGGAAAATTTTGAATTTCTGCCACGCTCCCCAACAAAGGGCATCATGAGCTAGGTCTATTGCGTAGATTCTTTGCACGAGTAGAACACAAAGTAGTTGTGGGCGCTGATGTTGTTCAATATGCTTACCGTTACTAGTCCAATCTTGTTTCGACGGTATTGTGGGATGAAGCGCCCGGACCGACCTTGCACGCATTTTTCGTGAGACAGTTCCACCGATTGACATGCACTTCATGCATAAGGTGGCTAGCGGGTGCCGCCTCCCACTTTAGTCGGAACGGATTCGATGAAAAGGGTCCTTATGAAGGGTAAATAGCAATTGGCATATCACGCTGTGGTTTTGCGAGGTAAGAAACGTTTGCTAGAAACCCATAGCAGCCACGTAAAACATGCAAACAACAATTAGAGGACGTCTAACTTGTTTTTGCAGGGTATGCTATGTGATGTGATGTGGCCAAGAAGAATGTGATGAATGGTATGTGATGTATGAGATTGATCATGTTCTTGTAATAGGAATCACGACTTGCATGTCGATGAGTATGACAACCGGCAGGAGCCATAGGAGTTGTCTTGATTTATTGTATGACCTGCGTGTCATTGAACAACGCCATGTAATTACTTTACTTTATTGCTAACCGGTAGCCATAGCAGTAGAAGTAAAAGTTGGCGCGACAACTTCATGAAGACACGATGATGGAGATCATGGTGTCATGCCGGTGACGATGATGATCATGGAGCCCCGAAGATGGAGATCAAAAGGAGCAAAATGATATTGGCCATATCATCTCACTATTTGATTGCATGTGATGTTTATCATGTTTATGCATCTTGTTTACTTAGAACGACGGTAGTAAATAAGATGATCCCTTACAAAATTTCAAGAAGTGTTCTCCCCTAACTGCGCACCGTTGCTACAGTTCGTCGCTTCTAAGCACCACGTGATGATCGGGTGTGATGGATTCTTACGTTCACATACAACGGGTGTAAGATAGTTTTACACAGCATAAAACACTTAGGGTTAACTTGACGAGCCTAGCATGTACGCACATGGCCTCGTAACACGGAGACCGAAAGGTCGAGCATGAGTCGATGGAGGATACGATCAACATGAAGATGTTCATCGATGATGACTAGACCGCCTCACGTGATGATCGGACACGGCCTAGTTGACTTGGATCATGTAATCACTTAGATGACCAGAGGGATGTCTATTCGAGTGGGAGTTCATAAGATGAACTTAATTATCCCGAACATAGTCAAAAGATCTTTGCAAATTATGTCGAAGCTCGCGCTTTAGTTCCACTGCTTAGATATGTTCCTAGAGAAAATATAGTTGAAAGTTGACAGAGCGATTATGCGGACAAGAGAAAGCTTATGTCCTTAATGCACCGCCAAAGGTGTTGAACCTCAAACGCCGCCTCGTGGATGTTGCGAACATCGGACATACACATTTTGATAACTACGTGATAGTTCGCTTAAACGGTTTAGAGTTGAGGCACCAAAGACGCTTTTCAAAACGTCATGAACATATGAGATGTTTTCGAGGGCTGAAATTGGGATTTCGTGCTCGTGCCCACGCCAAGAGGTATGAGACCTCCGACGATTTTCTTAGCCAGCAAACTAAGGGAGGAAAGCTCAACCGCTGAGCTTGTGCTCGATTGTCCGAGTACCACAATCACTTGAATCGAGGGGAGTTAATCTTCCGATGAGATAGTGATGTTTCTCCAAAGTCATTGCCACCAAGCTGCTAGAGCTTCGTGATGAACTATAACATATTAGGGATAGATATGATGATCCTTGAGGTATTCGCGATGTTTGACACCGCGAAAGTAGAAATCAAGAAGGAGCATCAATTGTTGATGGTTGGTGAAACCACTAGTTTCAAGAAGGGCAAGGGCAAGAAGGGATACTTCATGAAACGGCAAATCAGCTGCTGCTCTAGTGAAGAAACCCAAGGTTGAACCCAAACCCGAGACTAAGTGCTTCTGTAATAAGAGGAATGGGCACTGAAGCGGAACCACCCTGGATACTTGGTAGATGAGAAGGCTGGCAAGGTCGATAGAAGTATATTGGATATACATTATGTTAATGTGTACTTTACTAGTACTCCTAGTAGCACCATGGAAAGTAGATTGTAAGCAAGGGACTCAACAAGCATGACTTTCTCGATCGTTAGATCATGAGAAATGACAACCTTGCCAAGACCCAATATCTTAGAAGACGAGGCATCACCCCACTCAACGTTGGTGGGCATAGAAGGGATCTTGTGCACGTCCACCACCAAGTCCTTGCTTCCGGTCATATGATTTTTGGCTCCACTATCGAGCAACCATGATCCCCCACCGGAAGCAAATACCTACAAGAGATCAATGCTTGGTTTTAGGTACCCATTTTGTAATGGGTCCTTTGATGTTAGTAACAAGGGTCTTAGGAACCCAAATAGACCATTCAATGTACTCATAAGGAGAACCAGCAAATTTAGCATAAACATGCCCATCACTAGCATGGCACAACACATAAGATGGGTTAAAGTCACCGGTTTTGTTGGAAGGGGTGGCATTGCCCTTTTTGATATCACCACCCTTCACATGTTCTTCTTCTCCTTAGGAGCAACCTCTCCCTCCTTCACAAAAGTTTTCTTGAGAGGGGGAGGTCGTTTGGTCTTGTTGTTCTTCTTCTTGTTCTTGGACTTGGGTGCAAACCCAACTCCCTCCTTGGCCACAACTTCCTTTTGATTGCTCAAAAGGTCATTGAGGTTCTTCTAACCTTGTATGCACATTACAAGGCCTTTCTCAAGTTGCTCCTTCAACTTGGCATTCTCCTCCACAAGGTGCACATGCTCACAACATGGGTTAGTAGAATTTGCATTATCAATTAATACCATATGAGGAAAGGTGGCCTTTTCCTTGGTTAGCTTCACTTGGAGTTGATCATGAGACTCCTTGAGGCTAGCATGAGCACCCTTCAAGACCCTGTGGGCCTTGTCGAGTATCTCAAACTCCTTCTTGAGTTTATCATGGTCAACCCCAAGTTTAGCCTTCTCGGAATTTAGCACAAGAGATACAACAAGAGCATGATCAAGATCTTTCTTTAATTTAGCATGGTCATCGTTGTGTGACTTCTCAAGAGCCAAACGATGCACACGCTCTTCCTCAAGAGCATTAGAGAGATCCGATATCTCATCGGCATAGTCACGACTATGACCTTCCATCTTAGAGATGGTTTCTTCATGAGCCTCGATCATGTCATTGGCTTAACCAAGTTGTTCCAAGAGAGCAATAAAGTGCTTCTTGGATTTGCCCTTGAGCTTACTCATAAAAGACTCAAATTCATTCACTTCCTCATTAGACCCCTCACTTTCATCAATGGAATCCGTCAAGGAGGGATTAGTGATGATGGTGGTTTTGATGTTGGGGGTTACCTTGTTGGCGGCTTTAGCCATGAGGCACTTGGCGGTGATGTTCTCGTTGGGTGAGTCGAAGAGGGACACCCAAGGAGTTGTGGCAATGGCAATGGAGGCCATGGCCATGGCTTCACTATCTTCTTCATCATCATCATCCTCATGGTATTCTTCTTGAACCACCAACCCTCTAGTTGGAGTCTTCTTGGTGAAGTTGTTCTTGTTGGGGAAAGACTTGGCTTTGTCTTTTCGGATGAGCTTACCACCATTGTCTTCCCTCTTCTCATAAGGGCACTCCGCAACAAAATGGCTCACATTGCCACAATTGTAACATGTTCTCACACGTTGCTTGCCCTTGAAGCTACTTGAGTTATTCTTGTTGAAGTTTGGCCTTGAGTTCTTCTTGCTCCAAAATTGCCTTGAAGCAAGAGCCATGTGTTCATGATAGTCATACTTGGTATCTTCGGGATTGCTCTCATCTTCTTCCTCATCATCCTCTTCTTCCACACTAACCTTGGTCTTCAAGGCAAGGTTGGGCTTATTTGCTCTTTGAGAGCGTAACACCGCATTGTCGGCGGTCTTGTGCAAGATGCTCATAGCCACAAACTCATCCAACACTTCACGTGGGGACAAGGTGTGGAAGTCCGGCCTTTGACGAATGACTGAGGACATGGCCTTGTGGTAAGGCATCATTGCCTTGAGGAATTTGCGCTTGATCAAATTGTCATCCGTGTCCTTGCTCCCATGATCTCAGAGTGAGACCGCGAGTTTGGTTACTCTCCGAAAGTGCTCACGAGGTTCTTCATCTTCTTTCATTGCAAACTCATCGGCTTCATCTTGCACCGCTTCATAGTTGGAGCGTTGAATGCTTGTGCTTCCCTTGTAGAGGGAAACAACACAATGACATGCATCTTTGGCCATGGTGAAGGGTCGAAGATGATGGAGTGTAACGCCCTCGATGCGGCTATATCTCCCACGTGTCGAAGCACGACTTAGAGGCATAACCGCATTGAAAGCAATGTCGCAAGTGAGGTAATCTTCACACAACCCATGTAATACATAAGGGAAAGAGATACATAGTTGGCTTACAATCGCCACTTCACCCAAATACATGAATAAAGCATTACATCATCCAGATACACTCAAGGTCCGACTACGGAACCAAAATAAAAGAAGAACCCCAAATGCGACAAAAGGTCCCCGATCGACCCCAACCGGGCTCCACTCTTCGACCAACTAGAACGAAACAACACAAAGGGCAAGATCTTCATCGAGCTCCTCCTTGAGCTTGGTTGTGTCACCGCTCGGTAACATAGGCACCGCAAACTGGTTTTGAAGTATCCGTGAGCCACGAGGACTCAAAGAATCCCATTATCATGGGTATCAAGACTAGCAAAGCTTAATGGGAAAGGAAAGGGTAAAGTGGTGAGGTTGCAGCAGCGGCTAAGCATAATATGGTGGCTAACATACGCAAAGAAGAGCGAGAAGAGAACAATCGGAACGGTCGTGAAGCTAGCAATGATCAAGAGGTGATCCTGAACACCTACTTACGTCAAACATAACACAGGAACCGTGTTCACTTCCCGGGCTCCGCCGAGAAGAGACCATCACGGCTACACACTCGGTTGATGCGCTTTAATTCGGATCAAGTGTCAAGTTGTCTACAACCGACATTAACAAATTCCCATCTGCCACATAACCGCGGCACGGCTCTCGAAAGTTTATACCTGCAGGGTGTCCCAACTTAGCCCATGACAAGCTCTCGCGATCATCGGCGAATAGACCTTCACCCAGAAGACCCGATCAGTCTCGGAATCCGGTACATCAAGACATTTCGACAATGGTAAAACAAGACCAGCAAAGCCGCCAATGTGCCGACAAATCCTCGATAGGAGCTGCACATATCTCGTTCTCGTGGCACACCGGATTGTCCAAACTTCCGGTAGGCCAGCCCAGAGTTGCCCCGGTACACCGGCGGCCGACGGTTTGGACCAACACTCACGACGAGCACCGGTCCGGGGGTAAAATAAGATGACCTCGAGAGCGCGACTCCCAAGGGAAAAAGGGCTAGGTGAGGCAAATGGTAAAAGTCAATGTTGGGCCTTCTTTGGACAAGTTTTATTCAAAGCGAACTGTCAAGGGGTCCCATAAATCACCCGACCGCAGAAGGAACGCAAAATCCGGGAACATAACACCGTATGACGGAAACTAGGGCGGCAAGAGTGGAACAAAACACTGCATAAGGCCGAGCCTTCCACCCTTTACCAAGTATATAGATGCATTAATAATATAAGAGATATTGTGATATCCCAACCAAAATCCTGCCCACCATGGAGAAATCTTCAACTTCACCGCAACTAGCAACGCTTATAAGAGGGCTGAGCAAAAGCGGTAACATAGCCAAACAACGGTTTGCATAGGAAAGGTGTCAAAGGTTAGGGGTTCATGGCAATATGGGATGGCTGGGCAAACAGTAATAGGTAGCGCAAATAGCGAAGAACGAGGCAACTAGCATAGCAATGATAGTAGTGAGATCCAGGGTAGCGGTCATCTTGCCTGAAATCCTGCAAGGAAGAAGAACGATTCCATGAAGAAGACAAACGGAGGTAGTCGAACGAATCCTCACAATCGCAACATTACCGGGACTAAGAAGCAACACCGGAAAGAAACAAACAACATGGTAAACACACAAGCATAATCATGGCATGATGCACAATCAAGTATGATGCATGACCAAGCTATATGAAGATATTCATGGCAAAAGATGATGCAAACAAGAGCACACATCAAGGCAAGTTTAAATGAGGCCGGAAACAACATATAACAATTCCGGTAAGTCCTCATATGCAAATTTCGAAATTAGTCCAGAACTAAATAAACCTTATGTTCAAGTTGTTAAACAGCAAGTTAAGATGCACCATGATGATCTACACGAAATTCTAGTCAAGTTACATATAAAGTTCATTAGGTTCGGAGCTACGGCCTAGAAGATATGAGCAAAACAAGTTAAACATGGCATTGATGCAAAATGCACCCAAACATCAAGCAAACACACCAAAACAAGGATGCAACATGATAATATCAAGCTACATGCAAAAACAAGCAAGTTTCATATAGAGCACGCTCAAAATGGAGCAACGGTGCAACACATGCACACTATACAAGTCATAACAACAATCTGTCCATAACAGCAACTAGGCATATTGCAAGCATCAAAACAATAAGCTACAGCACCCCAACATAATAACAAAAGGCATGGTCATGAAGTACACGTAAAGCATAACAAAACATGAACACTGAGCTATCTCTAGAAATCAATGGATCATGCTCAAAAACACATGGAGATATTGCAAATAATAACAGCTTGAGACTTTAGCGTAAATAACATCAAAGTTGCAATGTTTAGAGCTATCAAACAACATGTTACAGGAACTTATCATGGCAAACAAAGGCATGTCATGAATCTACTAATAGCATATATCAAAAGTCCCTTACTGACCATAAGCCAAAAAGGCACGGAAAATATGATGGCACCCATGTAAACATGGCAAGTTATATTACAGATTTGAACATGGCAGATACAACGATAAGTAGGCATGTTCGTGAGCTTGAACCACTCACTACAGAGCAATACATGGCATGGCAAGGCAACCAACAGTAAGAAGGCATGTTTATGAAGCTAAGCATGGCAAGAACAAGTTCATAGCATACACGGATCAACTACAACGACCTCGTGAAAATTGAATCTCATGCAAACAATCTGTCAGGAAACATTTTCAAGCAACTTTGGAGCAAGAAATGAACATGTTCCAGCAGGCTATAATTGCAACCAAGGGCATGAATGGATAGAGCATGACATATATATCAAAACATGTTTATAGAGCATCTCTAGATTATGCATAGAATGATTAGTGGAAGCATGTTAACATAGCAACAAAATATAACAGAATCACAAGAAAAGCAGAACAAAGAACTACCCTACTTTACAAGCTTGATACACTCAGCACACAACTCACAAAAATACATAGTCAACACCTCTGGAAATATGGCATGGCATAGTCCAACATTCATGTAGAGCTCATACTCATAGGATGCACACATAAATCATGGCAAAAATGTTAAAACAGCAAGTTATAACAGTTTCAGTAGATTAACAACTACATGCACTCTTCCAACAGCATTTCGGGAATCAAGATGAGCTCAAATGCAAATGATGCAATGGAATGAAATGATGTACTCTTCGAGGCGAACAATTTGACATATTATACGCGCAAAACGGAGCTACGGATGCGGAGATGTGATGGCATGAACATGGCATGAAAATTATGCAGAATCGGGGACTTAGACGAAAAACGGGGGTCAACCTCTTCTTCCAGATCTGGATCGGGGCACGAACTCCGAGGTTCACCGGGGAATCTGCCGGGGTTGGGGAGGGGGCGAGGAGGTGCGCCGGTGAGGGAGGAGGAGGCGACCGGCGTCGAGCTCCGGCCGTCGGGGTCGCGGGCGGCGGCGGATCCGGCGACCGGGCGTGGTCGGCGGCGGCGCGGCAAGATGAGCTCGCTTTCCGGCTGGGCGGCCACGGCGGTTACGGCGGCGCGATGCACCGCGGCGGAGGGCGGATGGAGGCGCTGGGGCCTCGGGCGAGGCGCGGCGGCGGAGGGCGGGAGGCGCGGGCCGGGACGACCTCCGGCGAGGCGGCGGCGGCGGCGGCGAAGGCCACGGAAGGGACGACGCCGGCGGCGGCGCAGAAGACGCCGGCGGCGGGAAGCGCGATGCGGGCGCTGGCCGAGAGGCAGACGGCGGCGGGCGCGGGGCTCAAGGGTTCGATCCGGCCGCAAGGCGCGCGGCGGGGATGTGGCGACGCCGGTTGGTGCGAGGCGAGGGCGGACGTGTCCGGCAGCAGTCGGACGTGTCCGGTGGCGGCGGAGGGCGATTTTAGGGTTTCGGGGAAAAACATCCGGGATTTGGAATGGGGGGGTGTATAAATAGGCATAGAGGGAGCTAGGAGAGTCCAAATGAGGAGCGGTTTTCGGCCACGCGATCGTGATCGAACGACCGAGAGCATGGAGGGGAGTTTGGTGTGTTTTGGGCCACTTTGGAAGGGGTGTTGGGCTGCAAACAAAAGAGGGCTTTACGGTTCCCCGGTTAACCGTTGGAGTACCAAACGACCTCCAAATGGCACGAAACTTGACAAGCGGTCTTCCGGTGCTATACCAAGGCCGCTTGGCAAACCTCGGGCCATTCCGAGAAAGTTTAATACCCGCTCACAACAGGAGAGAAGAAGGGGACGTCGGGGAACATAGGGGCGCCGGATTGCAAAACGGACAACGGGGAAAATGCTCGGATGCATGAGACGAACACGTATGCAAAACGAAATGCACATGATGACATGATAAAATGCAAATGATGACATGGCAAACTGCAACACGCAAGCAAATGACATGACAACGAAGGCGAATAACTGACGGACACCTGGCGCATCGGATCCGGGGCGTTACAACACTCCACCACTACGAGAGGATCTCGTCCCGAGATCTAGGATGGCACCGGAGGGAAAACGGAAGAGGAAGAGAAGAGGTAAAACTAAGTTGCTTCTTCGGCAAACGAGTGAAACCACGAACCTTGAGAGGTTGAGCAATTTAAAAGAAAGAGTACAACAGAGATGAACGAGATTGCAAACAATTCGTTAGAAAAGATGAACAAGGAGTATTACGAGAACTTGAAGGTTGCAAAGACATGAATCAAGAGTTTAATGGACAAGATAGAATTCGAAACCACTGTGGTTAAAACAAGATGGGAGAGGAAGAATTCGGGCAGCACTCCGGTTGAAAGAAGAAGGAAAACTTGATAAGATGAAAAGCACTTGAAGAGATGACACAACACTCCGGTTAAATGGATAAGCAAGAAAAGAACACGATCCTCACAATTCGAGATGATGTGTGAAAAGAGCAACATCACCATGCCTCCGGAAGAAAGAATAGAAGATAGATCACTGAAATAAAAGAATGGAGAAGAAAATGACAACTTCTACCACACGTGAACTCGGAAAGCACCCTTGCAAAGAAGTATTGAACGGAGTTGTTGGAAAATCAACAACGAAAAGCACAAGCTTGTAGTGGGCTTATGGAAACATCTCAAAATTATGAGGTGACAACCGGCCACTAATGGAAACAATTGATTTGATTGAGAGCACGAAAGAGATGAACAACTGCTTTCGCCGAGAGGATAGGAGAAAACTTGGATCATTGATAAGCACCATAATAGCAACATTCCGTAGGGAAGGCTTTAGGTGAAATATGACACAAGATAACTCCACGAAGAAGTTGATGGTTGAAAAGATCCCTTGAACGAAGAGAAAATGATGGATTTAAATATCTCATTCTTGAGAACTTGTGAATCATGAAACGCGAAGGGAAATTGTCAAGAATGATATAACACCATCTCAAAAGATAAGGTAGAAAGAATTGCACTTTGGAATACAAGATGAAGAATACTTGAGCTCCTCAAAACAAAACATGTGTTGAGCATCATGTTTAATTTTGAGTATAGCTTGACGGGTCATAACTTCAAGAGAAATCTTGATGAACAATTGAAAAAAATGAAAAGAATCCTTGACGAAGCACCATGTAGAGCCTCCATGAAGAACTCCGGTAAACAAAAGGATGATAGAAAGAAAGAGAAGTTGAAAACACAAGGTGAAGGCTTGCAATGATTTAGATGGATCTTCGTGATGATGAGAGCTTGGAACTCCGGGAAAAAGAGAAGATGAAACAAATGAAACCCAGAATTTTAAGGGCCTCCGGAATAAAGACTTAATCACTTGGATGAACAAGAATAAGAATTACGTTATGCTTATCCTTCACCAATGAAATTGATGACAATCAGCGGATTTGGCATACTACTTATTCCCGTAGAAAGGATTAAAAGAGATATAGCGTAAACTTGAGAAGGTATTGATTGAACCGCCGGTGGGATTGGAAAGAACGAATGAATTGATATGATAACCAAGGAAGAGAACTCTTGGAAGAACCACCGTAAGAATTGAAAATGAACGTAGCAAAGGCACAATTCACCGGGAACAATTGGAAAACGAATGAAGATACTAGAGGGGATTTAGATACATGAGAACGAAGAGATCATGAACTGATTAGAGGATATTTGAACGATGCACCGGTAAGATTTGGAGAATGA
This sequence comes from Aegilops speltoides, assembly GCA_021437245.1. Lineage (NCBI taxonomy): Eukaryota > Viridiplantae > Streptophyta > Magnoliopsida > Poales > Poaceae > Aegilops > Aegilops speltoides. The sequence goes on along the minus strand of CM038146.1, from coordinate 80,564,780 downwards.
AAGCTCAAATCTGAGAATGAAGAATTATGACATGATGGCCTTCGGAGGAAAGAAATGGAAACAACTCATGAAAAGCTCCGGATGGTAAGAAAAGAGTTGTCTCAATCGAAAGCAATTATGAGAGGATGGCATCAAGCTAGGAACATGAATATTCAAGAGAATAGAGCAAGATTAAAGAGAAACTCTTCTTCGGTCTTCAAATGATGAGAATGACAACGAGAAACACCACCAAGAATTATTGAGGCACACCGGAAGAATCAAAAGCGAAGAGGTTGAGCCAGCTATGAAAAGAATTTGAAAGTTCTTGGAGAAAAGCATTTGACTGATGATAACTCATTCTTACGTCAAACTTGGAGAAGAATTTAGGATGGCTTCGGAATAATTAGAAGAGTCAGGTAAGATCCTGGGAAAAGACCTGTGGGTTAGGGCCCACTCAAAAGAAAACACCGTTGAAATGATTTAAAGAGAGATTGCACTGGTTGAATTAAATGGCTTGAATGTGATAACAATCTCGAAAGAGCTTGAACGAATGCAGAGTGGAAAGACGAAACTTCGAGATATCCTGAGCACTCCGGAATAACAAATAGCGAGAAGTAGAATGATAATGAGGTGCACCGGCATGAGAAAGCATTTGACACGAGGAAAGGGATATGATGAATATCAAAAGCTTGAATTGGATTGTAACGCCCTCGATGCGGCTATATCTCCCACGTGTCGAAGCACGACTTAGAGGCATAACCGCATTGAAAGCAATGTCGCAAGTGAGGTAATCTTCGCACAATCCATGTAATACATAAGGGAAAGAGATACATAGTTGGCTTACAATCGCCACTTCACACAAATACATGAATAAAGCATTACATCATCCAGATACATTCAAAGTCCGACTACGGAACCAAAATAAAAGAAGAACCCCAAATGCATAAAGGACCCCGATCGACCCTAACCGGGCTCCACTATCGATCAACTCAAACGAAACAACACAATGAACAAGATCTTCAACGAGCTCCTCCTTGAGCTTGGTTGCGCCACCGCCGGTAAAATAGGCACCGCAAACTGGTTTTGAAGTATCCGTGAGCCACGGGACTCAAAGAATCTCGCACCCGCGAGATCAAGACTATTTAAGCTTATGGGTAAGGTAAAGGCATGAGGTGGAGCTGCAGCAAGCGACTAGCATATACGGAAGCTAACATACGCAAATGAGAGCGAGAAGAGAAGGCAAAGCACGGTCGACAAAAGTATGATCAAGAAGTGATCCTATAGCAACCTCGGCCAAGCATAACTCCAACATCAGTGTTCACTTCCGGACCACGGAAAGAGACCATCACGGTAACACACGCGTTGATGTATTTTAATTAAGGTCAACTTCAGGTTTTCTACAACCGACATTAACAAATTCCCATCTGCCACATAACCGCTGGCACGGCTCTCGAAAGTTTATACCTGCAGGGTGTCCCAACTTAGCCCATGACAAGCTCTCGCGATCATCAAAGGAATAGACCTTCACCCAAGACACTCCGATCGACTCGGTATCCCGGTACATCAAGACATTTCGACAATGGTAAAACAAGACCAGCAAAGCCTCCCAGTGCCGACAAATCCCGATAGGAGCTGCACATATCTCGCTCTCGTGGCACACCGGATGAGCCAGACGTCGGGTTGGCATAGACCCTGGTTGCCAGGGGCGCCGGACATCGCCAAAGTTGGACCAACACTGAAGGAGCACCGCCCGGGGGCTAAATAAAGATGACCCTCGGCTCCGAAACCCAAGGGAAGAAAAGGGGTAGGTGAGGCAAATGGTAAAAGTCAATGTTGGGCCTTACTGGACAAGTTTTATTCAAAGCGAACTGTCGGGGGTCCTATAAATCACCCGACCGCGTAAGGAACGCAAAATCCGGGAACATAACACCGTATGACGGAAACTAGGGCGGCAAGAGTGGAACAAAACACTGCATAAGGCCGAGCCTTCCACCCTTTACCAAATATATAGATGCATTAATAATATAAGAGATATTGTGAATCCTAACAAATAAACATGTTCCAACAAGGAACATCATCTCCATGTTCCAACAAGGAACAATCTTCAATCTTCACCGCAACTAACAACGCTATAAGAGGGCTGAGCAAAGCGGTAACATAGCCAAACAACGGTTTGCTAGGAATGGTGTCAAAGGTTAGAGGTTTGACATGGCAATTTGGGAGGCTGACAAGCAAATGGTAGGCATCGTAGCATTGGCATAGCAAAAGAGCGAGCAAACTAGCATAGCAAAGATAGTAGTGATTTCGAGGGTATGATCATCTTGCCTGAGATCCCGCAAGGAAGAAGAACGAGTCCAAGAAGAAGACAAACGGACGTAGTCAAACGGATCCTCACAACTCCGGAACGAAACCGAAGCTAACGAGAGAAGCAAACCGGAAAGAAACAAACAACGTAGTAAACACACAAGCATAAACATGTCATGATGCACAAACAAGTATGATGCATGTCCGGTTTAAAGAGGCATGGCATGGCAATATGCACAAACAACACTACAAGTTAAGTGGAGCTCAATATGCAACGAGTTGCATATTGACGGAACACCACATCAATTATTTAGTTCTCTCTCGGTTAAGCTACCCAACAATATTAAATGTTGGTTAACATGGCAAGTGGTGAAGCATAATTAAACTAACAATTTAGGCAAGTTTAAATGAGGTCGGAACAACAAACAACAATTCCGGAAATCCCCATGTTATTTAGCAATTTAATGCAACAACAATTTTTAAACATTTTAATTGTTGTTAACATGATGCGAATGACATATGCAAGTTTTATGCAATATTTATGAAAATGTTGACATGAGCATGCTATGAAGCATTTGTCGCCATGGCGGAACAAAAAGGGTGCCACGGCGGCGAAACGAAAAGGGTGCCACGGCGGCGAAACGAAAAGGGTGCCACGGCGGCGAAACAAAAAGGGTGCCACGGCGGCGAAACGGAAAGGGTGCCACGGCGGCGAAACGGAAATGGTGCCACGGCAACATTCCGATGATCCGATAACTCATTGAGATACCGATGCAAAAGAGCAAGTGTGCGGATGTGCGGAACATGCAAAAGATGGTGGGGTTCTCCCGACTACCGGGTTCCCACGGGTTAGGGGCATGGAAACGAGGAGGAACTTGCAATGACAATTCGGACACGGGCGGTCGTCATCTCGGGATTATACCTTCAAGCGTGCAAACGGGACGGTTCGCGCCAGAGAGGGAAGTAGTCGTTCACGGGATGTAGTGGAAGTAGTTGTACACGGCGTCGGTAGAGGAAGTAGTTGTTCACGTGGCGACGGTAGTGAAAGTAGTTGTTCTCGCGATGGTCGTAGTGGAAGTAGTTGTTCATGTCCCGTGGAGGTTCGGGGTCCACAGGGTCTTCGAGGGTCGACGGTAGTTGAAGTAGTGGTACACGGCGGCGGCGGTAGTGGTACACGCCAGAGATGTTCGTGTCGACGGTAGTTGAACTTGGCCATCCGGAGAGGGTACTTGCCGACAACGGCCGTCGTGGTACTTGGTGCTAGTAGTTGTACACGGGTCTTGACGGGTCGTCGTGTAGCCGTACATGTTCGTCGTGGTACAAGGTTCGAAGTTGTACATATCCCGTAGATGTTCAGGGTCACCGTGAGGAACTTGTCGAAACCAGGGTCTCGATCGTGGTACTTGGCGTCCAGTGCAGCAACCTCGTGATGCACAACTGCGGTGGTGGTCTTGGAGGTTCGTGGCCGGGGCGTGGAGAAGGAGCAGGCGGGAGCGACTGGAGACAGGCCGGCAGGGCGCTGGCTGGACCTTGCAGCAGAAGCGGCTCACGCATGCGGCTGCGCGGGTGCTCGGCCAACGCTGGAGGCCAGCGAGGCAGCAGAGGTCGGGCGGGCTGAAGGCGATGGAGGGCCTCCGGAGTTGGCCGACGGGCACCGTCTCGGGGAGCTCCTGCTCAAGCCCGACAGCGGAGGGAGGCGCGGAGCTGCAGGCCTCGTGCGGCGAGGAGGAGCCATGGAGGAGGAGAGGAAAGCGGCCGGCTGATGCAGGCGACGAGGAGGCCGAGGGGACGGGACGAGGGCGTGGTCGCAGGGCTCGCTGGTCGCGCGAGGGGGGTGGAGGCGCGAGGCGACGGGGTCGCGCGCGAGGGAGGAGGCAGCGGCGGTGTCCATGGCCTCGGCGAGGAGGTCGGGCGAAGGCGGCGAGGCCAGGGAGGCGAGCACCGGGCGGCGCGGCCTGCCCGACGGCGGCGGTGGCGGAGGGTCGCGCGGAGGGCGCGGGGCGGCGACGCGGGGATGGCTGCGGGGTGGAGGACGAGAGGAAGATGGGGATCGGACGAAGGGGGGTTCGGCGCTGCGTGAGAGAGGGATGGCGGCGCTGGCAGGGAACGAGGGGAGAGATGTGGGCGAGGGATCGAGCGGGCTAGGGTTTAGGAGGGTTAGATGGGCTGCTGGGATTTAGTGGGCCGGCCTGGCTGCTGGGCCAAAAGGACTGGCTGTATCTCTCTCCCTCCTATTCTTTTCCATTTATAAAAAAACAGAAAAGAGAAAGAAGAGAAAGAGAAGGTAGGGGTGGAATCTGGGCATGGGGATAGTTTTCACGGACTCGAAAAAAAATGTGCACGGTCCGGAAAAATAGAAAAAAAGGTCAAGTTGAAAGATTAAATTCAAATTCCTTTGAATTTAATTCAAAAGGTTTGAGCTAGGATAGGTTTTTCGAAGTACCCAAAAATGTTGAGAAAATAGGTGGAGCTCCAGAAAATGATGAAAAGACATATGGCAAAGTTAGAGGCCAAGAGTTGAAATAATAAAAGGCTTTGGGATTTTTGCAAGTGTGTTTAGTGTGATTCCAAGAATGGATTATTTAATATAGCTCCCTAATATTGGGAGGATATGTTATAAAGAGAACTCACCATGTGAATTCCCTCGATTTAAATGGATCGAAAAATCCATAAGATTTATTTAGTTGAGTTTTAAAAAAATTAATGATATGATGGCATGATGACATGATGCAATGCAAGAGAGGCATGATGAATGCAACGAACAAAACAAATCACATGACGAAACTCGAATAGCTGGAAGTCTTCGAGCGCCGGTCTCGAAGCTATAACACTCCACCACTATGAGAGGATCTCGTCCCGAGATCTAGAATGGCACCGGAGGGAAAAGGAAGAGGAAGAGGAGAGGTAAAACTAAGTTGCTTCTTTGACGAACGAGTGAAACCATGAACCTTGAGAGGTTGAGCAATTAAAAAGAAAGAGTACAACAGAGATGAACGAGATTGCAAACAATCCGTTAGAAAAGAGGAACAAGGAACATTACGAGAATTTGAAGGTTGCAAAGACATGAATCAAGAGTTTAATGGACAAGATAGAATTCGTAACCACTCCGGTTAAAACAAGATGGGAGAGGAAGAAGATTGAAATGATTTGGGCAGCACTCCGACTATAAATGGAAGGAATTGAACATGAACTTGACAAGATGAGAGGATGCTTGATGAAATCAACAACACACTACAATGGGTAAGAGGGATTTCAGACAGCACTCCGGTTGAAAAGAGAAGAAAACTTGATAAGATTAAAAGATATTGAAGAGATGATACAACACTCCGGTTAAATGAATAAGAATGAAAAGAACACGATGCTCACAATTCGAGATGATGAGTGAAGAGAGCAACATCACAATGCCTCCGGAAGAAAGAATAGAAGATAGATCATTGGAATAACAGAATGGTGAAGAAAATGACATCTTCTGCCACAAGTGAACTTGGAAAGCATCCTTCCAAGAAGGTTACAACGGGGTTGTTGGGAAAAACCAACAACAAAATGAATAAGCTTGTAGTGGGCTTATGGAAAACATCTCAAAATTATGAGGTGACAAACGGCCACTAACGGAAACAATTGCTTGAGATTAACGAAGAGATGAAAGCTTGTTCCATCAAGATGGAAAAGAGATAACTTGGGTCATTAATAAGCACCAAAATAGCAACATTCCTTAGGGAAGGCTTTAGGTGAAATCTATACCCAGATAACTCCAATGAAGAGATTGACGGTTGAAAAGATCTCTTGAACAAAGAGAAAAAGATGGATTTAAATATGTCACTCTTGAAAACTTGTTAATCATGAAACGCGAAGGGAAATTATCAAGAATGACCTAACACCACCTCAGAAGATAAGGTAGAAAGAATTGCACTTCGAAATGCAAGATGAAGAATGCTTGAACTCCTCAAAACAAGACATGTTTTGAGCACCATGTATATTTTTGAGTATAGCTTGACGGATCTTAACTTCAAGAGAAATCTTGAAGAACAATTGAAGAATGAAAGGAATCCTTGACGAACCAGCATGAAGAAACTCCATGAAGAACTCTGGTAAACAAAAGGGCGATAGAAAGAAAGAGAAGTTGAAAACACAAGGTGAATCCTTGCAATGATTTAGATGGATCTCCGTGATAATTAGAGCTCGGAACTCCGGGAAAAAGAGAAGATGAAACAAATGAAACCGAGAATTTATTCATCATGAACAAACTCCGAAAGAAGGAATTAATCACTTGGATGAAACAAGAACAAGAATTATGTGATGCGTATCCTTCACCAATTTAAATTGATGACAAGCAACGGATTTGGCATACTACTTATTCTAGTAGAAAGGATTAAGAGAGATATAGCGCAAACTTGAGAAGGTATTCAACGAACCACCGATAGGATTGGAAAGAACAAATGAATTGATGTGATGAACAAGGAAGAGAGATCTTGAAAGAACCACCGTAAGAATTGAAAATGAAAGTAGCAAAGGCACAAATCACCGAGAAGAATTGGAAAATGAAAGAAGATACTTGAGGGTATTTAGATACAAATGAACGAATAGATCACGAGCTGATTAGAGAATACTTGAATGATGCACCGGTATGATTTTGGAGAACGAGAGCTGAAAGCTGACAATGAGGAATTATGACATGATGGCCTCCGGATGACAAACCGAGAAGACTCTTGAATATCTCCCGATCGGTGAAAAAGATTCTCACAATCAAAAACAATTATGAGAGGATGGCAACAAGCTAGCACCATGAATCTTGAAGAGAATAGAGCAAGATTAAAGAGAAACTCTTCTTCGGTCTTCAAATGTTGAGAATGACAACGAGAAACACCACCAAGAATTATTGAGGCACACCGGAAGAATCAAAAGCGAAGAGGTTGAGCCAACTATGAAAAGAATTTGAAAGATCTTGGAGAAAAGCATTTGACTGATGATAACTCATTCTTACGTCAAACTTGGAGAAGAATTTAGGATAGCTCTGGGAAAATAGAAGAGTCAGGTAAGATCCTGGGAAAAGACCTGTGGGTTAGGGCCCACTCAGAAGAAAACACCGTTGAAAAGATTTAAAAAAAGATGTTGCACCGGTTGAAATAAATGACTTGAATGAGATAACAATCTCCAAATGGCTTGAACGGATTAAGAATGGAAACACAAATCTTCGAGATATCTTGAGCACTCCGGAATAACAAATAGCGAGAAGTAGAATGATAATGAGGTGCACCGGTATGAGAAGACATTGAAATGAGGAAAAAGGTATGATCAACAAAACTTGACTTGAATCCACCGGAGAAGAGAAAAGAATGAGGAATGACGAACTAGTAGAACATCTTCTTGAGAACCACCGGGTAAGAACATTGATTGAAAAGAAGGAAGATAAACTTCACATGAATAAATGGATACTTGATTAAGAAATCTGTGTCCTTGAAGAAAAAGGGTGGGTGGGCGGGAAAAACAAAGGCAACTTGGAGACGGATGAAACAAACACCGTTGAGAAGAAATGATAATTGGTCTTGCTGATGTTGAAGTGATCTGATCCACTTGAAGAGAAACACGCCGGTTTAAAAGGATTGACATGACAATCTCGATTGTCGAGAAGGATTGGTATTCACATCGGAGTATGAGAACACCATTTCGGAAAGGTATGGAATCAACACTTGACTTCGAAGCAACTCGAATACCACAAATAAACACAAAACAAAGGACTGGCTTGCAGAATAAGCCGGAACAAACATATGATAGAGATTTCGTCCGAAGTTTTCGTGGTGGGGCCTACACGGGCTCAATCAGACATCACCATCATGTACAAGGCAAGGCACATGACATACGGTGTCCCCGAGTCGGCATAGCCAAGGACTCTTTAAGACACAACGAGACCATCAGAAACCAACCGTGAATAGGCGGACCACTAGACGTCGAACCCCAATTTCATATCATACATCCGTCGGAAAGATATCCTAAGAGCTACTTGAATTCCCACCTATGAAACTCCCAAACTTTCTCGGTTATGCAATCTGTGTTGGGGATACAGGGAGCAATAATATCTCACACAAACTAACAATCCCTACATCCAAATTGTATCCATCCATCAACACATAACCAAGAAACCTTCGAAATCGCTCTACCTCAACCTTCAAAAGCATACGTTATACGAAGTCATGGCAATACTCCCGCACTCACCTCAAGATCAAGGGTTAGCGGGTTATCTCACCAACAACTGCATAAAAGAGATTTTCGATGTCGGCGACTCAACTTAGGTATTCCGAATCGCAACGATAAAATTATGACGACAACACCTCGGAGCTCAACTCCCCGGACACCGCCACAACCCCTAAATGTCGAGGCAACCAAGACAATGTTGTCATCATAAAACCATCGAACGATTCTAAGATACCCGTGATCCTAAAAAAAAATAGTGAAATTTGAGAAGAGAAGAGTCAAAACTCTACGTCAGATACCTCACCGTAAGGTCAAGGACCGGGAGTAAAAAGAATTCTAAACTCTCCGATATATATAATCCTAAATGACTCAAAACATTTTTTCTAGACACAACTCGCCGCTAAAAACGATCAAGCAAAGGGGCTCCTAAGGTCGGGAAGGCTCGATTACCAACTTGTAACGCCTCGATGCGGCTATATCTCCCACGGTCGAGCACGACTTAGAGGCATAACCGCATTGAAAGCAATGTCGCAAGTGAGGTAATCTTCGCACAATCCATGTAATACATAAGGGAAAGAGATACATAGTTGGCTTACAATCGCCACTTCACACAAATACATGAATAAAGCATTACATCATCCAGATACATTCAAAGTCCGACTACGGAACCAAAATAAAAGAAGAACCCCAAATGCGACAAAGGACCCTGATCGACCCCAACTGGGCTCCACTACTGATCAACTGAAACGAAACAACACAATGAACAAGATCTTCAACGAGCTCCTCCTTGAGCTTGGTTGCGCCACCGCCGTAAAATAGGCACCGCAAACTGGTTTTGAAGTATCCGTGAGCCACGGGACTCAGCAATCTCGCACCATGAGATCAAGACTATTTAAGCTTATGGGTAAGGTAAAGGCATGAGGTGGAGCTGCAGCAAGCGACTAGCATATACGGAGGCTAACATACGCAAATGAGAGCGAGAAGAGAAGGCAAAGCACGGTCGACAAAAGTATGATCAAGAAGTGATCCTATAGCAACTCAAGCCAAGCATAACTCCAACATCGTGTTCACTTCCCGACTCTCCGAAAGAGACCATCACGGTAACACACGCAGTTGATGTATTTTAATTAAGGTCAACTTCAGGTTTTCTACAACCGACATTAACAAATTCCCATCTGCCACATAACCGCGGCACGGCTCTCGAAAGTTTATACCTGCAGGGTGTCCCAACTTAGCCCATGACAAGCTCTCGCGATCATCGAAGGAATAGACCTTCACCCAAGACACTCCGATCGACTCGGTATCCCAGACATCAAGACATTTCGACAATGGTAAAACAAGACCAGCAAAGCCTCCCGCAGTGCCGACAAATCCCGATAGGAGCTGCACATATCTCGCTCTCGTGGCACACCGGATGAGCCAGACGTCGGGTTGGCATAGACCTCGGTTGCCAGGGGCGCCGGACATCGCCAGTTGGACCAACACTCGAAGGAGCACCGCCCGGGGCTAAAATAAAGATGACCCTCGGCTCCGAAACCCAAGGGAAGAAAAGGGTAGGTGAGGCAAATGGTAAAAGTCAATGTTGGGCCTTGCTGGACAAGTTTTATTCAAAGCGAACTGTCGGGGGTCCCATAAATCACCCGACCGCAGAAGGAACGCAAAATCCGGGAACATAACACCGTATGACGGAAACTAGGGCGGCAAGAGTGGAACAAAACACCAGGCATAAGGCCGAGCCTTCCACCCTTTACCAAATATATAGATGCATTAATAATATAAGAGATATTGTGAATCCCAACAAATAAACATGTTCCAACAAGGAACATCATCTCCATGTTCCAACAAGGAACAATCTTCAATCTTCACCTGCAACTAACAACGCTATAAGAGGGGCTGAGCAAAGCGGTAACATAGCCAAACAACGGTTTGCTAGGAATGGTGTCAAAGGTTAGAGGTTTGACATGGCAATTTGGGAGGCTGACAAGCAAATGGTAGGCATCGTAGCATTGGCATAGCAAAAGAGCGAGCAAACTAGCATAGCAAAGATAGTAGTGATTTCGAGGGTATGATCATCTTGCCTAAGATCCCGCAAGGAAGAAGAACGAGTCCAAGAAGAAGACAAACAGACGTAGTCGAACGGATCCTCACAACTCCGGAACGAAACCGAAGCTAACAAGAGAAGCAAACCGGAAAGAAACAAACAACATAGTAAACACACAAGCATAAACATGTCATGATGCACAAACAAGTATGATGCATGTCCGGTTTAAAGAGGCATGGCATGGCAATATGCACAAACAACACTACAAGTTAAGTGGAGCTCAATATGCAACGAGTTGCATATTGACGGAACACCACATCAATTATTTAGTTCTCTCTCGGTTAAGCTACCCAACAATATTAAATGTTGGTTAACATGGCAAGTGGTGAAGCATAATTAAACTAACAATTTAGGCAAGTTTAAATGAGGTCGGAACAACAAACAACAATTCCGGAAATCCCCATGTTATTTAGCAATTTAATGCAACAACAATTTTTAAACATTTTAATTGTTGTTAACATGATGCGAATGACATATGCAAGTTTTATGCAATATTTATGAAAATGTTGACATGAGCATGCTATGAAGCATTTGTCGCCATGGCGGAACAAAAAGGGTGCCACGGCGGCGAAACGAAAAGGGTGCCACGACGGCGAAACGAAAAGGGTGCCACGGCGGCGAAACGAAAAGGGTGCCACGGCGGCGAAACGAAAAGGGTGCCACGGCGGCGAAACGGAAATGGTGCCACGGCAACATTCCGATGATCCGATAACTCATTGAGATACCGATGCAAAAGAGCAAGTGTGCGGATGTGCGGAACATGCAAAAGATGGTGGGGTTCTCCCGACTACCGGGTTCCCACGGGTTAGGGGCATGGAAACGAGGAGGAACTTGCAATGACAATTCGGACACGGGCGGTCGTCATCTCGGGATTATACCTTCGAAGCGTGCAAACGGGACGGTTCGCGTTTCGTAGAGGGAAGTAGTCGTTCACGGGATGTAGTGGAAGTAGTTGTACACGGCGTCGGTAGAGGAAGTAGTTGTTCACGTGGCGACGGTAGTGAAAGTAGTTGTTCTCGCGATGGTCGTAGTGGAAGTAGTTGTTCATGTCCCGTGGAGGTTCGGGGTCCACAGGGTCTTCGAGGGTCGACGGTAGTTGAAGTAGTGGTACACGGCGGCGGCGGTAGTGGTACACGTTTTCGTAGATGTTCAGGTCGACGGTAGTTGAACTTGGCCATCCGGAGAGGGTACTTGCCGACAACGGCCGTCGTGGTACTTGGTGCTAGTAGTTGTACACGGGTCTTGACGGGTCGTCGTGTAGCCGTACATGTTCGTCGTGGTACAAGGTTCGAAGTTGTACATATCCCGTAGATGTTCAGGGTCACCGTGAGGAACTTGTCGAAACCAGGGTCTCGATCGTGGTACTTGGCGTCCAGTGCAGCAACCTCGTGATGCACAACTGCGGTGGTGGTCTTGGAGGTTCGTGGTCGGGCGTGGAGAAGGAGCAAAGGGGGAGCGATCGGAGACAAAGCCAGCAGGCGCTGGCTGGACCTTGCAGCGAAGCGGCTCACGATGCGGTCGCTGGTGCTCGCCAACGTTGGAGGCCAGCGAGGCAGCGGAGGTCGGGCGGGCTGAAGGCGGCGGAGGGCCTCCGAGTTGGCCGACGGGCACTGCTCGGGAGCTCTGCCAAGCCCGACAATGGAGGGAGGCGCTGGAGCTGCAGGCCTCGTGGCGGCGAGGAGGAGCCATGGAGGAGGAGAGGAAAGCGCCCGCTGATGCAAAGGACGAGGAGGCCGAGGGGACGGGACGAGGGCGTGGTCGCAGGCTCGCTGGTCGCGCGAGGGGGGTGGAGGCGCGAGGCGCACGGGTCAAGCATGAGGGAGGAGGCAGCGGCGGTGTCCATGGCCTCGGCGAGGAGGTCGGGCAAGGCGGCGAGGCTGGGGAGGCGAGCACCGGGCGGCGGGCCTGTGGCCGACGGGCGGCGGAGTGAGGGTCGCGCGGAGGGCGCGGGGCGGCGACGCGGGGATGGCTGCTGGGTGGAGGACGAGAGGAAGATGGGGATCGGACGAAGGGGGGTTCGGCGCTGCGTGAGAGAGGGATGGCGGCGCTGGCAGGGAACGAGGGGAGAGATGTGGGCGAGGGATCGAGCGGGCTAGGGTTTAGGAGGGTTAGATGGGCTGCTGGGATTTAGTGGGCCGGCCTGGCTGCTGGGCCAAAAGGACTGGCTGCATCTCTCTCCCTCCTATTCTTTTCCATTTATAAAAAAAACAGAAAAGAGAAAGAAGAGAAAGAGAAGGTAGGGGTGGAATCAAGATGGGGATAGTTTTCACGACTCGAAAAAAAATGTGCACGGTCCGGAAAAATAGAAAAAAAGGTCAAGTTGAAAGATTAAATTCAAATTCCTTTGAATTTAATTCAAAAGGTTTGAGCTAGGATAGGTTTTTCGAAGTACCCAAAAATGTTGAGAAAATAGGTGGAGCTCCGGAAAATGATGAAAAGACATATGGCAAAGTTAGAGGCCAAGAGTTGAAATAATAAAAGGCTTTGGGATTTTTGCAAGTGTGTTTAGTGTGATTCCAAGAATGGATTATTTAATATAGCTCCCTAATATTGGGAGGATATGTTATAAAGAGAACTCACCATGTGAATTCCCTCGATTTAAATGGATCGAAAAATCCATAAGATTTATTTAGTTGAGTTTTAAAAAAATTAATGATATGATGGCATGATGACATGATGCAATGCAAGAGAGGCATGATGAATGCAACGAACAAAACAAATCACATGACGAAACTCGGAATAGCTGGAAGTCTTCTGGAGCGTCGGTCTCGGGGCGTTACATGGATCCACCGGAGAAAAAACAACAATGAAGGATGATGAACTAGTAGAACATCTTCTTGAGAACCACCGGGTAAGAACATTGACGGAAAAAAATGGAGAAACTTCCCACAAATAAAAGGATACATGATTAAGAAATCTAAGTCCTTGAAGAAAAAGGGTGGGAGGGTGGGAAAACAAAGGCAATTTGGGGAAGATGGAACAAACACCATTGAGAAGAAATGATAATTGGTCTTGCTGATGGGGAGAATGATGGGATCATCTCGAAGAGAAGCGCACTGGTTGGAAAAGGATTAACATGACAACCTCAATGATCAAAAGGATTAGTATTCACATAGCAATATGAGAACACCGTTTAGGAAAGGTATGGATTCAACATTTGACTTTGAAGCAACTCGAATACCACTTAATAACACAAAACAAAGGATTTGGCTTGCGTAATAAGCGGAACAAATACATATGATAGAGATTTCGTCCGTTTTCGTGGTGGGGCCTACACGGCTCAATCAGACAACACCATCATGTACAAGGCAAGGCACATGACATACGAAGCGTCCCGAGTCGGCATAGCCAAGGACTCTTTAAGACACAACGAGACCATCAGAAACCAACCGTGAATAGGCGGACCACTAGACGTCGAACCCCAATTTCATATCATACATCCGCCGGAAAGATATCCTAAGAGCTACTTGAATTCCCACCTATGAAACTCCCAAACTTTCTCGTTATGCAATCTGGTGTTGGGGATACAGGAGCAATATATCTCACCCAAACTAACAATCCCTACATCCAAATTGTATCCATCTGTCAACACATAACCAAGAAACCTTCGAAATCGTCTACCTCAACCTTCAAAAGCATCCGTTATACAAGTCATGGCAATACTCCGTACTCACCTCAAGATCGGGTTAGCAGGGTTATCTCACCAACAACTGCATAAAAGAGATTTTCGATGTCGGCGCATTAAACTCGGTATTCCGAATCGCAACGATAAAATTATGACGACAACACCTCGGAGCTCAACTCCCCGGGACACTACCACAACCCCTAAATGTCAGGAGGCACCAAGAACAATGTTCTCGTCATAAGAATATCGGAACAATTCCAAGATACCCGCGTGATCCTAAAAAAAAATTTAGTGAAATTTGAGAAGAGAAGAGTCAAAACTCTACGTCAGGATACCTCACCAGAAGGTCGAAGGGACTGGGGAGTAAAAAGAATTCCTAACTCTCCGATATATATAATCCTAAATGACTCAAAACATTTTTCTAGACACAACTCGGCCGCTAAAAACGATCAAGCAATGGGGCTCCTAAGGTCGGGGAAGGCTCTGATTACCAACTTGTAACGCCCTCGATGCGGCTATATCTCCCACGTGTCGAAGCACGACTTAGAGGCATAACCGTATTGAAAGCAATGTCGCAAGTGAGGTAATCTTCACACAACCCATGTAATACATAAGGGAAAGAGATACATAGTTGGCTTACAATCGCCACTTCACCCAAATACATGAATAAAGCATTACATCATCCAGATACACTCAAGGTCCGACTACGGAACCAAAATAAAAGAAGAACCCCAAATGCGACAAAAAGGTCCCCGATCGACCCCAACTGGGCTCCACTACTGACCAACTAGAACGAAACAACACAAAGGGGCAAGATCTTCATCGAGCTCCTCCTTGAGCTTGGTTGCGCCACCGCTTTCGTAACATAGGCACCGCAAACTGGTTTTGAAGTATCCGTGAGCCACGAGGACTCAGCAATCCCATTACCATGGGTATCAAGACTAGCAAAGCTTAATGGGAAAGGAAAGGGTAAAGTGGTGAGGTTGCAGCAGCGGCTAAGCATAATATGGTGGCTAACATACGCAAAGAAGAGCGAGAAGAGAACAATCGGAACGGTTGTGAAGCTAGCAATGATCAAGAGGTGATCCTGAACACCTACTTACGTCAAACATAACACAGGAACCATGTTCACTTCCCGGACTCCGCCGAGAAGAGACCATCACGGCTACACACTCGGTTGATGCGTTTTAATTCGGATCAAGTGTCAAGTTGTCTACAACCGACATTAACAAATTCCCATCTGCCACATAACCGCGGCACGGCTCTCAAAAGTTTATACCTGCAGGGTGTCCCAACTTAGCCCATGACAAGCTCTCGCGATCATCGAAGGAATAGACCTTCACCCAGAAGACCCGATCACTTTAATCCCGTACATCAAGACATTTCGACAATGGTAAAACAAGACCAACAAAGCCACCCGAATGTGCCGACAAATCCTGATAGGAGCTGCACATATCTCGCTCTCGGCACACACGGATTGTCCAAACTTCCGGTAGGGCCAGCCCGAGTTGCCCTCGGTACACCGCGGCCGACGGTTTGGACCAACACTCACGACGAGCACTAGCCCCGGGGTAATAAGATGACCCTCGAGAGCGCGACTCCCAAGGGAAAAAGGGCTAGGTGAGGCAAATGGTAAAAGTCAATGTTGGGCCTTGCCGGACAAGTTTTATTCAAAGCGAACCGTCAAGGGGTCCCATAAATCACCCGACCGCGTAAGGAACGCAAAATCCGGGAACATAACACCGTATGACGGAAACTAGGGCGGCAAGAGTGGAACAAAACACTGCATAAGGCCGAGCCTTCCACCCTTTACCAAGTATATAGATGCATTAATAATATAAGAGATATTGTGATATCCCAACCAAAATCCTGTCCACCATGGAGAAATCTTCAACTTCACCGCAACTAGCAACGCTTATAAGAGGGCTGAGCAAAAGCGGTAACATAGCCAAACAACGGTTTGCATAGTAAAGGTGTCAAAGGTTAGGGGTTCATGGCAATATGGGATGGCTGGGCAAACAGGTAATAGGTAGCGCAGCATAGCGAAAGAACGAGGCAACTAGCATAGCAATGATAGTGGTGAGATCCAGGGTAGCGGTCATCTTGCCTAAAATCCCGCAAGGAAGAAGAACGATTCCATGAAGAAGACAAACGGAGGTAGTCGAACGAATCCTCACAATCGCAACATTACCGGGACTAAGAAGCAACACCGGAAAGAAACAAACAACATGGTAAACACACAAGCATAATCATGGCATGATGCACAATCAAGTATGATGCATGACCAAGCTATATGAAGATATTCATGGCAAAAGATGATGCAAACAAGAGCACACATCAAGGCAAGTTTAAATGAGGCCGGAAACAACATATAACAATTCCGGTAAGTCCTCATATGCAAATTTCGAAATTAGTCCAGAACTGAATAAACCTTATGTTCAAGTTGTTAAACAGCAAGTTAAGATGCACCATGATGATCTACACGAAATTCTAGTCAAGTTACATATAAAGTTCATTAGGTTCGGAGCTACGGCCTAGAAGATATGAGCAAAACAAGTTAAACATGGCATTGATGCAAAATGCACCCAAACATCAAGCAAACACACCAAAACAAGGATGCAACATGATAATATCAAGCTACATGCAAAAACAAGCAAGTTTCATATAGAGCACGCTCAAAATGGAGCAACGGTGCAACACATGCACACTATACAAGTCATAACAACAATCATCCATAACAAAGAATTAGGCATATTGCAAGCATCAAAACAATAAGCTACAGCACCCCAACATAATAACAAAAGGCATGGTCATGAAGTACACGTAAAGCATAACAAAACATGAACACTGAGCTATCTCTAGAAATCAATGGATCATGCTCAAAAACACATGGAGATATTGCAAATAATAACAGTTTCAGACTTTAGCAGAAATAACATCAGGTTGCAATGTTTAGAGCTATCAAACAACATGTTACAGGAACTTATCATGGCAAACAAAGGAATGGCATGAATATACTAATAGCATATATCAAAAGTCCCTTACTGACCATAAGCCAAAAAGGCACGGAAAATATGATGGCACCCATGTAAACATGGCAAGTTATATTACTGATTTGAACATGGCAGATACAACGATAAGTAGGCATGTTCGTGAGCTTGAACCACTCACTACAGAGCAATACATGGCATGGCAAGGCAACCAACAGTAAGAAGGCATGTTTATGAAGCTAAGCATGGCAAGAACAAGTTCATAGCATACACGGATCAACTACAACGACCTCGTGAAAATTGAATCTCATGCAAACAATCTGTCAGGAAACATTTTCAAGCAACTTTGGAGCAAGAAATGAACATGTTCCAGCAGGCTATAATTGCAACCAAGGGCATGAATGGATAGAGCATGACATGTATATCAAAACATGTTTATAGAGAATCTCAAGATTATGCATAGAATGATTAGTGGAAGCATGTTAACATAGCAACAAAATATAACAGAATCACAAGAAAAAAAGAACAAAGAATTACCCTACTTTACAAGCTTGATACACTCAGCACACAACTCACAAAAATACATAGTCAACACCTCTGGAAAGATGGCATGGCATAGTCCAACATTCATGTAGAGCTCATACTCATAGGATGCTGTCGCGGCCGATGGGTGGCGCGGCACCTATGGGGCCGGGGGCCCCTTTGTGTGTTCGCACGGGGCGGAGGCTGCGCGGAGAGCAGATCGAGGCGATGCACGCGGGATTTTACCCAGCTTCGGGCGCGATGGTCGCGTAAAACCCTCATGCTGCATTGTGTTGTATTAGATCTTGCTCAGAATGCCAAAAACGGTGGAGTGGTGCGTGAAACCGCCGAATCCCAGCGCTAGAGTTGCTGGGGTTCAACCACGCGTGAGTGGCGAATGATCCTCGCGAGAGTAGCTAGTCGTGGAACCCCTCACGCTGTGCATGGGCCTCCTTTATAGGGCAAGGGTCACCGACAGTGTCAACGTGAGGTAGAGGGGTAAAACGTAAAAGAGGTGGTAGTTGGAACAAGGGAACAAAGTCAGCCACAAAGGCTTTCTACCTACTTTTGACAGAGGGGGACAAGAGCATTAATGCCGTCGCCGCCGCCCCAAAAGCTCCCGCCATTGCTTCTCCTTTAAGCCACGGCGCGGTTACCACCGTGGAGTGCCACCGCATTCCTCATGCAGCACAGCCACCCGCCACGCGCGTCTCGAGAAGGCCGAGGCGACGCGGGCGGGTGTGAGTCGAGGCGGCACGAGCATAGCTCTCCCGGCAAGCACCTTGCCGGGCCTTGATCTTGCCGGCCCGGGCTTGTCGGCTCTGTGACTTGCCGCCTCGGGTCCTCGCCAAGGCGCGCGCGCCGAGGCGATCTTCCGTGATGTGATCTTCTAGTCCTTCCGACGGCTCCTCTCGCCGGGATCTGCAGGAGTAATGTAGCCTTGAGCTCGAATGGCCTTCCGGCAAGCTCCTCTTGCCGGGTCTTGAGCTTCTATCTTATATACTTTGTTCTTGAACGGTGGGTGTGGAGCGGAGATGGTCTCCGCAAGCATTTGATGGATCTAGCTGCGGGAGCTGGGGCTGCCGTGCACAAGTTGGGGTACCGAGGTACCCCTACCTTAGTACACCGACACAGAGCCCCGGCCTGGGCCATACACGGTGCCGAAGCGCTGTTGGGCCAGGCCCAAGACAAAGGCACGGCGCACGGCCCATGGCCCGTCGAATCTGCTGCCAGATTCGTCGCCTCCCCTCCCGCAACGGCACGCCGATTGATTGCGTCGTGGGAGATGTGGGCGGCGATGCAGCCTTTAAGGCACCTCCCGTGATCGTGGCGCAGCGGGGGTCGCCACCCGCCGCCCGGCCCGCTTTTTACGCAGCCCTCATGCACGGGGTCGGGCGGCGAAGGTGGGAGACCGAGCCGTCGGCAGGCGGAGGGCGAGTCGGCCCCGCCTCCGCCTCCTCGCTTCCTCGATTGGTTGAGCGGGTGGTTGAGTCCCCACCTCGCCTTTTTAAATAGGGCGGAAGGGGTGCAACGCCACACTCATCCATTTCTCCTTCGCCTCGTCTTCTGTTCTTCTCGCCGCCATGGAAGGAGGGAATCCCGCTCTTCGACGGTGGCGGCGCTGGTTGCTTCTAGGCAGCGCACCATTCTCGTCCTACTCCCGTGGCGGGCGAGCCGCCACGAGAGGGAGAGGGAGGGGCGGCCGCGGCCGAGGCCGAGGGCGTGGCCGAGGCGGTCGAGGGAGAGGCGGTCGTGGTGAGCCTCTCCCGCCTCCTCCGGCGCTCTCGACCACGGCGCGTCCACACCGGAGATGACCCCGGGAGTTCTTCATCAAGCTTCGCGGGCGCCTCGTCGTCGCCTCCGGTTGCCGGTCCCGTTCATGGACGCAATGGGGCCGGATCCGCCGACGTGATGGAGCTACGCATGAGGGGCTGCGGATCAGCGGCACTCGGGTGAGTGTCGTGTCCCCAGCCCCGCGTGATGTTCTTCGACCGAGGGTGGAAGACGTCGCCGGATCCATAGCTTGACGGGGGGTTCACCCTCCATTTCGTTATCGGATGGTGACCTCCTCGCCGCCAAGGTCTTCGCGATTATGGAACCCGGTGCGCTGCTGTGTGGACAGCTCTCGATAGCGAAGGCTCCTCCTCGAGCGAAAGTGACGAGGAGGAGAGCGACAGCGGCGACGAGGGGGATGGCGGGCCCGACTAGGCGTCGGACACCGCTGCCTCGCGCGCCACCGGCAACCCCATCTTCTGGGTTGCCGGCCTCCTGAACTCCCCGGGGCCGTCTCCTCGGGCGGTTGGCGTAGAGGCAGCAGAAGAGGAAGAGGGGGAGTGGCGGCAATGCCGTTACGTCGCAGCACGAGAGCGAGTAGCCCTCGAGAGTCGGCCGACGCCCCACTACCCCGCCTTCAAGCTCGCCTCCGACGCCTGCCTCCGCCAAGCTCTGGCCGGCCCCGGGTGTTCTCTTGGGGTCTTCGCGCCTGTGGCTCTCCGCGCCTTGAGGGACTTGTCGCTGGCTCCCGGCATGCGCTCCCATGCCCGCCACCTTGCGCTCCTCTCGGCACGGCGTCCACCGCCACGCCTCCTAGGCGCCCTTCGCCCTTCCCGACAAGCTCCTCTTGCGGGTCTCCTCTCCCCGCAAGCTTATCTTGCCGGGGCTCTTGACCTACCTCCCAACTCCCAACAGAGAAACAGGAGAGGGATCACGGCACCTTATCTTTTCAAATTGTAAGCCCTCGGGCATTTAGCTGCATTTAAGAACTTGTAATCCTCTCCATCATGTTTTTCATCCTCTATGGACTTGTACTAAATTGGATGTTTTAATGAAAAGAGGGAAAGCTTGCGGACTGAGTCTTTTATTTGATCGTGCCTTGTGTGTTCTTACGCTATCGGGAGCTTGCCGGGCGAACACGCTTAGCGCATCATGGACAGCCCGCCGGTGGTGTCACTTCCGCAAGCAACCTTGTCGGGCCATTCTTATGACGCTCTACCTTGCCGAGCAGGCTCGAAAGCAAGATAGAGGTGCAGCGCACACTTGGGTTTGTTGAGCGGACTCGAAACAAACCAAGCACGCAATCGGTCTCGACTCGGTTCCTCCGCTGCTGGGTTTCTACAAGACACGGTCGCTCAAAGACGCAGTCCCGCATCTCCCGTCCCATGAGAGGATGCATGATGAGGGATGAAAAACTTATCTGAAATTGCAGCCCCCGGCGACACTAGCTTGCCGGAGACGAATCTCGATGCTCGCAGCCCCCAGCGAGGCTGGCTCGCCGAAGAAGAACCTTGGCATCCGCAGCCCCCGGCGACCCTGACTCGCCGGGCCCGTGTATGGTGCGATCTTTAGTTCCTACTTGTTGCTGCAATTTTAGCCATGAAAATAGCTGAGGTAGATATGCAATTGCTCAACGCACATGTATGTGCATGTGTATATAAATCTTGGCTAAGCAATACGATGCCGGGCTTTGTCCTCCGCATGTTTGTACTCTACGCTCTTGGGGAGCTTGCCGGGGCGAACACGCTTGCCGCGGGACAGCCCGCTGGTGGCGCTGCTTCCGCAAGCAACCTTGTCGGGCCAGCTTATGACGCTTAACTTGTCGAGCGTGGCTCGGAAGCAAGATAAAGTGCTGCAGCACACTTGTGTTTGTTGAGCGGACTCGAAACAAAACAAGTACGAATCGGGCCACGACTTGGCTCCTCTTGCGCCCAAGTCTCTTATACGGACGACATTTCACGGCATGAC
Organism: Aegilops speltoides; assembly: GCA_021437245.1. Classification (NCBI taxonomy): domain Eukaryota; kingdom Viridiplantae; phylum Streptophyta; class Magnoliopsida; order Poales; family Poaceae; genus Aegilops; species Aegilops speltoides. The sequence continues at coordinate 80,543,329 of CM038146.1, read as the reverse complement.
TCGCCACGTTATACCCTCCGCCCTACACCCTTTGTGTGTTTTCACCCCACGCTTCTAGGTAACTTGCCGGTGCTCAACACGCTTGTTGAGTCGGAACGCCGCGAGCCCGCTTGGTGGTGTCGCCCCGACAAGCAACCTTGCCGTGTCCGCCGCGACGCACTTAACTTGCCGAGCAGGCTCGAACGAAACGAGAGCGCCGGCTGGTCGCGGCTTACTCTTAACTCGCTGAGCGTGTTCAAGCGGTAAGGTGCGACCATCCACAAGCAGTCCTCCGCGCATGTGTCTCGCGTAAAGGACGAAAGCGCGAGGGGTATAACATATAAAAGTATGAAATTAAAAGACTGCTCTGCACGAAGGCTCGAGCGACTTAGCTTTTTTTTTCTTTGCGCCGCTGGTGGAGCTCAATGGTGTGTCCATGGCGGCGGCGCTGGCGCCCGGGAGGCGCGCTTGTCGACGAACACCAAAGCTGTCCTCACCGGCTTACCGCGCCCGAGGAGGTACGCTTGTTTGATGGAGCACGAGCCGCCCTTGCCGGACTTAGAGCTCGAGAAGCGCGTTTTCGACGACATCGTAACGCTCAAGGATAGGCGCTTGCCGGAGCCGAGGGGAGCGGGAGCGAGCGGTGCGAGGGGCCGGATACACTCGGGTCCCTAACAATGTTGGGGGGAGCGGAACCTGCCTCGACCTCTTTCGCTTTACTCATGCATGGACAGCAGTCCGGAGCGTCCCGCGAGCCCCTGCTTGTTTTTGCCCACCGGCGGATACCACCTTCGTGGTATGGCGCCGCCGGGCCGCTATATGCCGGAGTGGACGCGATCTACGGAGGCCGAGGCGCGTCCTCCGCCCTGCCCTCGATCTCGTGGCACCGCGAAGCGCCGCGCCGTGCCCATCCTTCCACCGGCGTCTCTCCGCCGCCGTTGGCTCCGGTGGCGGCGGGAAGATGGAGATGGGTCTGCGACCCTCAAGCTCGTCTTGAGGCCATGGCGCAGCTTGTCGGCGGAGCTACCGACGGAGCCGGAGAGGTTGATGAAGAGGCCGGGCGCTTGAACGCCGGATCAGTTCGCATAACCTCGACGCCTCTACCGGCGCGCGCCAGAGATGTCGCGCCGATGGGTGGCGCGGCACCTATGGGGCGGGGCCCTTTGTGTGTTCGGCACGGGCGGAGGCTGCGCGGAGAGCAGATCGAGGCGATGCACGCGGGATTTTACCCGGCCGGACGCGATGGTCGCGTAAACCCTACCGCTGCATTGTGTTGTATTAGATCTTGCTCAGAATGCCAAAGAACGGTGGAGTGGTGCGTGAAACCGCCGAATCCCAGCGCTAGAGTTGCTGGGGTTCGAACCTCGCGAGAGTGGCGAATGATCCCGCGAGAGTAGCTAGTCGTGGAACCCCCACGCTGTGCATGGGCCTCCTTTATAGGGCAAGGGTCACCGACAGTGTCAACGTGAGGTAGAGGGTAAAACGTAAAAGAGGTGGTAGTTGGAGCAGTGCGGGAACAAAGGCAGCTCATTGCTTTCTACCTACTTTTGACAGAGGGGGACAAGAGCATTAAATGCCCGTCATTGCCGCCCCAAAAGCTCCCGCCATTGCTTCTCCTTTCGCCACGGCGCGGTTACCACCGTGGAGTGCCACCGCATTCCTCATGCAGCCACCCACCCGCCACGCCTCTCGAGAAGGCCGGAGGCGACGCTGCAAGGTGAGCTGGAGGCGGGCACGTAGCATAGCTCTCCCGGCAAGCACCTTGCCGGGCCTTGATCTTGCTGCCCGGGCTTGTCGGCTCTGTGACTTGCCGCCTCGGTCCTCGCCGGAAGCGCAGGCGCGCCGAGGCGTGTCTTCTGTGATGTGATCTTCTAGTCCTTCCGACGAGCTCCTCTCGCCGGGGATCTGCAGGAGTAATGTAGCCTTGAGCCTGGAATGGCCTTCCCGGCAAGCTCCTCTTGCCGGGGTCTTGAGCTTCTATCTTATATACTTTGTTCTTGAACGGCTGGGTGTGGAGCGGAGATGGTCTCCGGCAAGCATTTGATGGATCTAGCTGCGGGGAGCTGGGGCTGCCCGTGCACAAGTTGGGGTACTGAGGTACCCCTACCTTAGTACACCGACAGATGCACACATAAATCATGGCAAAAATGTTAAAACAACAAGTTATAACAGTTTCAGCAGATTAACAACTACATGCACTCTTCCAACAGCATTTCTGGCATCAAGATGAGCTCAAATGCAAATGATGCAATGGAATGAAATGATGTACTCTTCGAGACGAACAATTTGACATATTATACACGCAAAACGGAGCTACGGATGCGGAGATGTGATGGCATGAACATGGCATGAAAATTATGCAGAATCGGAGACTTAGACGAAAAACGGGGGTCAACCTCTTCTTCCAGATCTGGATCGGGGCACGAACTCCGAGGTTCGCCGGGGAATCTGCCGGAGTTGGGGAGGGGGCGAGGAGGTGCGCCGGTGAGGGAGGAGGAGGCGATCGCGCCGAGCTCCGCCATCGGGTCGCGGCGGCGGCGATCCGGCGACGGGCGTGGTCCGGCGGCGGCGCTGGGCGATGAGCTCGCTTCCGCTGGGCGGCCACGGCGGCCACGGCGGCGCGATGACCGGCGCGCGCGAGGGCGGATGGAGGCGCTGGGCCTCGGGCGAGGCGCGCGGCGCAGAGGCGGGAGGCGCTGGCCGACACGACTGGCGAGGTGGCGGCGGCGGCGGCGCGAAGCGCCGCCGGAGCGGGACGACCGCCGGCGGCGGCACAAAGACGCCGGCGGCGGGAAGCGCGAGCGGCCTGGCCGTGAGGCAGACGGCGGCAGGGCGCTGGGCTCATGGGTTCGATCCGGCCCCGAACGGCGGCGGCGGGGACAGCGACGCCGCGGTTGGTGCGGAGGCGAGGGCGGACGTGTCCGGCAAAGAAGCGGACGCGTCCGTGGCGGCGCGGAGGCGATTTTAGGGTTTCGGGAAAACATCCGGATTTGGAATGGGGGTGTATAAATAGGCATAGAGGAGCTAGGAGAGTCCAAATGAGGAGCGGTTTTCGGCCACGCGATCGTGATTGAACGACCGAGAGCATGGAGGGGAGTTTGGTGGGTTTTGGGCCACTTTGGAAGGGGTGGTTGGCTGCAAACAAAAGAGGGCTTTACGGTTCCCCGGTTAACCGTTGGAGTACCAAACGACCTCCAAATGGCACGAAACTTGACAGGCGTTCTTCCGGTGCTATACCAAGGCCGCTTGGCAAACCTCGGGCCATTCCGAGAAAGTTTAATACCCGCTCACAACAGGAGAGAAGAAGGGGACGCCGGGGAACATAGGGGCGCCGGATTGCAAAACGGACAACGGGGAAAATGCTCGGATGCATGAGACGAACACGTATGCAAAATGAAATGCACATGATGACATGATAAAATGAAAATGATGACATGGCAAACTGCAACACGCAAGCAAATGACATGGCAACGAAGGCGAATAACTGACGGACACCTGGCGCATCGGATCCGGGGCGTTACATGGAGATCTTCGGGTGGAATTGCATCTTGGATGATGAAGAGAGCATTCTCATTGAATTGATTATCCGCGGCTTCCCTAGGGGTGAAGTTGCTTCGGTCATGTGGATAGAAACCTTCTTCAATGATTCTCTATTCACATGATTTAAATGATGCTTGAAGCGATAAACCCAAGAATCAAAGTCCTCATTTTTCACAATCTTAGGGGGAGGACCGGCATGATTCAAATGGTTGGAAGGAATCGGTCCACCATAAACAAGTGGAGGTTCCACATGGGCAAAGATGACGGCGCCATGTTTACCACTAGAAGAAGGAGCCTTTTCACTAGTAACTTCCCCCTTGTCGGAGTTAGCATCCGTCACCTTGTTAGTGGGATTGATACGTCTCCAACGTATCTATAATTTTTGATTGTTCCATGCTATTATATTACCCCTTTTGGATGTTTATGGGCTTTATTTTACACATTTATATCATTTTTGGGACTAACCTACTAACAGGAGGCCCAGCCCGTATTGCTGTTTTTTTGCCTATTTCAGTATTTCGAAGAAAAGGAATATCAAACGGAGTCCAAACGGAATGAAACCTTCGGGAGCGTGATTTTTGGAACGAACGTGATCCAGAGGACTTGGAGCGCAAGTCAAGAAGCAGCCGAGGCGCCCACGAGAGGGGAGGGTACGCCCACCTGATGGATTCATGTACCTAGGGTAGGGTCATAGGCCTGACCTAAACGTCCTACCCAAGGGTACTCACAGAAGAGATCATCTTCCAGTCGACCAGAGAGGAATCCACTCGACGACCGGAAGCACTCACCATGGAAGACCCACTGACCATGAAGATTCACTCGACCACCGTAAGGTCGAAGGCACTCAAAGGCAACGGTTTACTATTGAATAGACTTAATGATAGTTAAAGCGCCTTATGAGGGCGCACAAGAACCCCCGGCTTAATGTACTTTAATCTCTCCATTATGTGGGCTGGCTGGGGTCCTGGCGACTCTATATAAGCCACCCCTCCACGTATAGAGGGGTTCAGATTCTTGTAATACTCATACTCATAATCCACTCGACCGCCTCGGGGCTCCGAGACGAGGGCTGTTACTTCCTCCGAGAAGGGCTCAACTCAGACATCCTTTGTCTCCACAACTGCTCCATAGCTAGGACATCGCCTCTCCTTAACCTACCCCTACTTCTCTCGTCGACTTAGAACCACGATAGCTTGGCGCCAACCGTAAGCGGTGTTTTAGCGATTTGTGGAGGAGTTGTCAGATTCCAGTACCTTCATCACGATAACTTCGGAGTTCGGGTGCGGGTGCGAGATCCGCCTCGGTGCTCTCACTTTTGTCGCCGACGACCAAGATGGCTCCGGAGGCCCCTCTTGACATCGAGGCGCTCCCGTCTGCTGGGCGACGACTTTCGCATGTGTCCGCGGCGTTTTGCTGCGGTCAACCGCCGACCAGATCGGTCGACTCCCCTATCGGTCGCCCACCCAGCACCCGCCAAATATAAGCGCTCTGGTCGGTCGAGGCTTCACGGTGGGTGAAGCACGCGTGGCTCGCCATCACCACCGCCCGTGTCGCGCTCGAGCCCGACGAATCCTCTACGGCCTGCTCGATCGTCGACCGGCTCAGTGAGATCGCATCCGAGTGTGATAGCAGTGATCCAGCGGCGGAGATCCTCATGGTCGACGGCCCTCGCAGTCCTCCCGGCTTCGCCCACGGTGGTGGAGCCGCCGGAGGAGACCCCGTGCAAGAACACGAGGAGTACCAGCCCGAGACACTCGACTCTCTCCAGAGAGAGGACCTTCGTCGCAGGAACATGGATGCACTACATACTCCTATCGTCGGAGAGACCCCTGAGGCTCGTGCCTTGGAGGAAGCACGTTTGGCTAATGTGGCTGAACGCTACGCTGAGAATCTTCAGCGAGCACTCGACGAAGCTGCTGCAACGACTCCCTGAATCCAGTCGACGTCGACTCTTCCCGCCGACTCAGGTATACCGCACGCCGATTCAGAATTTAGCAGCTGCAACTCTCATAGCAGAGTCCATTCAGCCGCCTCGATCGGAAGTCGGAGAGGCTTGCGGCAGATCGAGATTTACTCCGAGCAGCGGCACGAGAATTCAGCCGTGTCGCGATCGCGCAACAGATTCACACGATCCGTCGCTGCGAACACTGCCCACGGCTCACAGCCCCAGATCGCCTCCACAAGGCGGAAGGGCGCGACAACCGGCGAGAGCAGCTTGGAGACCGTTTGACCGAGATGACAGCGCCGAGTGCCTCTTTCCTCCGAGGAAGGGTCGACGCCTCGGCGGCAAGATGACGAAGACAAGATAAAGACAGGCGAAGGGTTCCAGTTGACCCCAGAGAACCGTGCTTTGATGCGCGGTCCATTATCGCAGGGGGCCTGGTCGACCGAACAGAGCCCATCGAGGAGGACCGAGAGGATGCACCCACCAGCAATCGAGTGCATGTCTCCGTCCGTAATGTTTTAGCAGGGCTATCGAGCCGCAGTGATCCCCCAATTTCAGATTAGCAGCAGGAGTCCGCAAGTTCACCGGAGAATCTAAGCCCAAACTTGGCTCGAGGATTACCGAGTGGCTGTTCAAATTGGTGATGGAAATGACGAGGTGGCTATGAAACATTTGCCCCTCATGTTGGAAGGTTCGCCGAGCATGGCTGAGCCGCCATTACCTCAAAGAAGATATATACTTGGGAAGATTTGTCCCAGTGTTCGTCAGACTTTTGAAGGGACTTGCAAGCGAATCGCTGGTTTGACAGAGCTGCAAGTTTGTGTACAGAAGACCAATGAAACTCTCCGAGAGTACATTCAGAGGTGGATTACCTTGCACAATACTGTGGAAAATGTGTCTGACCATCAGGCGGTTTGCGCCTTCAAGGACGGTGTCAAAAACAGAGAATTGAGTCTGAAGTTCGGTCGAACGGGGACATGACCCTGAGTCGAATGATGGAGATTGCTAGCAAATATGCCAACGGCGAGGAAGAAGACCGACTCCGAAGCGGCAAGTACAAGCCGAGCCAGTCGGAGAAGGGCAATTCCAGTCGGAAGCAGAAGCGCAAAGCCGAGCCAGCAGCTCCCGGAGAGGCCCTGGCCGTCACTCAGGGGAAGTTCAAGGGGAAACCCAAAGGATCCCGGAATCCGAAGAAAGTGAAAGATAAAGAAGGAAATGACGTGATGTATATGCCATGCCATATTCACACGAAGAAAGATGAGGAGGGCAACATTATTTACCCGGCACACCACTCGCCAAAGTCGACTCTCGATCCAAAGGCCAGGCAAACAGTCTAAGGACAAGGAGAAGGAGCCGACAAGGCCGGAGATAAAGAGGACAAGTGAGGAGGAATACCAGCATGTCAACTCCACTGATGATCTTCATGGATGTGGAAAGCAAAAGTCGATCGAAAGTCATCAACCGGGAAGTGAATATGGTTGCCCCGCTTAAGCCAAGTTATGTGAAGTGGTCCTGGACACCCATCACATTCGACCAATCTGATCACCCGACTCACATCGCCACCCCGGGCGGCAAGCGTTGGTGGTCGATCCATTGTCGAAGGCACTCGAATCGACAAAGGTGCTGATGGATGGTGGTAGTGGGCTGAATTTGTTGTATGCGGATACTTTGAAAGGGATGGGCATTCGATGTCCCGATTAAGCGCCAAAGAATATGAGTTTCCACGAGTCATACCAGGAAGAAGGCCAACTCACTCGCCAAATAGCCCGGACGTGGTTTTGGTGATTCCAAGCACTTCCGCAAGGAAAAGTTGATCTTTGAGGTTGTGGATTTTCGAGTGCATACCACGCCATTTTGGGAGGCTCGCCACGCACGATTCATGGCTCGACCATGCTACGGTACCTCAAACTGAAAATGCCAGGACCCAAGGGAGTGATCACCATCACCGCGATCGGAAAAAGGCGTAAGAGTGCTTTCGGAAGGGCTCAAGATTGCCGACTCCCAAGTGACAGCGGTCGAATTCGACGAGTATATGCAAAACGCAGATCCGAGTGATTTGCTAAGATCTAAGAGGCCAGCCACGAGTCTCGCATTCAAGTCGTGCGGTGAGACAAAGCCCGCTCATATTCATCCGACCGACCACGATGCAGCTCCGACTCACATATCCACAACACTCGACTCGAAATAGGAAGAAGCGCCATCCAGGTTCCTCCGTGAGAATCGGACATTTTGCATGGAAGCCACCGACATGCCGTGTTCCTGTGGCGGGCTGAGCATCGCCACGAGTCGACAAGACAACGAAACCAGTCAAAGAGCATTCGGCGGTCCGCCGTCCGTAAGAGAAAGGCTATTGGTGAAGAAGTGGCTCAACCGCTGACGGCAGGATTTATCCGAGAGATTTACCACCCGAGTGGCTCGCTAATGTCGCCATGGTCCCCAAGAAGGATAACTCACCCGCATGTGCATTGATTTTAAGCACATTAATCGGGCCTGCCGAAGGATCATTTTCCTCTCCCCGCATCGATCAAATTGTTGACTCGACCGCGGGGTGAGAGATTGTCTTTCTAGATGCTTATTCCGGTATCATCGATCCGTCAGTATGGACCCGACGAAATAAAAACAGCTTTCATCACTCCATTCGGTGCTTCGCTATATCACCATGCCATTCGCCTCAAGAATGCCGGAGCCACATTTATGCGAATGATTCGAAGTGTCTTCTCACTCGATCACCGGAATGTGGAAGCGATATGGATGATATCGTCGTTAAGTCGCGAAAAGGTTCAGACCTGCTCGTGACCTCGCCAAACATTTGCCAACCTCGGAAGGTGCGATATCAAGCTCAATCCGTCAAAGTGCACATTCGGAGTTCCCGGTGGAAAATTACTCGGTTTTCGTTTCGAACGAGGAATCGACGCTAACCCGCAGAAGATAGGCACTATTCTCCGAATGAAACGCCCGTCGAGTGCACGACGTCCGAAGCTTCTTGGATGCTTGGCCGCTTTAAGTCGATTCATCTCACGACTCGGTGAAAAGGCATTACCTCTTTACCGATCGATGAAGAAGGCGGACAAGTTCGAGTGGACTCTGAAGCCGATGCAGCGTTTGCCGAGCTAAAGCTCGCTCTCCACCCACCGGTGCTTGCTGCTCCAATCAGCAAAGAGCCTCTGTTGCTTTACATTGCAGCCACTGGACAAGTTGTCAGTTCTGTGCTCACGGTCGAGCGGGAAGAGGAAGGAAAGGCCTTCAAAGTTCAGCGCCCGGTGTATTATTTGTCTGAAGTTTTGACTCCATCCAAGCAAAGATACCCACATTATCAGAAGCTTGTGTATGGTATATACATGACCACAAAGAAGGTTGCTCACTATTTCTCCGATCATTCATCACAGCTTGTCGTCGACGCCCTTTATCGTAGATCTTGCATAACGAGACGCAACCGTCGAGTGGCGAAGTGGGCGATTGAACTTCTTCCCTTTATATCAAATTCGAGGCAAAGAAAGCCATTAAGTCCCGTGCTATAGCTGATTTCCTTGCCGAGTGGATTGAACAACAAAGAACCGATCGAGTTCACTCGGAGCATTGGACCATGTTCTTTGACGGCTCCAAGATGCTGAATGGTTCAGTCTTTGGGGTTCGGTTTCCCCGGAGGAGATAAGCTTAAGTATGCGCTCCAGATTCACTTTGATTCCTCCAACAATGAGGCAGAGTATGAGGCCCTTTTATATGGATTGCGCATGGCCATCTCACTCGGTGTCCGTCGCCTGATGGTTTATGGCGACTCAGATCTAGTGGTCAATCAGGTGATGAAGGAGTGGGACGTGAGAAGCCCAGCTATGACTGGATACTGCAATGCGGTGAGGAAGCTAGAAAAGAAGTTTGAGGGGTTGGAGCTCCATCACATCCCCCGACTGAAAAATCAGGCAGCCGATGATCTGGCGAAGATAGGATCCAAAAGGGAAGCCATTCCGAGTGGCGTGTTTTTGGAACATATACGCACTCCGTCAGTCAAAGAAGATCCCTTCACAGAGGAAGCTCCGCAACCCAAGAGTGCCACGGACTCGACTGAGGTTGAGGTCCCAGCAGTGGTCGACTTGGTCATGGAAGTTCTAGTTGTCATTCCCGATTGGACAATTCCATACATTGCATATATTCTGAGAAAGGAACTCCCAGAGGATGAGGAAGAGGCCCGACAGATCGTCCGTCGATCCAAAGCCTTTACCGTTATCAACGGGCAGTTATATAGAGAAAGCCCAACGGGAGTCGGACAAAAATGCATAATGCCAGAAGAAGGTCGAGTCATACTCAATGATATCCACTCGGGGACCTGTGGTCACCATGCGTCCTCTCGGACTATTGTAGCCAAAGCATACCGAGCTGGATTTTACTGGCCAAGAGCAAATGAGATGGCGAAAGAAATAGTGGACAAGTGCGAAGGATGCCAGTTCTACTCCAATATGTCACACAAGCCTGCGTCGGCCTTGAAGACCATTCCGCTCGTCTGGCCTTTTGCAGTATGGGGGTTGGACATGATCGGTCCCTTGCGAACGGGTCGGGCGGCTTCACGCATGTATCGGTAGCAATCGACAAGTTCACCAAGTGGATTGAGGCTAAGCCAATCAAAAACTTGATCTTTGGTATCGCTGTTTCCTTCATCGAAAAGTTGACGTTCGGTATGGAGTCCCGCAGATTATCACGGACAATGGGTCGAATTTTGATTCGGAAGAATTCAAGGATTTCTGCAACTCCCAAGGCATACGAGTCGACTACGCTTCAGTCGCCCATCCACAGTCGAATGGACAGGCGGAACGAGCCAATGGATTGATCCTCAAAGGTCTGAAGCCTCGTTTGATGCGAGATCTCAAGCATGCGGCTGGTGCTTGGGTCGACGAACTTCCTTCAGTACTTTGGGGTTTGCGGACCACGCCTAATCGGTCGACTGGGAGAACTCCTTTTTTCCTGGTCTATGGGGCAGAAGCAGTTTTACCGAGTGATCTCCTTCACAATGCTCCACGAATTGAACTTTATAATGAAGCGAAGCTGAGCAAGCGCGTCGAGATCGATCGACCTCTGGAAGAGGAAAGGAAATGGCTCGATCCGCTCGACCATTTACCACAAGACTTGCGCCGCTGACGCCGTAAATGTGAGAGGTCGAGCCTTCCAGGAAGGGGATCTGGTCCTTCGAGTGGATCAGCAGAAGCAACATAAGCTTGCTCCCTCATGGGAAGGTCCCTTCATCGTCACAAAGGTTCTCCACAATGGGGCATATCGTCTCTACAATGTTGAACACGATATCGATGAGCCCCGAGCTTGGAATGCGGATCTGCTCCGCCCGTTTTATACTTGAGGTTTTTTCACTCGGAAGAATTGTAATAAAGTACTCTTGTAGCTCATAAGCTTTGAAGTAATAGTGTCATAATTCCTTCGTAATTTTTGTCACTCTTTATTTTGCGTCGAGTAAAATTTTCACTGCCCCCAGTGGGTGTCTTAGGCGCGAATCCGTTCCGTCTAAGTTTTTTACAAATCCTACCGAGTGGTAAGCCAGACTTCCACTCGGGGGCTTAGCTGCAGCTCAGTGCTCGCCTAAGTTATTAAAAATCCTACCGAGTGGTAAGCCAGACTTCCACTCGGGGGCTTAGCTGCAGCTCAGTGCTCGCCTAAGTTATTAAAAATCCTACCGAGTGGTAAGCCAGACTTCCACTCGGAGGCTTAGCTGCAGCCCAGTGCTCGCCTAAGATAAAAGAAATCCTACCGAGTGGAGAGCAAACCTCCCACTCGGGGGCTTAGCTGCAGCCCAGTGCTCGCCTAAGTTATTAAAATCCTACCGAGTGGTAAGCCAGACTTCCACTCGGGGGCTTAGCTGCAGCTCAGTGCTCGCCTAAGTTATTAAAAATCCTACCGAGTGGTAAGCCAAACTTCCACTCGGGGGCTTAGCTGCAGCTCAGTACTCGCCTAAGATATTAAAAATCCTACCGAGTGGTAAGCAGGACTTTCACTCGGAGGCTTAGCTGCAGATCCCAGACTCGCCTAAGTATAAAGTTTACTAGCAAGGAAGCGAGGCGCAGGTCGATCATGCGACCCTCTTCTCCGAGCTTGACACAAATACAACAGTCGATGCGACCCTCTTCTCGAGCTTGACACAAATACAACAGTCGACTGCGACCCTCTTCTCCGAACTTCGACACAAATACAACGGAAATCCTACCGAGTGGAGAGCAAACCTCCCACTCGGGGGCTTAGCTGCAGCTCAGTGCTTGCCTAAGATAAAAGAAATCCTACCGAGTGGAGAGCAAACCTCCCACTCGGGGGCTTAGCTGCAGCCAGTGCTCGCCTAAGATAAAGAAATCCTACCGAGTGGAGAGCAAACCTCCCACTCGGGGCTTAGCTGCAGCCAGCCGCCTAAGATAAAGAAATCCTACAGCGTGGAGAGCAAACCTCCCACTCGGGGGCTTAGCTGCAGCCCAGCGCTCGCCTAAGTTACTTAAATCCTACCGAGTGATAAGCCAGACTTCCACTCGGAGGCTTAGCTGCAGCTCCGAGCTCGCCTAAGGAATAAGTCGATTGCAGTAGGCATCTCGCTGTCGACCTGCAAGGAGCAATTCAAGCCAAGGGCAATTATTTCCAAACATCCAATCTAAATTTAGGTCGGCACCTAAAGTAACCGAGAGTGCTCAGGCACTAAGCCTGTTAAAGTTTTATCGGTTACAACTTCACTCGGCATACCGAGGCAAATTTAAGGTCAAGGAAAGTTTTTTACCCCTCCTGTGGAGGGCTGGATGGAGCAACGAACTCGTCAAGATCAATCCCGTCGGCGATCCGCGTGGCAGCAGCAATGAAAGTCTCCATGAAGGTCCTGAAGTCGTGCTTTTTGGTGTTGGCCACTCGGAGAGCAGCCAGCTTGTCTTCTCGAGCTTCCTTGCAATGGACACGCGCTGTACCACGAGGCAACGTCGCACCGCACCGAGCGAAGATTTCTTCCACTCTTGCACTCGGTCGGGGCGGCGTTCGATCGAGCCATCAATGACTCGAGGTCATTTTGGAGTGTCTCATTGGGCGAGGCGTCGAGTCGATCGCGACGTAGCAACCTTCGGTCTTGCGAGATAATCCACAACAGCTGCAACGCTGACTCGAAATGAAGATGTTCATGGCAGTTTCATCGTTCACCGGGAATTGACAGGTCAAGGTTCGTTCCACTGGCTGGTTTCTTCGCCAAAGTTGCGCGAGAACTCGCAAAGACAAAACCCGAATCAGAAAAGCAATCGAATGGAAACACAACAGTTGGGAGAATTGGTCGAGTGAAGAAGGTTACCTTCGAGCTTAAGGAACAATTTTTTAGCAAGACCGCCCAAGAAGCTTTCCAGTTCGTTCCTCTTCCCGGCCATTTGGAGGACCTTCTCAGTCAGATTCTTCTTGTCAGTCTTCATTCGCTCAACATCCTTGCTGGCAGTGGCCAAAGCAGTCTTCAGATTGGCGTTGTCCTGTTCGAGCTTGGCAACTGAGGCCAGTTTTTCATCAGCAAGCTTGATCTTCTTAGACAGCTCAAGCTCCTTCTTCCTTTGAGCCTCCTTCACCTTGTCTGGAAATCGCAACAAAGTCAAACTTGAAGCAAATGAGGGGAGAAAAGAGTTGTCGAAATCTCACCAAACATACCTTTGGTCTCCTCCTTCGCCTTCGTCAAGTTCTCTTGCACCAGCTTCAAGTCCAATTCGAGCTGAATATGCTTCGCTCCATTCAGATGTAACGTGCGCAAAGATCACAAGATTTCTCTGAAGGGTCACCACAAAAGTATCGAGGATAATCCACTTCGAGTGAATCAAGAGGAATTGTGCGTTTCTAAGACTACGATCGAATGCAAACATTCAACCGTAGTCTCGGGGACTACCCGATGGGTGCACTCAGCGTGCCCCACTGTTTTTATTCAAGACATAGTCGACCATCGACCAAAAAAAAAAAGCGAGTCGACCAATCGACCGAGACTTCTTCGGATCACGACGGTCGACCGAAAATTCTTGATCAGTAGTCAATCGCCGTGATCGACCACGATCTCGGGGACTACACCTGGGTGCACTCAGCGTGCTTACTTGGGTTTCGTAAACACATTCATTCCATTCGGATCTTGATCAACGTCTACTTGGTAAGCCTAAGACCATTGCCAGTGATCGGCCTTAGCCTTGGGGACTACACCGGCGGGTGCACTCAGCGTGCCCCGCCAACTCGGAGTTTTACCAACACACCTAGTGGGTGACTATTACAATTTCGAAAGAAAAGTTTTGATAGCATATCCTAACAGAGCAATGGGTGGTCGATGACCAACATTGCTCTGAAGGGCGAGCTGGCATCGTAGTCGCTTGGCTCGCATCGGCGATCTTCACCGCTCCATCATGATCCTGCTTGACGGATTGCCTCCTTAGCAGCATCGCCTTGGTCCTCCGGGGCGTGGTGCGTGGTGAAGATCGAAGGTTGTCCAGCACTTTCGGGTGGGCGAGCACTAGTCAGCGGCACTGCGAAGGTCACGGTCTGTCGAGTGCCGCCCTCCCCTTCCGTCACGACGGTCTCGGGCGCCGTCGCACCTTGGTTTTCTCTGCCAGCGGATGCCTTCCTGCTCCTCCTAGCCCTCAGTGGCTCCTCATCCTCATCATCGTCGTCAGGGAGAGTGATGATATTATCGGTTGGGGCTTCAGAAAAGAGTTAAAGTCAGAAATCTTGAGTCAGTCGACTAAGAACAAGAATTAAGGATATAATACCAAGATGTGAGGTGGCGGCGTCTTCCATCTCATGGTCGTCAACTTTAGCTGAGGTTTCAGAAGTCGCAGCGCTGAAATTCCAAAGAGTCAGTCGACCAATTCATATATCAACCAGAGACAAAATTTGTGTAAAGCAAGAAGGCTTAAGCAATATGTTTACCCCGAGATGGTGGGGATGGACACCTTCATCTTTGGCAGAGGCTTGGTTGTCCTCGGCGGAACTACCTTCGGTTGCTTCGGCGCCTTCTCACCGCACCGAGAAGCGGTCCGAGGCGTTTGGTCGATCATGAGGCGATCGCGACTCCCTTACCGCGTTCAGCCGAAGGGTCGTGCACAAGCTTTGACCGCCTTTCCAAGCGCGGTGGTGCGACTTCCTCCTCCTCATCCTCGTCGTCCTCGTCGTCCTCGTCATCATCATCATCGTCGTCGTCGTCTCCTGCGTCATCTGAATTCCACTCCTCCTGGCTCTCACCTCCACTGGCTTCCCCTTCCTCAGTCGGAATCTGGGCGCCGTTGGGCATTGAGTATAGCTCTGTGAGGGCCTGGAAGTATCAAAGCAGAGTTCAGTCGACCAAGTTACAGAAGCACACTCGACATACATGCAACAGAAAATAGAACAAGTGTACCTTGTCTCGGAACATTGTCACGATCAAGCGGAGAAATCCTCCGGGATCCGCGAGGATTGTCCTTGTTTCCGGTGATCGAGGCCATCCATCTTTCCACTACGGCATCGTCGACTGCCTCCGGGTGGGCCGCGAGTTTCGTCTTGGTGCCGCAATACAACCACATACTGATGACTCCGGGCTGAAGGGCTGGATTCGCCTCGAAGAAAAACCTCCAGAGATCCATGCCGACCACTCCGTCCCTAACCAGCTGCACCACCCGGTCCATCAGCATCTTCACTTCAGCCCTTTCTTCAGGGACAACCTTCAGGGAGGAGGGCCGGTTCACTCGACTCATGGTGAATTCTGGGAGGCCGGTCGACTGCCCCGGCGTCGTCTCATTCCGGCAATAGAACCAGGTCGACTGCCAACCCCTAACTGACTCAGGAAAATGCATAGCTGGGAAGGTGCTTTTGCTCCTCAACTGGACTCCTAAACCACCACACATCTGGACTACTTGGGTCTTCTCGTCACCAGGGCTTGCTTTCTTCACAGTCTGAGAGCGACATGTGAAGATGTACTTGAACAAGCCCCAGTGCGGTCGACAGCCCAGGAAGTTTTCGCACATAGATACAAACGCGGCAAGGTATGCGATGGAGTTTGGAGTGAAATGGTGGAGCTGGGCTCCGAAGAAATTCAGAAAACCTCGAAAGAATACACTCGGTGGCAACGAAAAACCTCGGTCGACATGGGTGGCCAAAAGCACGCACTCGCCCTCTTACGGTTGAGGCTGCCACTCTCGCCAGAAGTCTCATGGCGCCGTGAGGAATCAACCCGTCGTTGGCCATATCAAGGAGATCCTTCTCCTGATCGTCGGCTCGATCCAGCCTCCTGGACCCAGCCTTTCGGCGATTTGGATCTCGACGAAGAACCACCGCGACCGGTGGATCTCCCTTCGCCTTCTCGCCGCTGACGCTTTCTCCGCCACCGACGCCTTCTTCGCACGCTCCAAAGATCGTCGTCTTCTCTTTGCCCATGGCGCCGGCGGATGCGCAAGGGAGAGATGGCAAGGAGCAGCAGCGGAGGTGGAGAGCGGAGACGAGAGAACGGAGAGGAAGAACAAGGTATCGTGCATGAGCCTCCGGAGTTACATTTATAGCATCCCTTCGAGTGGATGACAGTGGACCAAGCAATCCAATCATATCGAGCAGCCGCCTGCGCGATACGTGGCGGAGAAAGCGGTAGCGAAGATCGAGGCGCCCGTTACGTCCCATCCAAGCGCCCAGATCTGGTCCGTTCGCGCGCTTCCCCAAATTTCAGTATCCGCGAGATCCGCGGCGACGGATCGATCTGTCAAGTGCGAGATCTCCTGCGATCCGTTACTCAAGTATAGCAAAGAAAGTCACTCGACCGAGGAACAAGAATGGATCAAGTCGACTGAAGGAAAGTTTCTTGTTATCAACAGAGAAGATCTTGATCCAAGACAACACGTAGTCAGAGTACAAAAGGCAGTCGGAAACAACGTCAACTCCTCCTTCACTCAAGCCTCAATCCATTCGGGGGCTAATGATGGATTCATGTACCTAGGGTAGGGTCATAGGCCTGACCTAAACGTCCTACCCAAGGGTACTCACGAAGAGATCATCTTCCAATCGACCAGAGAGAATCCACTCGACGGACCGGAAGCACTCGACCATGGAAGACCCACTCGACCATGAAGATTCACTCGACCACCGAAGGTCGAAGGCACTCCAAAGGCAACGGTTTACTATTGAATAGACTTAATGATAGTTAAAGCGCCTTATGAGGGCGCACAAGAACCCCCCGCTTAATGTACTTTAATCTCTCCATTATGTGGGCTGGCTGGGGTCTGGCGCACTCTATATAAGCCACCCCTCCACGATAGAGGGGTTCAGATTCTTGTAATACTCATATTCATAATCCACTCGACCGCCTCAGGGCTCCGAGACGTAGGGCTGTTACTTCCTCCGAGAAGGGCCTGAACTCGTACATCCTTTGTCTCCACAACTGCTCCATAGCTAGGACATCGCCTCTCCTTAACCTACCCCTACTTCTACTGTCAGACTTAGAACCACGACACCACCCCTACAGGGCGCGCCCCCTGTCTCGTGGGCCTCTCGGGCGGCCACCGACGTACTTCTTCCTCCTATATAAACCTACGTACCCCGAAAACATCCGAGGAGCCAACAAAACACAATTTTCACCGCCGTAACCTTCTGTATCAGCGAGATCCCATCTTGGAGCCTTCGCCGGCGCTCCGTCGGAGGGGGAATCGACCACGGAGGGCTTCCACATCAACACCATAGCCCCTCCAATGAGTTGTGAGTAGTTTACCATAGACCTTCGGGTCCATAATTATTAGCTAGATGGCTTCTTCTCTCTTTTTGGATCTCAATACAATGTTCTCCCCCTCTCTTGTGGAGATCTATTCGATGTAAACTCTTTTTGCGGTGTGTTTGTCGAGATCCGATGAATTGTGGGTTTATGATCAAGTTTATCTATGAGAAATATTTGAATCTCCTCTGAATTCGTTTATGTATGATTGAGTTATCTTTGCAAGTCTCTTCGAATTATCAGTTTGGTTTGGCCTACTAGATTGATCTTTCTTGCCATGGGAGAAGTGCTTAGCTTTGGGTTCAATCTTGTGGTGTCCTTACCCAGTGACAGAAAGGGTTGCAAGGCACGTATTGTATTGTTGCCATCGAGTATAAAAAGATGGGGTTTATATCATATTGCATGAGTTTATCCCTCTACATCATGTCATCTTGCTTAATGCGTTACTCAGTTCTTTATGAACTTAATATTCTAGATGCAGGCAGGAGTCGGTTGATGTGTGGAGTAATAGTAGTAGATGCAGGCAGGAGTCGGTCTACTTGTTGTGGACGTGATGCCTAGATACATGATCATGCCTAGATAATCTCATAATTATTAGCTTTTCTATCAATTGCTCGACAGTAATTTGTTCACCCACCGTAATACTTAGGCTATCTTGAGAGAAGCCTCTAGTGAAACCTATGTCCCCCGGGTCTATCTTTTATCATATAAGCTTTCAATCTACTTTTATTTGCATCTTTACTTTTTGCATCTATATTATAAAATACCAAAAATATATTTATCTTATCATACTATCTCTATCAGATCTCACTTTCGCAAGTGGTCGTGAAGGGATTGACAACCCCTTTATTGTGTTGGTTGCGAGTTCTTTGTTTGTTTGTGTAGGTGCGTGGGACTTTTGAGGAGCCTCCTACTGTTTTGATACCTTGGTTCTCAAAAACTAAGGGAAATGCTTACGCTACTGTTGCTGCATCACCCTTTCCTCTTCAAGGAAAACCAACGCAAGCTCAAGACATAGCAAGGAGGATTTTTGGCGCCGTTGCCGGGGAGGTCTTCGCTCAAGTCAAGACATACCAAGTACCCATCACAAACTCATCTCCCTCGCATTTACATTATTTGCCATTTGCCTGTCGTTTTCCTCTCCCCCACTTCACCCTTGCCGTTTTATTCGCCCTCTCTTTCCCAATCTTCTCCTCTCTTTTCGCTTGCCTATTTATGTTTGCTTGTGTGCTTGTTTGTCCTTATGGCTTTGCCTAAGAGTACCGACCACCTTCTTAGAAGGTTGGAAGAGATTGAATGAAATATTAGAAGCTTTATGAATTTGCAATTTGAGCATAATAATTTCTTCAGAAAAGAGCTTAAGGAACAAAAAGGTTTTTTGGGGTTTATGAACAAAGAGCTTGATGATATGAATAAAGAATTTTATGGTGTGAACTCTCAAATTACCCGGCTTGAAAATGCTATAGCCAAAATTTCTGATAAGCAATCCGCCTTAGTCACTAAGATGGCCGCAAAACCAGAAAAGTTAGATGAAAATAATGATGAAGATCTCAAAGTTATTGATGTGTCTCCTATTAGATCTTTGTTTTGCAATATGAATCTTGATAATTATGGGACTGAAGATGAGTCAACTTTACCTAGAAGGCGTCCCAAGAATTCGGAGTTTTTAGATCTTGATGCTAAGTTTGGTAAAAGTGGGATTGGAGAGGTCATGACTTTAAATAATATTGAACCCACTATCTCGGATTTAAAGGAATTTGATTATGATAATTGTTCTTTAGAAGGTTGTATTTCCTTGTTGCAATCCGTTGTTAATTCTCCTCATGCTTATAGTCAAAATAAAGCTTTTACCAAACATATCGTTGATGCCTTGATGCAATTTTATGATGAAAAACTTAATTTGGAAGTTTCTATACCTAGAAAACTTAATGATGAGTGGGAACCTACTATAAAGATTAGAATTAAAGATCATGAGTGTTTTGCTTTGTGTGATTTGGGTGCTAGTGTTTCCACGATTCCGAAAACTTTATGTGATATTCTAGGTTTCCATGATCTTGATGATTGCTCTTTAAATTTGCACCTTGCGGATTCCACCATTAAAAAGCCAATGGGAAGGATCAATGATGTTCTCATTGTTGCAAATAGAAATTTGGTGCCCGTAGATTTTATCATTCTTGATATAGATTCCAATCTTTCTTGCCCTATTATTCTTGGTAGACCTTTCCTTAGAATGATTGGCGCGATTATTGATATGAAGGAAGGGAATATTAGATTCCAATTTCCTTTAAAGAAAGGCATGGAGAACTTTCCAAGAAAGAAAGTCAAATTACCTTATGAATCTATCATGCGAGCTACTTATGAATTTAGTGCCAAAGATGGCACTACTTAGATCTATCTTCGCTTTTATGCCTAGCTAGGGGCGTTAAACGATAGCGCTAGTTGGGAGGCAACCCAATTTTATTTGTGTTTTTTGTTTTTGTTCCTGTTTAGTAATAAATCTTGCATCTACCTTTTGTTTAGATGTGTTTTTATCTGTTAATTAGTGTTTGTGCCAAGTAGAACATATAGGATAACCTATGATGATAGTTGACTTGATTCTGCTGAAAAACAGAAACTTTGCGCGCACGAATTTAGTTTTGTTAAATCACAGAAACGTGATTTTGCGTTGATTCCTTTTGCTGCTGATCAATAGACAAAATTTCCAGGACTTCCTATATTGGTAGGATTTTTAGAGTTCCAGAAGTTTGCGTTAGTTACAGATTTCTACAGACTGTTCTGTTTTTGACAGATTCTGTTTTTTGTGTGTTGTTTGCTTATTTTAATGCATCTATGGCTAGTAAAATAGTTTATAAACCATAGAGAAGTTGGAATAAAGTAGGTTTAACACCAAAATAAATAAATAATGAGTTCATTACAGTACCTTATGTGGTGGTTTTGTTTTCTTTCACTAACGGAGCTTATAGGATTTCCTGTTGAGTTTTGTGTTGTGAAGTTTTCAAGTTTTGGGTAAAGCTTTGATGGACTATGGAATAAGGAGTGGCAAAAGCCTAAGCTTGGGGATGCCCATGGCACCCCAAGATATTCAAGAATAGCCAAAATCCTAAGCTTGGGGATGCCCCGGGAAGGCATCCCCTCTTTCGTCTTCGTTCATTGGTAACTTTACTTGGAGCTATATTTTTATTCGGCACATGATATGTCTTTTGCTTGGAGCGTTGTGTATTATATTCGTATTTGCTTTTTTGTTTACCACAATCATCCTTGATGTACACACATTTTGGGAGAAGCCTACTTGATTAGAATTTGCTAGAATACTCTATGTGCTTCACTTATATCTTTTGAGCTTGATAGTTTTTGCTCTAGTGCTTCACTTATATCTTTTAGAGCACGGCGGTGACTTATTTTTGTAGAAATTGCTAGTCTCTCATGCTTCACTTGTATTATTTTGAGAGTCTTTTAGAACAACATGGTATTTTCTATGGTTATAAAATTGGTCCTAGAATGGTAGGTGATACGTCTCCAACGTATCTATAATTTTTGATTGCTCCATGCTACTCTATCTACTGTTTTGGACTATATTGGGCTTTATTTTCCACTTTTATATTATTTTTGGGACTAACCTATTAACTGGAGGCCCAGCCTAACTGTTTCGAAGAAACGAAATATCAAATGGAGTCCAAACGGAATGAAACCTTCGGGATGTGATCTTCTCACCGAACGTGATCCAGGAGACTTGGACCCTACTCCAAGAAGCTTCCGAGGAGGTCACGAGGGTGGAGGGCGCGCCCACCTCGTGGGCCCCTAGGAGCTCCACCGATGTACTCCTTCCTCCTATATATACCTACGTATCCCCAATAGACCAGACACAGAGCCAAAAACCTAATTCCACCGCTGCAACCTTCTGTATCCACGATATCCCATCTTGGGGCCCATTCCGGAGCTCTGCCGGAGGGGGCATCCACCACGGAGGGATTCTACATCATCACCATAGCCCCTCCGATGAAGTGCGAGTAGTTTACTTCAGACCTTCGGGTCCATAGCTAGTAGCTAGATGGCTTCTTCTCTCTTTTTGGATCTCAATACAATGTTCTCCCCCTCTCTCGTGGAGATCTATTCGATGTAATCTTCTTTTTGCGGTGTGTTTGTTGAGACCGATGAATTGTGGGTTTATGATCCAGTATTATCTATGGAAAATATTTGATTCTTCTCTGAATTCTTTTATGTATGATTGAGTTATCTTTGCAAGTCTCTTCGAATTATCCGTTTGGTTTGGCCAACTAGATTGGTAGTTCTTGCAATGGGAGAAGTGCATGGCTTTGGGTTCAATCTTGCGGTGTCCTTACTCAGTGACAGAAAGAGTTGCAAGGCACGTATTGTATTGTTGCCATCGAGGATAACAAGATGAGTTTTTTTATCATATTGCATGAATTTATCCCTCTACATCATGTCATCTTGCTTAAGGCGTTACTCTGTTTTTAACTTAATACTCTAGATGCATGTTGGATAGCGGTCGATGAGTGGAGTAATAGTAGTAGATGCAGAATTTTTTCGATCTACTTGTCACGGACGTGATGCCTATATACATGATCATTGCCTAGATATACTCATAACCATGCTCAATTCTATCAATTGCTCAACAGTAATTTGTTCACCCACCGTAGAATACTTATGCTCTTGAGAGAAGCCACTAGTGAAACCTATGGCCCCCGGGTCCATTCTCATCATATCAATCTATATCACTTTATTTACTTGCTTTGTTTTTACTTTGCCTTTACTTTTTACTTTGCATCTATCTATCAAAAATACCAAAAATATTATCTCTATCAGATCTCACTCTCGTAAGTGACCGTGAAGGATTGACAACCCCTAAGCGTTGGTTGCGAGTTGCTATCGTGTTGTGCAGTACGAGGACTTGCGTGACCTCCTACTGGATTGATACCTTGGTTCTCAAAAAATGAGGGAAATACCTACGCTACTGTGCTGCATCATCCTCTCCTCTTCGGGGAAAACCAACGCAAGATCGAGACGTAGCAAGAAGAATTTCTGGCGCCGTTATCGGGGAGGCTTACGCAAAAGTCAACATACCAAGTACCCATCACAATCCCTATCTCTCGCATTACATTATTTTCCATTCGCCTCTCGTTTTCCTCTCCCTCACTTCACCCTTGCCGTTTTATTCACCCTCTCTTTCCCAATCTCCTCCTCTTTTTCCCTTTGACTTTTGTTTGCTCGTGTGTTAGTTTGCTTGCTTGTCATCATGACTAGTCTTATATCTTCTCCATTATCTCCCGAGAATGAAGTGTTAAATTTTAAACAAAGGGAGGGAGAAAATCTAAAAGATGCTTGGTATAGGATTTGCAATGCTCAAAATAGATCTGCCAGGAAAGCAATCTACTTCAGTTCTTCTTCGAAATTTTTATGTAGGTGCTAATCCTTGGTATAGATATATCCTTGATACCATTACTGGAGGGAATTTCTTGGGTAGCCATACTTTTGATTCCTATAATGCTTTAATAGATTTATTTGGCTCACCTCCTCTTTTGGTTAATGGAACTATGTTAACTTTGGAGCATGTTATGCAAAGGCTTGAAATTATTGAAAACAAAGTTGCTACCATTGAATCCATTGAAAATCTAGATAAAAAGATTCATAATCAAATTACTCAACATGGATCTAAGGTAGGAATGACTTTGAAAAATATTAAGGAGAAGGAACCCATGGTTAATGAAAAAATAAATTTAGACTCTACTCGTATCGATAAACTTGAGGGTATCATTACCAATTTGGGAATCGCTTTTTCTTCCGTAAAGAATACTCCTAGTCCTCCTACTAAAATTTCCAAGCTTATGTATGTTCCTAAAAATAAGGGTGAATCATGTAGTAAGGAAAATGCGGATCTTAAATCTATAAGTTTTCATCCCGATCTTTTTACTATCATTAAGGAACCATTTGCTATGAATGAATTTTTCGATCTTATGCCTAAAGATTTGATAATTTCTATAAAGAAAGAAAATTCTAAGGGAGGTAGATGCCTCATTGAAGAATTTCCTACCAAAGATGGCAACACCTAGATCTATCCTTGCTTTTATGCCTAGCTAGGGGCGTTAAACGATAGCGCTTGTTGGGAGGCAACCCAATTTTATTTTGTGTTTTTTTTGTTTTTGGTGCTGTTTAGGAATAAATAATCCATCTACCTTCTGTTTGGATGTGGTTTTTTGTTTTAATTAGTGTTTGTGCCAAGTAGGACCTATAGGATAACCTACGATGATAGTTGATTTGATTCTGCTGAAAAACAAAAACTTTAGCGCTCACGAGATTAGCTGCCATTTTTTACTGGAGAGTGATTTTGTGTTGATTCTTTTTTCTGCTGATCAATAAACAAATTGTCCAGGACTTACTATTTTGGTAGAATTTTTAGAGTTCCAGAAGTTTGCGTTAGTTACATATTACTACAGACTGTTCTGTTTTTGACAAATTCTGTTTTTCGTGTGTTGTTTGCTTATTTTGATGAATCTATGGCTAGTAAATTAGTTTATAAACCATAGAGAAGTTGGAATACAGTAGTTTTAACACCAATATAAATAAATAATGATTTCATTACAGTACCTTGAAGTAGTCTTTTGTTTTCTTTCTCTAACGGAGCTCACGAGATTTCTGTTGAGTTTTGTGTTGTGAAGTTTTCAAGTTTTGGGTGAATTCTTTTGATGGATTATGGAACAAGGAGTGGCGAGAGCCTAAGCTTGTGGATGCCCATGTCACCCCCAAAATAATCCAAGGACACCAAAAAGTCAAAGCTTGGGGATGCCCCGGAAGGCATCCCCTCTTTCGTCCACTTCCATCGGTACTTTACTTGGAGCTATATTTTTATTCACCAACATGATATGTGTTTTGCTTGGAGCGTCTTGTATTATTTGTGTCTTTGCTTGTTAGTTTACCACAATCATCTTTGCTGTACACACCTTTTGAGAGAGCCATACATGATTTGGAATTTGTTAGAATATTCTATGTGCTTCACTTATACCTTTTAAGCTTGATAGTTTTGCTCATAGTGCTTCACTTATATCTTTTTGAGCGTGATAGTTTTGCTCTAGTGCTTCACTTAGATCTTTTAGAGCACGGTGGTGGATTTGTTTTAAAGAAACTTGATCTCTGATGCTTCACTTAGATTAATTTTAGAGTCATTAATAGCATGGTAATTTGCTTAATGTTAATATACTTAGTGTTCAAGATTTGTGAAACTTTCTTTTGAGTGAATTGAATACTAAGATAAATTTAGTGCTTAATAATTGTTTTGAGATATGGAGGTAATAATATCAAAGTCGTGCTAGTTGAGTAATTGTGAATTTGAGAAATACTTGTGTTGAAGTTTGTAAGTCCCGTAGCATGCACGTATGGGTAAAGTTGTGTAACAAATTTGAAGCATGAAGTGTACTTGGCTTGTGCATCCTTATGAGTGGCAGTCGGGGACGAGCGATGGTCTTTTCCTACCAATCTATCCCCCTAGGAGCATTGTGTGTAGTACTTGATTTTTGATGGCTTCTAAATTTTTGCAATAAGTATATGAGTTCTTTTGACTAATGTTGAGTCCATGGATTATACGCACTTTTACCTTTCCGCATTTGCTAGCCTCTTCGGTACCATGCATTGCCCTTTCTCACATTGAGAGTTGGTGCAAACTTCGCTGGTGCATCCAAACCCTGTGATATGATACGCTCTTTCACACATAAACCTCCTTATATCTTCCTCAAAACAGCCACCATACCTACCTATTATGGCATTTCCATAGCCATTCCGAGATATATTGCCATGCAACTTTCCACCGTTCCGTTCATCATGACATACTTTACTTTTGTCATATTGACATTGCATGATCTTGTAGTTGACATCGTATTTGTGGCAAAGCCACCATGCATTATTTTTCATACATGTCACTCTTGATTCATTGCACCATCCCGGTACACCGCCGGAGGCATTCATATAGAGTCATATTTTTCTCTAAGTTTCGAGTTGTAATTGTTAAGTTGTAAGAGAAATAAAAGTGGGATGATCATCATTATTAGAGCATTGTCCCAAGTGAGGAAAGGATGATGGAGACTATGATTCCCCCACAAGTCGGGATGAGACTCCGGACGAAAAAAAAGAGGCCAAGGAAGCCCAAATAAAAAAAGCCATAAAAAAAGTCCCAAATAAAAAAAAGATGAGAGAAAAAGAGAGAAGGGACAATGTTACTATCCTTTTACCACACTTGTGCTTCAAAGTAGCACCTTGTTCTTCATGTAGTGAGTCTCATATATTTGTGCTTCAAAGTAGCACCTTGTTCTTCATGTAGTGAGTCTCATAAGTTGTCTTGTTCATACTAGTGGGAATTTTTCATTATAGAACTTGGCTTGTATATTCCTACGATGGGCTTCCTCAAATGACCTAGGTCTTCATGAGCAAGCAAGTTGGATGCACACCCACTAGTTTTCTTTTGTTGAGCATTCATAGCTCTAGTGCATCCGTTGCATGGCAATCCCTACTCCTCATGTTGACATCAATTGATGGGCATCTCCATAGCCCGTTGATTATCCTCGTCAATGTGATACTTTATCCTTTTTTGTCTTCTCCACACAATCCCCATCATCATTTTCTATTCCACCCATAGTGCTATATCCATGGCTCGCGCTCATGTATTGCGTGAAGGTTGAAAAGTTTGAGATTATTTAAGTATGAGACAATTGCTTGGCTGTCATCGGGGGTATAGAAGTTCGGAACATCTTTGTGTGACGAAAATGAAGCATAGCCTAACTATATGATTTTGTAGGGATGAACTTTCTTTGGCCATGTTATTTTGAGAGGACGTGATTGCTTGATTAGTATGCTTGAAGTATTATTATTTTTATGTCAATATGAACTTTTGTCTTGAATCTTTCG
This sequence comes from Aegilops speltoides, assembly GCA_021437245.1. Taxonomy (NCBI): domain Eukaryota; kingdom Viridiplantae; phylum Streptophyta; class Magnoliopsida; order Poales; family Poaceae; genus Aegilops; species Aegilops speltoides. Next base: position 80,517,260 of record CM038146.1, on the reverse strand, counting down.
GATCTGAATATTCATACCATGATTATGATTTACATTGAAATTATGCCAAAGTATCACTCTGCATCAAAAATTCTTTTTTATCATTTACCGACTCGAGGACGAGCAGGAATTAAGCTTGGGGATGCTTGATACGTCTCCAACGTATCTATATTTTTTGATTGCTCCATGCTACTTTATCTATTGTTTTGGACTATATTGGGCTTTATTTTCCACTTTTATATTATTTTTGGGACTAACCTATTAACCGGAGGCCCAGCCCAGAATTCCTGTTTTTTGCCTATTTCAGTGTTTCGAAGAAACGGAATATCAAATGGAGTCCAAACGGAATGAAACCTTCGGGAACGTGATCTTCTTTCCAAACGTGATCCAGGAGACTTGGACCCTACTCCAAGAAGCTTCAGAGGAGGTCACGAGGGTGGAGGGCGCGCCCCCCTACCTCGTGGGCCCCTCGGAGCTCCACCGACGTACTCCTTCCTCCTATATATACGTACGTATCCCCAATAGACCAGACACGGAGCCAAAAACCTAATTCCACCGCCGCAACCTTCTGTATCCACGAGATCCCATCTTGGGGCCTGTTCCGGAGCTCCACCGGAGGGGGCATCCACCACGGAGAGCTTCTACATCATCACCATAGCCCCTCCGATGAAGTGTGAGTAGTTTACTTCAGACCTTCGGGTCCATAGCTAGTAGCTAGATGGCTTCTTCTCTCTTTTTGGATCTCAACACAATGTTCTCCCCCTCTCTCGTGGAGATCTATTTGATGTAATCTTCTTTTTGCGGTGTGTTTTGAGACCGATGAATTGTGGGTTTATGATCCAGTATTATCTATGGAAAATATTTGATTCTTCTCTGAGTTCTTTTATGTATGATTGAGTTATCTTTGCAAGTCTCTTCGAATTATCCGTTTGGTTTGGCCAACTAGATTGGTAGTTCTTGCAATGGGAGAAGTGCATGGCTTTGGGTTCAATCTTGTGGTGTCCTTACTCAGTGACAGAAAGAGTTGCAAGGCGCGTATTGTATTGTTGCCATCGAGGATAACAAGATGGGTTTTTTATCATATTGCATGAATTTATCTCTCTACATCATGTCATCTTGCTTAAGGCGTTACTCTATTTTTAACTTAATACTCTAGATGTATGCTGGATAGCGGTCGATGAGTGGAGTAATAGTAGTAGATGCAGAATTTTTTCGATCTACTTGTCACGGACGTGATGCCTATATACATGATCATTGCCTAGATATACTCATAACTATGCTCAATTCTGTCAATTGCTCAACAGTAATTTGTTCACCCACCGTAGAATACTTATGCTCTTGAGAGAAGCCACTAGTGAAACCTATGGCCCCCGGGTCTATTCTCATCATATCAATCTATATCACTTTATTTACTTGCTTTGTTTTTACTTTGCCTTTACTTTTTACTTTGCATCTATCTATCAAAAATACCAAAAATATTATCTCTATCAGATCTCACTCTCATAAGTGACCGTGAAGGGATTGACAACCCCTAAGCATTGGTTGCGAGTTGCTATCGTGTTGTGCAGGTACGAGGGACTTGCGCGTGACCTCCTACTGGATTGATACCTTGGTTCTCAAAAACTGAGGGAAATACTTACGCTACTGTGCTGCATCATCCTCTCCTCTTCGGGGAAAACCAACACAAGCTCGAGACATAGCAGTAGGCATCCAAGTTGGGTATAATAAAAACTATCATATGAAGTGAATTGGATGCTATGGTCGATTTGATACTTGATAATTGTTTTGAGATATGGAGGTAGTGATATTAAATTCATGCTAGTTGGGTGATTATGGATTTAAAGAATGCTTGTGTTGAAGTTAGCAAGTCCCGTAGCATGCACGTATGGTTAAAGTTGTGTAACAAATTTGAAACATGAAGTGTACCTGGCTTGTGCATCCTTATGAGTGGCGGTCGGGGACGAGCGATGGTCTTTTCCTACCAATCTATCCCCCTAGGAGCATGCGCGTAGTGCTTGATTTTTGATGACTTCTAAATTTTTGCAATAAGTATATGAGTTCTTTTGACTAATGTTGAGTCCATGGATTATACACACTTTTACCTTTCCGCCATTGCTAGCCTCTTCAGTACCGTGCATTGCCCTTTCTCACCTTCAGAGTTGGTGCAAACTTCGCTGGTGCATCCAAACCCCGTGATACGATACACTCTATCACACATAAACCTCCTTATATCTTCCTCAAAACAGCCACCATACCTACCTATTATGGCATTTCCATAGCCATTCCGAGATATATTGCCATGCAACTTTCCACCGTTCCGTTCATCGTCATCATGGCATACTTTACTTTTGTCACATTGCCATTGCATGATCATGTAGTTGAAATCGTATTTGTGGAAAAGCCACCATGCATAATTTTCATACATGTCACTCTTGATTCATTGCACCATCCCGGTACACCGCTTGAGGCATTCATATAGAATCATATCTTGTTCTAGTTTCGAGTTGTAATTAATATGTTGTAATCAATGAAAGTTTGATGATCATCATTATAAGAGCATTGCCCAAAAAGAAAAAGAAAGAAAAAAAAGTAAACGACAAAAGAAAAAAGAAAAAAAGAAAAGAAAAAAAAGAAGAAAAAGAAAATAAATAAAAAGGGCAATGTTACTATCTCTTTTTCCACACTTGTGCTTCAAAGTAGCACCTTGTTCTTCATGTAGTGAGTCTCATATATTGTGCTTCAAAGTAGCACCATGTTTTTCATATAGTGAGTCTCATAGGTTGTCTTTTTCATACTAGTGGGAATTTTTCATTATAGAACTTGGCTTGTATATTCATACAATGGGCTTCCTCAAATGCCCTAGGTCTTCGTGCGCAAGCAAGTTGGATGCACACCCACTAGTTTTCTTTTGTTGAGCATTCATAGCTCTAGTGCATCCGTTGCATGGCAATCCCTACTCCTCATGTTGACATTAATTGATGGGCATGTCCATAGCCCATTGATTATCCTCGTCAATGTGAGACCTTCTCCTTTTTTTGTCTTGTCCACACAATCCCCATCATCATATTCTATTCCACCCATAGTGCTATATCCATGGCTCACGCTCATGTATTGCGTGAAGGTTGAAAAAGTTTGAGATTATTTAAGTATGCAACAATTGCTTGGCTTGTCATCGGGGGTATAGAAGTTGGGAACATCTTTGTGTGACGAAAATGAAGCATAGCCTAACTATATGATTTTGTAGGGATGAACTTTCTTGTGCCATGTCATTTTGAGAAGACATGATTACTTTGATTAGTATGCTTGAAGTGTTACTATTTCTTTTATCAATATGGACTTTTATTTTGAATCATTTTGGATCTGAACATTCATGCCACAATAAAGAAAATTACATTGAGAATTATGCTTGGTAGCATTCCACATAGCAAATTCTGTTTTTATCATTTACCTACTCGAGGACGAGCAGGAATTAAGCTTGGGGATGCTCGATACGTCTCCAACGTATCTATAATTTTTGATTGTTCCATGCTATTATATTACCCCTTTTGGATGTTTATGGGCTTTATTTTACACATTTATATCATTTTTGGGACTAACCTACTAACCAGAGGCCAGCCCGTATTGCTGTTTTTTTGCCTATTTCAGTATTTCGAAGAAAAGGAATATCAAACAAAGTCCAAACGGAATGAAACCTTCGGGAGCGTGATTTTTGGAACGAACATGATCCAGAGGACTTGGAGTGCAAGTCAAGAAGCAGCCGAGGCGCCCACGAGAGGGGAGGACGCACCCACCCCTACAGGGCGCGCCCCTGTCTCGTGGGCCCCTCGGGTGGCCACCGACGTACTTCTTCCTCCTATATAAGCCTACGTACCCTGAAAACATCTGAAGAGCCAACAAAACACAATTTCCACCGCCGTAACCTTCTGTATCCGCGAGATCCCATCTTGGAGCCTTCGCCGGCGCTTTGCCGGAGGGGGAATCGACCATGGAGGGCTTCTACATCAACACCATAGCCCCTCCTGAAAGATCGAGGATGTCGCCTAGAGGGGGGAGGGGTGAATAGGCGCTTTAAAATAATTACGGTTTAGGCTTGAACAAATGCGGAATAAACCTAGCGGTTAATTTGTCAAGCACAAAACCTTAAAACAACTAGGCTCACCTATGTGCACCAACAACTTATGCTAAGCAAGATAAGCAACTATGTGACAGCAAGATATATGACAAAGAACAATATGGCTATCAAAAAGTAAAGTGAATAAGTAAAGGGCTCGGGTAAGAGATAACCGAGGCACGCGGAGACGGCGATGTATCCCGAAGTTCACACCCTTGCGGATGCTAATCTCCGTTTGGAGCGGTGTGGAGGCACAATGCTCCCCAAGAAGCCACTAGGGCCACCGTAATCTCCTCACGCCCTTGCACTATGCAAGATGCCGTGATTCCACTAAGGGACCCTTGAGGGTGGTCACCGAACCCGTACAAATGGCAACCCTTGGGGGCGGTCACCGAACCCGTACACTTTGGCAACCCTTGGGAGCGGTCACCGGAACCCGTCAAATTGCTCGGGGCGATCTCCACAACCTAATTGGAGACCCCGGCGCTTGCCCGGAGCTTTACACCACAATGATTGAGCTCCGAACACCACCAACCGTCTAGGGAGCCAAGGCACCCAAGAGGAACAAGCTCTAGGGTGCCCAAACACCCAAGAGTAATAAGCTTCTCAAACTTCACTTCCACGTATCACCGAGGAGAACTCAAACTGATGCACCAAATGCAATGGCAAGGGCACACGAAGTGCCCAAGTCCTTCTCTCCCAAATCCCACCAAAGCAACTAATGCTAGGGAGGAAAATGAGAAGAAGAACGAAAGAAGAACACGAAGAACTCCAAGATCTAGATCCAAGGGGTTCCCCTCACTTAGAGGAGAAAGTGATTGGTGGGAACGTGGATCTAGATCTCCTCTCTCTTTTCCCTCAAGAACTAGCAAGAATCATTGGAGGGATTGAGAGTTAGCAAGCTCGAAGAAGGTCAACAATGGGGGAAGAACACGAGCTCAAAGGATAAGTCTCAATGGGGAAGAAGACCCCCTTTTATAGGTGGGGAGAAATCCAACCGTTATCCCCTCACTCAGCCCGCACGACACGGTACTACTGCACGAAGCTGCGGTACTACCGCAGATGATTGTGGTACTACCGCTGCAGGGTGCGGTACTACCGCATGTGCAGCACTGGCTAGATGAAGGCCTGTTGCACAGGGCAACGAGCGGTAGAACCACCGGAGCGGTACTACCGCGCGCCCCTATGGTACTACCGTAAGGCAGGCAACATTAGGCACAGAGAAAGCACGGAAGTAAAAAATTACTTCCGTACCTACTTCCGCTGAGGGAGGACCCGCGCAAAACTCTGGCATGGTACTACCGCACACGAAGAGCGGTACTACCACGTAGGGTGCGGATGTAAAAAATTACATCCGCCCTACTTCCGCTCATGCTACTAAGCCTGGCCAGAGCCCACAGTACTACCGCGCCTGCGGCGCGGTACTACCGCGTAGAGCGCGGATGTAAAAAATTACATCCGCCCCTGCTACCGCTCGAGCAGCTGCGCCTGGCCTGAGGCCATGGTACTACCGCTCCCACAAAGCGGTACTGCCATGAGCACCTGCAGTACTACCGCAGGGGACTGCGGTAGTACCGCAAGGGCCCGCGGTACTACCGCTCCGGAGAGTAGTACTACCGCATGCCCCAGATCGGCAACACTAGGAGTCCTTCATTTTGCAGAGAAGACAACAGAGGGAAACAATAAAACCAGAACTGCCATAACTTCTGCAAATGAGCTCCGAATTGAGCAAACTCAGGCTTGTTGGACAGAGGAAGACGAGTGGTATCAAAACAGCATACCCTCCAACAGAGAAGAACTGGCATACCCTCCAACATCGAAAACATCATAGAAGACGCATGTGAACTCCGTTTTCGATGAACTCGAGCTTGTCATAAAAATGACCATAAGCTCCAAAACTCGCAAGGAGAAGAACCAAACAAGAACCAATAAAGATGATGCAAGGATGTAATGGTTTGAGCTCTCTACAAACGATACGATCAAGCAACTCATCGAGAGCCCCCCCCTTGATAGTACGGCAATCGATCGTATAGCCCGGTCTCCCACAACTACCATGAGACCGGTAAAATAGAAAACCTATCAAGGGCAAACCTTTGCCTTGCACAAAGTCCACTTGAGCTAGATGATGACGATCTACTCCTCCTCAAGATGGACCACCTTTCTTGATTGCACTGGCTCGATGAAGACTAGTTGATTGCTCCCCCATACTCCACTATGGGTGAGACACTCTTCCGCTCATCTTCACAAGTCCATTGTCACCACAATGGACGGCAAGCTTCAAGCACTTGATCTCTTCGTGATGCATCACTTGAACTTGCACACCGCAACCTAACCCCACAAAGAACTCTCACGAAGACCATGGGTTAGCACACAAAGTGTAATGGACAATGCTTACCATACCATGGAATCACTTGATCCCTCAGTACATCTTGTGCGCTTTGTGTGTTGAATCTTTCCAACTCTCTTCATTTGGATGATGTCTTGAAGGTGGACATGAATGATCACACAATCTTCTTCTTCAAGACATGCTTGCAATAAGCTCAACACTCACATGACCGGTCTTTGGATAATTCCTTAATAGCACCATGGTCATCACAAACTCTCCTTGAAACCAACAAATGGACTCCAAGAAAAGCCTATGGATAAACCCTTCAAATATAACTCAAGGCGCAGACTAAGGCATAGCCTAGTGGTGGGAAGGGGCTGATGCCTTCCCACCCACCCAGGTTCAAGGCATGGTACTTGCAATTTGGATTCGTTGCACCAATTATACTATAGGGGGTTCCCTTACAGTCTTTCTATCAAAAAAAATATAACTCAAGGCAACCATTAGTCCATAGAGATTGTCATCAATTGCCAAAACCAAACATGGGGGCACCGCATGTTCTTTCATCTCCGATGAGTTGTGAGTAGTTTACCACAGATCTTCGGGTCCATAGTTATTAGCTAGATGGCTTCTTCTCTCTTTTTGGATCACAATACAATGTTCTCCCCGTCTCTTGTGGAGATCTATTTGATGTAAACTCTTTTTGCGGTGTGTTTGTCGAGATCTGATGGATTGTGGGTTTATGATCAAGTTTATCTATGAGAAATATTTGAATCTCCTCTGAATTCTTTTATGTATGATTGAGTCATCTTTGCAAGTCTCTTTGAATTATCAGTTTGGTTTGGCCTACTAGATTGATCTTTCTTGCCATGGGAAAAGTGCTTAGCTTTGGGTTCAATCTTGCGGTGTCCTTACCCAGTGACAGAAAGGGTTGCAAGGCACGTATTGTATTGTTGCCACTGAGGATAAAAGGATGGGGTTTATATCATATTGCATGACTTTATCCCTCTACATCATTTCATCTTGCTTAATGCGTTACTCTGTTCTTTATGAACTTAATACTCTAGATGCAGGCAGGAGTCGGTCGATGTGTGGAGTAATAGTAGTAGATGCAGGCAGGAGTGGGTCTACTTGTTGCGGACGTGATGCCTAGATACATGATCATGCCTAGATAATCTCATAATTATTCGCTTTTCTATCAACTGCTCGACAGTAATTTGTTCACCCACCGTAATACTTATGCTATCTTGAGAGAAGCCTCTAGTGAAACCTATGGCCCCTGGGTCTATCTTTTATCATATAAGCTTTCAATCTACTTTTATTTGCATCTTTACTTTTTGCATCTATATTACAAAATACCAAAAATATATTTATCTTATCATACTATCTCTATCGGATCTCACTTTACATGAAGTGGCCGTGAAGGGATTGACAACCCCTTTATTGCGTTGGTTGCGAGTTCTTTGTTTGTTTGTGTAGGTGCGTGGGACTTTTGAGGAGCCTCCTACTGGATTGATACCTTGGTTCTCAAAAACGGAGGGAAATACTTACGCTACTATTGCTGCATCACCCTTTCCTCTTCAAGGAAACCCAACGCAAGCTCAAGACATAGCAGGGATCACCCACTTTCAATGGTGCGGTGGATAATTTAAGCCCTTCTAAGAATTTATTAAACATGTTTTCAACCTCGGTCGTCATGGAGGTTTTCAATGTGTCAAAAGCCACATTGAATTCCTCACGAGAGACTGCGGTTCCCCCATCGGCCGTAGACGAGCTCAGATTCACACCGAAGTGCTCCTCCCCATCGTCTACGTTTTCAGCCATACTCTTCGGATGGCAAAGTCCTTAATAAAGAGACAAGGCTCTGATACCAATTGAAAGGTTCAATATAGTTGACTAGAGGGGGCCGGGGTGAATAGGCAACTAACAATTTTTGGCTTTTCTTTACCAAATTAAACTTTGCATCAAAGTAGGTTGTCTAGATATGCAACTAGGTGAGCAACCTATATGATGCACCAACCATAAGCACACAAGCAAGCAAGGGATATAACACAAATAAGCTTGCACACGTAAAGGCATGAGATAACCAAGAGTGGATCCGGTGAAGACGAGGATGTGTTACCGAAGTTCCTTTCCTTTTAAAGGGAAGTGCGTCTCCGTTGGAGCGATGCTCCCCAAGAAGCCACTAGGGCCACCGTATTCTCCTCACGCCCTCACACAATGCGAGATGCCGTGATTCCACTATTGGTGCCCTTGAAGGCGGCAACCGGATCTTTACAAACAAGGTCGAGGCTCTCTCCATAACTTATTTGGAGGCTCCCAACGAAACTCCAGAGCTTCACCACAATGGAATGTGGCTCTGAAGTGACCTCTTCCGTCTAGGGAGCCCAAGCACCCAAAAGTAACAAAATCCACACAAGAAAATATGGGGGAATCAAATATCCTTTGGTGGAAGTGTAGATCTAGGTCTCCTCCTTCAATCCCTAGCAAATCAACGAGTTTGAGTGGCTAGAGAGAGAGATCGGGCAAGAGAGCTTTAATGGCATTAATGGAGGAGAGAGAGAGGCAAGAGGTAGGTGGGAGGTAGGAGAAGCACCTCCTTAAATAGGAACCCCCAAGATCCAACTGTTATGTGCAGAAACACATGGGAGCGGAACTTCCGGTGGCGCACCCGGTAGTACCGGTTTATCGAAACAAACCGGAACTACCGCACAACCACCGCTCAACTACCGGGCCCTATACAGAAAGTAAACCCCTTAGGCCGGTAGTTGGAGCGAAGGTTGGACCGGAACAACCGCTGGGCCAGAAGTTCCTGGGCGGTGGGGTCCGAGGCTGTACTACCACCGTGAACACCAGTAGTACCAGTTTATCAAGGAAAACCGGAACTACCGTTCCACCAGGGTCTACAACCGCACCCGGTACAGAAGGGAGTCACCCCAGAGCGGTACAACGGGTGGTGGTAAGACCGGAACTACCGGCCAGCGGTACAACCATCGAGAGCAGGACTGCACAGAACAGAGGATGGGGAACCTCTCTCTCCTCGAACGGAGAGTATATGGTGGGTGCAGAGAATGTGTACGTGAAGGATTCACCCAAAACCTTCCGATGTGGATTCCCTCTTAATAGTACGGATATCCTACGACCAAAGGAAATAAAACGTCGGAAGCTTCGTCTTTGATCTTTTCCGCACAGAGGGAACCCTAACCGTCTTGTGCCACACAAAGTGTACCTGAGAAAACTATGGCACACAATTAGTCCACATATGTTGTCATCATCACCAAAACCCTAGGGAAAAGGATGCTCTTACACTTGGATTGTTTCAAACTGCAGCTAACGAAAATGCAACTATGATGGATAGTAGAAGAAATGAAGGACTTCTTTCTCTACCATGCAATTTATATCATCTCTCTTTTGATACTTTCTTTCCTTTTACTCTCAACTGAACCACATTGTAACTGAACTGCTCCAGAAACTCTCCCCCCTCTTGCCCCCGCGTCGCTCCTATGAGGCGACTCGGGCAGCCCCAACCCTAGAGCGCCGCCGGTCCCCTCTCCGCTCCCTCCAGATCTCGCCTCCACCATAGACAGCCGCCAGCAAGCTCGCACGGTGTCGAGAAAGGTGGTGGCGGGGTTGGCTGCTTCTGCCTGACGTGAAAAGCTTGGTGTGCCGGGGTGGCGGCCCCGGTCAAGGTTGGCAGCGCCTTTCCTGCGACGGAGGGTGGCTGCGGTTGTGCGGCCGGTCTTCCTCGGCTTGCGTGGGCGGCGAGGACCCGGTTGTGGGAGCTCACAGCGGCCGTGGTTTCTGTTGGCCGGCCGCCAGATCTGGATCGACCATCGCCAACTTCATCTCCTTCACCCTATCCCACTCGATCTGGGCTTCAATGTGGCCTTGCTCACGCGGATCCGGGTGGTGGGTGGCGATTGGATGGTGAGGCTCTTGGGACCGGGGGAAACCCTTGGCCGGCAACGGCGGCGACAATGACGACGACGTCACGGCACCAGTCCACTCCTTGGAGTCTTCATTGAGGTATCTCAACCCCCACCCACCCTCCCCTGCATCAAGGGGAAACCCTTGGTCCTACTTGGGGACGACGGCGGCGCTACGGTGTCGTTCCCCTTCCCGAAGGCGCCGTCCTTGGACCGTGCACTACTAGGAAACGGGCTATAGATGATATGGCCACTAATGGCGCACCAGACATGTGGTGCGCCACTACTATATAGCAGTGGCGCACCATGTGTGGGTGCACCATTAGTGTGAAAGACACTAATGGCGCACCAGACCCATGGTGCGCCACTAGTAACAAATTTTTTTCCTAAAAATACTAATGGCGCACCAGCCACACAGTGCGCCACTAGTAACAATTTTTTTCCAAAAATACTAATGGCGCACCAGCCACACAGTGCGCCACTACTATATTTTTTTTATTTTTTATTTTTGCAAAACTACTTATGGTGCACCACGAGCTGGTGCGCCATTAGTAACCAGGGTTACTAATGGCGCATTTGTGTGTGGTGCGCCATTAGTAACCTGGGACTAGCTAGATATTTTGGACAGCCACACCTACACACTCACTTTCCCCACTTCATTCTGTCCACCTCCTCCTCCAACCTTGTCTTGGCTGCCTCCTCCTCCTCACCTCATTTCCACCATAGATTCATCCAAATTAAGTGGTTAAATTACCTTTTTTGACAGGTAAGTAAGGGGGAAGCTATCTTTATGTTGTAGATCTACTTTTTTTCTCCCTCCAACAACGTGCACATGCACTTTTTATGGCCTAGCTAGATCTATGTTTGTTTGTGGTGTTGCATATGTTTGTGGTGTTGCATATATGTTTGTGTTTGCAGGTACCGGTATTTGAAATGCGATAGTTGCCAATATTTTGCCGAAATGTTGATTCATTTCCGTTTCGGCGAGAATTTTGGCACTATGCATTCTTTTTTGTCCTATTTTTAGGGAAAGTCATGCCAAATTTTTTCTTGGTTCTAAAATATCGTTTTGCTCTACCCCACAGGCGACCTTGGTCCGCACAATGACCGAAGGCATCGTGAATAGGTTTTTGAGCTCCGCGAAGGCCGAGATGCTTCAAAAGAATGAGACGGAGATAAGATGTCCGTGTCGAAGATGCAAGCTGAAGAGCCTTATTGCGGGCCCGGATTCCGTGCAGGTGTGGGACCACCTGCTCTTGCGTGGTTTCATGGATGGCTATCGGTGGCAAGGTGATGAAGATGACTATGAAGTCGTCCATGGGGGTCGGGCAAGGAATGACGAAGGGCAGCAAGACAACCACCGTGGCTCGGGCGGGCGAGAAGACGAAGATTCTCCAGGACATGATCATGACGGTGATGTTGTTATCAGTCATCATGTAGAAGATGCAGGACATGATGATGAGGAAGATCAAGACGAAGGGCATGATCATGAAGATGAAGATGCCGGAGCAGACGACGATGGACCATCGATGGGCTGGGTGCAGGACCCTCATATTCAAGAGCTGCTTCTCAAGCAGACGGATAACGCAAGAGCTGCTGCCCGAGAGAAAGCCAAGCTGGATCAACTAGAGATAGACGTGGTTACTCCATTGTATGAAGGATGCAGGCCCGAGGATACCCGCCTGAAAGTAACGCTCATGGCTCTGGAGATGAAGGTAAAACACAAAATGACCGACGCATGCTTCGACGAGAACATGTCATTCTGGCACGAACGTCTTCCCAAGGGGAACAAGTGCCCGACCAGTTTCAAGGAGGTGAAGAAAATCGTGTGTCCTCTGGATTTACCGCACGTGAAATACCATGTGTGCATGAACAATTGCATCATTTATCGGGACGAGCACGCGGAGTCTACCATATGTCCGGTGTGCGGCATCACTCGATACAAGAAGAGGAAGAAAGCCCTCGAAAAGTGGTGTGGTACTTTCTGATCACTCCCCGTCTGCAGCGGTATTTCGCGGATCCTAAGGTAGCAAAGCTCCTACGTCGACACGCGGATAGGGAGGAGAAGAAGCGAGAAGATGATGCAAATGATCTGGAGATAAATAAAAAAGACAAGATCTTTGAGTCACCCTAAGGATGGGAGCCAGTGTAGCGTTGAACTTGAACACCTGAATTTGGGAAGGATCTAGGAACATCGTCTTTGGCGCGAGCACCGATGGAGTCAATCCGTTTGGCAGCGAGAGAAGCACACATAGCACTGGCATGTGTTTGTGTGGATGTACAACCTTCCCCACAGTGTGCATGAAGAGGAAGTACATTCACATGAATATGCTAATTGAAGGGCGAAACAACCAAGGAACGACATCAATCAGATCTGGGGCTGCTGAAGAGGAGCTAGACACGATGTGGAAAATGCCAGCCAATACGTGGGGCGCCGCAGAGAAAGAATATTTCCCTATGAGAGCCGCACTGCTCACGACGGTGCATGATTATCTCGGTTACGGATATGTCGCGGGGCAGGTGGTCCACGGATTTTCTGGATGCGTCAGGTGCATGGATGACACAACGTATCGCCAGCTAGATAGAGATCCCGGGTCTTCGAAAACCGTGTCCATGGGACATCGAAGGTGGCTTCGCGATGATGACCCGTGGAGAAAACGCAAGGATCTGTTCGATGGTGAAACCAAACCCCGAAGACGCCCGCGTATGAGGAGCAGCGAGGAAATAGACGAGCTGTTGAAAAATTGGAAAGACTGCCCACTGCCGGAAAAGAAGCAAAAGGCGCCAGAGCCGGGAAAGAAGCGAAAGGCGCCAGAGCCGCTACTGAAGTTATGGAAAATGAGGTCTATTTTCTAGGACTTGCCGTACTGTAAGATCCACCGTGTGCCTCACAGCCTTGATGTCATGCATATCATGAAGAACGTGTGCGAGAGTCTGCTTGGTACCCTGCTAACATGCCAGAGAGGACCAAAGATGGGCCAAAAGCAAGGGCAGACTTGAAATCAATGGGCATCAGGGAGGAGCTTCATGCTAATGATGATGATGATGAGGCGAAGCAGGACACGAAAAGTCGTCGCAAAGGCAAAAAGGCCAAGAAGACCGGAAATGACTTCCCTCCCGCGTGCTTCACTCTAAGTCAGGAGGAGATTGATCAGTTTTGCACCTGCCTCGTAGGAGTAAAACTTCCTTATGGTTACGCGGGGAACATAAGCAAATACCTAGACTCAGCGAAGCAGAAGTTCAGCGGGATGAAGTCTCACGACTGTCACGTGCTGATGACGCAGATACTTCCAGTTGCAATCCGTGGGATCATGGACGTGCACGTCCATGAAATGCTATTTGGCCTATGCAACTTTTTCGACGTCATCTCTCGGAAGCCGGTTGGCGTGAGGCAACTCGGAAGGCTATAGGAAGAGATCGTGGTGATACTATGTGAGCTTGAGATGTACTTCCCGTCCGCATTCTTCGACATTATGATGCATCTGCTGGTCCATATCATGGATGATATCATCCAACTTGGGCCGACGTTCCTGCACAGCATGGTGCCGTTCAAAAGGATGAATGGTGTCATCAAAGGATACGTTCGCAACATGTCACGTCCGTGAGGAAGCATAGCGGGGCTTTCGACGAAGAGTGCATCTTCTCTCGCATTTAATTATCTAGGCATCGAGAACCCGTTGGTCCGCGTCAGCGAGCACCTCGGCAGGCTCGCTGGATGGGGTCACCGTGAGGGTCGCCACTAAATGCATGTCGACTTTGAGGGTCGACTCACCGACTTTGAAAGAGCAAACCTAGTCGTGCTACAACACATAGACGTGGTCGATCCTTGGGTGGTAGAGCACAAAACATTTATTGAGAAGACGTACAATGACCGAGGCCAACAGAGGACGGACGGAGATATAATCAAAGAGCACAACTCATGTTTCACGCGTTGGTTCAAGCAGAAGCTTCTGTCGTACCCTTTACATGAGGATTCTTCCGCGGAAGAACAACTCATATTCGCCTTGTCACAGGGCGCCGAGCACAACCTGATGACGTATGAGGCGTACGATATCAACGGCTACACATTATACACAGAGGGAAAGGACATGAAGAGCGATGGTTATCAGAACTCCGGGGTAACGATGGAATCCTACACCGGTAATGACAAGGACAGATACTACGGAAGGATCGAGGAGATCTGGGAGCTGAGCTATGCTGGAGAGAAGGTCCCGATGTTCCGTGTCAGATGGGCCAAGAGCGTCATAAAAGAAGACCGGTATTTCACCACCATGGTTATACCCGAAGCCAAATCCAAGACCACGGGCGCAAACGTCACCGCGAAAAATGAGCCATGGGTACTGGCTTCCCAAGTGGACCAATGCTTCTTCATTACCGACCCATCAAAGCCCAGTCGTGTTGTTGTGAGGAGAGGCAAAAGGAGGATCATCGGAATGGATGGAGTCGCCAATGAGCAAGACTTCAACAAGTACGGCGACCCGAAGATGGAACATGACGACGACGATGAAGTACCGGCATACACCACAAGAAGAAGCAGGACCACCCTACCTAAAGGACGTCCGTTCAAGAGAAGAACTCCATTTACGAAAAATAAGAGCAAGAAGATTGTGAACAGATAGCTAGCTAAGATCGATTGTATTTAATTGTAGCCTTCATTTCTCGATTGTATTTCATGGGCACTTTTTGAACTCATGAATATTTTAAATTTCATGGGCACTTTTTGAATTCATGAATATTTTTTCAAATTTGATGATATTTTTTTATATTCAATATGAAAAACTATTGAATATTCATGAGGACACTCGATCTCGATCCCCCTCCATCTCGATCTCGATCCCCCTCCATATCGATCGCTATCCCCCTCCATCTCGATCTCGACCCCCCCCCCCCCGCACCTCCCCGCTCCACCGCGCCGACGACCCACCGCACCTCCCCGCTCCACCGCCGCCGATCCCCAAGACCTCCCGGCCCGCTCCACCGCCGAGCACCCCCACACCTCCCCGCTCCACCGCCACGACGACCCCCAGACCTTCCCTAGTAATGTTTTACCAATTCACAAATGAATGCAACTAAAATCCAAAAAACAAATTTGATTATATTTTCAAATAAAAAATTTGATTATATTTTCAAATAACAAATTTGATGATATTTTCAAATAACAAATTTGATGATATTTTTTCATATTTTAAAAAATTGTTACTGTTTTTATAAAAAAATTATTACTGTTTCATATTCATATTCATTTTCTAAAAAATTATTAGATGCAACAAAAAAAATAAAAAAAAATTACTTATGGCGCACCACTGGGTGGTGCGCCATTGCTGTGCAAAAAAAAAGTTACTTATGGCGCACCGCCGGCTGGTGCGCCATTGCTATCTAATTTTTTTTTCTAATGGCGCACCGCTCGGGGTGCGCCATTGCTATAAAAAACATTCTAATGGCGCACCGCTATGGGGTGCGCCATTAGTAATCTCCCCCTAGCTAATTCGCCCGATCCCTTCGTCCCTCCCTCGCCAGATCCACTTCCCCCGCTACCCCGACCCATGTTGCTGCCGCCCCTACGTGCGCCGCCGCCCGCCCTTCACCATCGCAGCTCTCCCCGCGCCGCGCGCTTCCCCATCGCATTATTGCACGCCGACGACCGCCGACGGTGCGGGGCGACGACCGCCACCGACCCGCGAATCACGTCGCCGCCGGCCTCCCCACGACCAACCGAAGCGCCCAGGAGGACCGCCGCCGTCTTCTTCTTCGACTACGAGGACCCGGACGAGCTCGGACGCCCTCGAGCCATCCCTTCGACGCCCGCCGATTTCCTCCTCCTCGGCCACCATCGCCACCGCTCGACACCGAATTCGCGCCGCCTCGACTAGCTCCGGCTACCCCGAGTCACCCTCGACCTCCCCAGTGAGCACCCGAGCCGCTTCCCCCTCTTTCCCCTTTCGTTTCGCCGGGGTCGAAGCTCGCCATGACTGCGCTCGGAGCCCGCGCTCACTGCGCCCAGCCCTGCGTTCGCTGCGCCCTGGCCGCGCCTTGGCTGCGCCCTAGCCTCACCTTCCTATTGAATTGCTTATGTTTGTACAACATGGATTTTTCAAAATTAGTTGCTTACATTGTGAAGAATTCTATTACCTTTTAGTTGAAAAGAATCTGCCAGTGTTAAGAGTTCTATTACCTCAGTATTTCTGTATTAGAGGGTGCCCCTGTTGTTTCTTGGTATCATTACTAGCAAGTGTCATATGAGGTGTGTGTGCCTTGCCTGCCATCATGATTCATGAGGTGTGTGTGCCTTGCCTGCCATCATGATTCATGAGGTGTGTGTTTGCCTTTGTTTCAAGAAGGTAAACCACACAAAGGAAATCTATGTATCATAAAAAAGAGGATGTGCATGTGTCTTGTAGGGTTGATGGATTGATTGATCACCACACAAAGTAAGTAGTTTGGGGAAAGAATGATGTTGGACTACTAAAATCAAAGAAAATATTCCATGAATTTGTCACTGGAATGGCTTGTAAAATGGTGCAGTGCCATCTTGTCTCTAGAACATCTTATAAATGGTGTGCAGAGGTTTCTTAGTTCTTGTGATGCACCCCATTTTTTTAGAAATTGAAACTACTCCAGTGTCCAGTGTTAGCTAAGAGCTAAGATGAGTACAAGAATTTTCTGTAGAGATTGTTGCACGAATTCTGCTGTATATGCCTTCCCAAGGTCATTAACTTGTGAATCACAGACATATCTTATCCCAAATATGAGTAGTGTTGTATTTAGCTCTGAATTTCAGACAGCAGAGCACACGCACATGACACATGTATCATGTATCAATAGAGTAATTTGTACAGTCACACCAACTGTTTGTAAAATTGTAGTATTGAAGATGTGTATTTTCCATTTTGAAGCTGGAAATAAACTGCCAAAACTGAAAGAAATTGGAGTGTTGAAGATCTGCTAGTGCTGAATTTTAGGAGTAGACTAAAATAAATTTTAGAATGACTGAATGTATGCAGCCTGTAGTAGTGTAGCTGTACCAAAATCACATCTGCCCTAATGTATGCAGTCATGTTTTTATGCCATTCTGACTTGTCCACTGGGACTTCTCTCCTGTGATGTCTTTTTTGGTTCTGCAAAAACCCATTCAGTAGTGTGGGACTGTGGATCATTAGCAAGGAAACCGTGCTTTAGTTCAGACTTCAGAGATATTTGCCTTTGCTTCAATAGGTAGTTTGCTCACAGTCTAAGTTGAGCTGATTTTGATTTCCGTATGTTATGGGGGGACAACAGATATTGCTATATGTTCATTCTTGAGGGTACAAACTTGCTAAACTATTGATGATTTTTTGTTGGGTGACCTATTA
Organism: Aegilops speltoides; assembly: GCA_021437245.1. NCBI lineage: Eukaryota > Viridiplantae > Streptophyta > Magnoliopsida > Poales > Poaceae > Aegilops > Aegilops speltoides. The sequence goes on along the minus strand of CM038146.1, from coordinate 80,499,569 downwards.
GATCTGGAATGGAAGCTCACATAAGTTGAGCTGATTTTTGTCCATATGAAAGCAGAGGACCATATGGTCTATGGCCTTTTCATCCATATGAAAGTAGAGGCACATTGCTGTGCTAGTTTGCTGGGTTTTGTCTCCGACCATCGCGTCGTGATGATTTTGCAGGTACCCCGAGAGGCCCTTGAGTTTGCCAGAATGTCGATTAACTTCTGTTCTGGCAAATTCGGGTACTCCATATGTCCTCTTTTCAGCAAAGGTCATGCTGAATTTTTCCGTGAATTTTAGCATGACTTTGCTAAAAATAGGACATATGGGGTACTTGCGACTAATGCATGGGTCGGGGTATCTTAGTACTTAAATTAAGTAGGATCAACTGCCCCTTTATTCTTGCTCTAAACACGTATGATGAATTCATGTGTGGACAGACGAAAAAGCAACTGCCATAGGTGGCAATAGAGCCAAGTGATTAGGCCCAACTTAGAATTCTTGATAGGGTATATTATTAGAAGATACCCATATATATCAGTCAACCTAGGGTGCCTCGGCATCGATAAACCCTAAATGATGAAAACTTAACTTAGCATTTAGGGTGCATCAGCGTTGACAAACCCTAACTTATAAAACCTTGGCTTTTAGGGTGCCTCGGTGTCGATAAAAACCTAAATGATGAAAGCTTAGGCTTTTAGGGTGCCTCGGCGTCGACAAACCCTAAATGATAAAAGCTTAGCTTTTAGGATGCCTCGGTGTCAACAAAACCCTAAATGATGAGACCATGATCTTGTTCCTTGACAATAACCAACTTTTTGACCAAACTTTTTTCCTATTTAGAGCGAAACATGGCCCACAACAATGAGGCCGGCGGTTCGAGCGGCAAGCAATTCTGGAGCTGTCCCAGGAGATGGAGGAAGAACCTCACCGCTATGAGGACACCGCGGAAGACACCGATCCTGACTACACAACCCCTAGTGGCGTCGAGGATGACACCACTGATGGTGCCGCCGAGGATGCCACCACTGATGATGGCAGCGCACGCACAGATGGCAGCCAACCGAAGAGGCAACAGAAGGACCGGCGCCCGAACGTGCTCGGCACCGTCAAGGAGGAATTTACTAAAGTGAACTCCGACGGGCATCCAACGGCGCCCAAAGAATTAGTCAAGGGGTACTCGGTTCAGCTCGGGTGCATTCTCCAGAGCACCGTCTCGATCAACATCAAGAACCTAAGGCATAAGGATCAAGGGAATTTGCGCAGCCTCCTCTTCACGAAGCTGCACGAACGATACAAGTTCCCCGCTGACTTTGCAAACACACGTCTATCAGGGAATAAAGTGAACAGTGCCGCCCTCACGAGGATGAGCACGTACCTGTCTACTTGGAGAAGCGCGGTGAAGAAAATGATTGACAAAGGTGATAGTTATGAGAAGATCAAGGCGAAATATCCTTCGATCAGCGAAGATGACTACAAGGAGTTCAAGATCAAGTGCGAGAGCAGCGCAACCGTGGAATCAAGTCAGTGGGGGAAACAAATGCGGGAGTTGAACTTAGGGGTCCACCAACTCGGTCCCGACGGTTACAGAGTGGTGGAGCCTATATGGGACAAGGAGGACGCGGAGCGTGCCGAGCAAGGCCTACCACCCCACTTCGAGAAATACCGTGACAAGCAGACCAGGAACTTTGTCAGGGCCCGGTACAAGGAGGGCCCGGTAACAAAGGAGCTTACCACGGATCCAAAGACCAAGGCGCTTGAGCTTGTTCTGGTAAGGAATACACCCCCGCGTAATTAGCTCCATATGGTTGCATTCTAATTAATGAAGCCAAATTTCTAAATGGTTCACAATCCTTCCGCAGGAGACTGAAAGCAGTAGTGCGGGGTCGTCTCAGAGCTCCCCTTGGGACAGCACTCTAAATAGGGCGTTGAACGTAATGAAAAACAAGGATAAGCTCAGTAAGCCGTCGTCAGTTGGTCATGTGGCCGGCAAAGGCTTGTCCACAAAATGGTCGTCATACTATGCCGCTGGTGGGCGGAGAAAAAGACCAGCTCGAAAAGCCAGTCGCGCGAGGTTCAAGAACTCAAGGCACAAGTGGCGCGGATTCCAGAGATTTTCCAAGAGCAAGTGCAACAACAACTGGGAACGATGCTCACCGCCATGGTGCCTACCTTGATTCAGGGGCTGACGACATGGATTGCGGGCGACCAACAGGGGCCGCCCCGGTTCCCAACTTCACGGCCAGCAACTCGCACAACACGCAGGCGGCACCATTGGTGTCTCCGGCGGAGGTGGTATTCATGTCTCCAGCGCCGGCACGGGCATTGGAGCTTAATGCACCCGGGTGTACGCCGTCTGGCACCTTGCCAACAAGCGGCCCCTCCGTCAGTTGCACGCCCGCCGTTGGCGGTGCCTCGACATTAGCCGAGCTCGACGGCATCACGGTAACTAAGCCTCTCGGCCGATGACTTCATCTCCTTGCCTTTGACTGGGCATCCCTGATGCCCTACATGTTTTCGCAGGGCACCGCCGATATTCCATGCACTCTCCTGCACTTCGTGGGCGGCGAGTTGATCGATGTCGCCAAGGGCAGAATCGTTCAACCGGGCAACCCCGTGTTCCATGGTAATCCGATGCCACCCACCGTGTATAGGGTTAAACTGGTTTGGGTGCTGCCAGGATGCAACGAGTTGTTACCTCTGATTCGACCCGCTGGGGCCGACAAAGATGATGTGATGACCCTCAGCGCCTGCGTAAGCTGGCCCCTGCTTTGACCAAAGAGCCAGATTCGTTTGGGGGCGGGGGACACCACCCCACAGACAAGACCACCAGTCGTGCCGGCGCCAGGCCATGGCAAGACTGCCGCAACGCTACCGGACATGCCGGACATCCCTATGGCACAGGATCCGTACATGCATATGGCACAGGATCCGGACGACAACGACGATGGTACATTTACCAACGTCGATAAGTACTTTGCCGAACATGGGTACAGTGACGAATTCTGCGGGCCTCCTTCTCAAGAACCCAACCCTAAAAAGGATGACCGCGATCTAGCTGGTACCACGGAGAAACCCAATTGCAACAGGCGTCGTCTGGCGTTCAGTTCTCAGGAGATGACTCCAGCTGCCGCCTTCACCGAGCCTCGGATAGCCGAGGTGCGAAATATTATCAGCCCTAACACACTCAAGAAGGCGGTCTGTGAGCAGAACTCGATCCCATTACAGCAGATGAAGAAGAAGGGACGGAAATGAAAGAATAACAAGGGCTCTGGTGCGAGCCAGCTGGCACCGAGTATGATCCGTGCTCAGGAATGGCCACCTTCACCTAAGGATATCTTGAGGAGGGTGCATGTGGCGGGTAGGGTGATACTACCGACAAATCTGCTCAATGCTGCACCCGGTGCTATGCGGAGTCTGCATGATAGTGTTCTTTCTTTGGAGAAGCGGCGTCTCTCCCAGAATGATGTGGCATACCCGGTTTTCGTGGCCAAGGTGCTAGAGGGCAAGGGCTTTAGGGATAGCGCCATCGGGGGTACGATCGTCCTGCGGTTTGATGACATCTTTGCTATGTTTAACCTGTTGGGGAACATAGTAATTTCAAAAAAATTCCTACGCACACGCAAGATCATGTTGATGGCATAGCAATGAGAGGGGAGAGTGTTCGTCCACATACCCTCGTAGACCGTAAGCGGAAGCGTTATCACAATGCGGTTGATGTAGTCGTACGTCTTCACGATCCGACCGATCCAAGCACCGAACGTACGGAGCCTCCGAGTTCAGCACACGTTCAGCTCGATGACGATCTCCGGCCTCCGATCCAGCCGAGCTCCGGAGATGAGTTCTGTCAGCACGACGGCGTGGTGATGATGATGATGTTCTACCAGCGCAGGGCTTCGCCTAAACTCCGCGACGATATGACCGAGGTGGAATATGGTGGAAGGGGGCACCGCACAGGGCTAAGGAACGATCCGTAGATCAACTTGTGTGTCTATGGGGTGCCCCCTGCCCCCGTTTATAAAGGAGGGAGGGGGGAGGTGCGGCCGCCCCTAGGGGTGCGCTGGAGGAGTCCTACTCCCACCGGAGTAGGACTCCCCCTCTGCCTTGGTGGAGAAGGAAAGGGGAAGGGAAGAGGAAAGGGGCGCCCCCTTCCTTGTCCTATTCTCGACTAGGGGAGGGGCGCGGCCTGCCCCGACCGCCCTCCTCTTCTCCCTCTTGGCCCATTAAGGCCCATTATCCCCGGGAGGGTTCCAGTAACCCCTGTGTTCGGTAGAAATCGATTTCATCCGGAACCATTCCGATGTCCAAACATAGGCTTCCAATATATCAATCTTTATGTCTCGACCATTCCGAGACTCCTCCTCATGCCCGTGATCACATCCGGACTCGAACAAACTTCGTACATCAAAACTTATAAACTCATAATAAAACTGTCATCGAAGCGTTAAGCGCAAGGACCCTACGGGTTCGAGAACTATGTAGACATGACCTAAAACCATTCTCGGTCAATACCCAATAGCGGGACTTGGATGCCCATATTGGTTCCTACATATTCTACTTAAGATCTTTATCGGTCAAACGCATAACAACATACGTTGTTCCCTTTGTCATCGGTATGTTACTTGCGAGATTTGATCGTCGGTATCCAATACCTAGTTCAATCTCGTTACGGCAAGTCTCTTTACTCGCTCCGTAATACATCATCTCATAACTAACTCATTAGTTACATGCTTGCAAGGCTTAGGTGATGAGTATTACCGAGAGGGCCCAGAGATACCTCTCCGACAATCGGAGTGACAAATCCTAATCTCAATTATGCCAACCCAACATGTACCTTCGAAACACCAGAGAGCACCTTTATAATCACCCGATTCGTTGTGACGTTTGGTAGCACACAAAGTGTTCTTCCATGGCACGGAGTTGCACAATCTCATAGTTGTAGGAACTTTGTATAAGTCATGAAGAAAGCAATAGCAGTACACTAAACGATCAAGTGCTAGGCTAACGGAATGGGTCATGTCAATCACATCATTCTTCTAATGATGTGATCCCACTAACCAAATGACAACACATGTCTATGGTTAGGAAACATAACCATCTTTGATTAATGAGCTAGTCAAGTAGAGGCATACTAGTGACTATAGTTTTGTCTATGTATTCACACATGTATTATGTTTCCGGTTAATACAATTCTAGGATGAATAATAAACATTTATCATGATATGAGGAAATAAATAATAACTTTATTATTGCCTCTAGGGCATATTTCCTTCAGTCTCCCACTTGCACTAGAGTCAATAATCTAGATTACATAGTAATGATTCTAACACCCATGGAGTCTTGGTGCTGATCATGTTTTGCTCGTGAGAGAGGCTTAGTCAACGGGTCTGCAACATTTAGATCCGTATGTATCTTGCAAATCTCTATGTCTCCCACTTGGACTTGGTCCCGAATGGAATTGAAGCGTCTCTTGATGTGCTTGGTCCTCTTGTGAAATCTGGATTCCTTTGCCAAGGCAATTGCACCATATTGTCACGAGAAGATCTTCATTGGTCCCGATGCACTAGGTATGACACCTAGATCGGAAATGAACTCCTTCATCCGCACTCCTTCATTCGCTGCTTAAGCGATATGTACTCCGCTTCACATGTAGATCCTGCCATGATGCTTTGTTTAGAACTGCACCAACTTACAGCTCCACCATTTAATATAAACACATATCCGGTTTGCGATTTAGAATCGTCCGGATCAGTGTCAAAGCTTGCATCGACGTAACCATTTACGACTAGCTCTTTGTCACCTCTATATCGAGAAACATATCCTTAGTCCTTTTCGTGTATTTCGGATGTTCTTGACCGCTGTCCAATGATCCACTCTGGATTACTTTGGTACCTTCTGCCAAGCTTATTGCTAAGCATACGTCGGTCGGTGCACAAGATTGCATACATGATAGAGCCTATGGTCAAGCATAGGAAACATTTTCATTTTTCTCTATCTTCTGCTGTGGTCGGGCATTGAGTTTGACTCAACTTCACACCTTGTAGCACAGCAAGAATCCTTTCTTTGCTGATCCATTTTGAACTTTTTCAAAATTTTGTCAAGGTATGTGCTTTGTGAAAGTCCTATTAAGCGTCTTGATCTATCTCTATAGATCTTGATGCCCAATATGTAAGCAGCTTCACCAAGGTCTTTCATTGAAAACTTTTATTCAAGTATCCTTTTATGCTATCCAGAAATTCTATATCATTTCCAATTAATAATATGTCATCAACATATAAAACTAGAAATGCTCTGAGCTCCCACTCACTTTCTTGTAAATACATGCTTCTCCAAAAGTGCAGATAAAACCATATGCTTTGATCACACTATCAAAGCGTTTATTCCAACTCCGAGATGCTTGCACCAGTCTATAAATGGAACGCTGGAGCTTGCACACTTTGTTAGCACCTTTTGGATTAACAAAACCTTCCGACTGCATCATATACAACTCTTCTTCTAGAAATCCATTCAAGAATGCAGTCTTGACATCCATTTGCCAAATTTCATAATCATGAAATGCAGCAATAGCCAACATGATTCAGACAGACTTAAGCATCGCTACGGTGAGAAAGTCTCATCGTAGTCAACCCCTTGAACTTGTCGAAAACCTTTCGCAACAAGTCGAGCTTTATAGACGATAACATTACCATCAGCCGGTCTTCTTCTTAAAGATCCATTTATTCTCAATGGCTTGCCGATCATCGGCAAGTCAACCAAAGTCCATACTTTGTTTTCATACATGGATCCCATCTCGATTTCATGGCCTCTAGCCATTTTGCGAATCTGGGCTCATCATCGCTTCCTCATAGTTCGTAGGTTCATCATGGTTAAGTAACATGACTTCCGAATAGGATTACCGTACCATTCAGTGCGGATCTTACTCTGGTAGACCTCACGAGGTTCAGCAGAAACTTGATCTGAAGTTTCATGATCAATATCATTAGCTTCCTCACTAATTGGTGTAGTTGTCACGGGAACCGGTTCTCGTGATGAACTACCTTCCAATAAGGGAGTAGATACAGTTATCTCATCAAGTTCTACTTTCCTCCCACTCACTTCTTTCGAGAGAAACTCCTTCTCTAGAAAGGATCCATTCTTAGCAACGAATGTCTCGCCTTCGGATCTGTGATAGAAGGTGTACCCAATAGTCTCTTTTGGGTATCCTATGAAGACACATTTCTCCGATTTGGGTTCGAGCTTATCTGGTTGAAGTTTCTTCACATAAGCATCGCAGCCCCAAACTTTAAGAAACGACAACTTTGGTTTCTTGCCAAACCACAGTTCATAAGGCGTCGTCTCAACGGATTTTGATGGTGCCCTATTTAACGTGAATGCGGCCGTATCTAAAGCATAACCCCAAAACGATAGTGGTAAATCGGTAAGAGACATCATAGATCGCACCATATCAAGTAAAGTACGATTACGACGTTCGGACACACCATTTCGTTGTGGTGTTCGGTGGGCGTGAGTTGCAAACTATTCGCATTGTTTCAAATGTAAACCAAACTCGTAACTCAAATATTCTCCTCCACGATCAGATAGTAGAAACTTTATTTTCTTGTTACGATGATTTTCTACTTCACTCTGAAATTCTTTGAACTTTTCAAATGTTTCAGACTTGTGCTTCATTAAGTAGATATACCCATATCTGCTCAAATCATCTGTGAAGGTGAGAAAATAACGATATCCGCCACGAGCCTCAACATTCATCGGACCACACACATCTATATGTATGATTTCCAACAAATCTGTTGCTCTCTCCATAGTTCCGGAGAACGGTGTTTTAGTCATCTTGCCCGTGAGGCACGGCTCGCAAGTACCAAGTGATTCATAATCAAGTGATTCCAGAAGTCCATCGAGATGGAGTTTCTTCATATGTTTTACAATCGATATGACCTAAACGGCGATGCCACAAATAAGTTGCACTATCATTATCAACTCTGCATCTTTTGGCTTCAACATTATGAATATTTGTATCACTACTATCGAGATTCAATAAAAATAGACCACTCTTCAAGGGTGCATGACCATAAAAGATATTACTCATATAAATAGAACAACCATTATTCTCTGATTTAAATGAATAACCGTCCGCATCAAACAAGATCTAGATATAATGTTCATGCTCAACGCGGCACCAAATAACAATTATTCAGGTCTAAAACTAATCCCAAGGTAGATGTAGAGGTAGCGTGCCGACCGCGATCACATCGACTTTGGAACCGCTTCCCACGCGCATCGTCACCTCGTCCTTGGCGGTGCTCGCTTATTCCATAGTCCCTGTTTGAGTTGCAAATATTAGCAATGAACCGATATCAAATACCCATGTGCTACTACGAGCTCTAGTTAGGTACACATGAATAACATGTATATCACATATACCTTTGTTCACTTTGCCATCCTTCTTATCCGCCAAATACTTGGGGCAGTTCCGCTTCGAGGTCGATGCGCTTGCGGTAGAAGCACTCGATTTCAGGCTTAGGTCCGACTTGGGTTTCTTCTCTTGAGCAGCAACTTGCTTGCCGTTCTTCTTGAAGTTCCCTTCTTCTTCCCTTTGCCCTTCTTCTTGAAACTAGTGGTCTTGTTGACCATCAACACTTGATGCTCCTTCTTGATTTCTACCTCCGCTGCTTTCAAAGATCGCGAAGAGTTCGGAATAGTCTTGTTCATCCCTTGCATATTATAGTTCATCACGAAGCTCTTGTAGCTTGGTGGCGATGATTGGAGAATTACATCAATGACACTATCATCGGAAGATTAACTCCCGGTTGAATCAAGTGATTATTATACCCGCACATTACGAGTATGTGTTCACCGACGAACTATTCACCTCCATCTTGCAGCTATAGAACCTATTGGAGACTTCATATCTCTCAATCCGGGCATTTGCTTGAAATATTAACTTCAACTCTGGAACATCTCATATGCTCCATGACGTTCAAAACGTCGTTGAAGACCCGATTCTAAGCCGTAAAGCATCGCACACTCGAACTATAGAGTAGTCATCAACTTTGCTCGCGGACGTTCTTAACGTCGTCAATTGCATCGGCGATGGGCACGCACCCAGCGGTGCTTCGGGACGTAACTCTTCTGCGCAGCAATGAGGATAATCCTCGAGTTACGGACCCGATCCGTGTAATTGCTACCATCATCTTTCAACTTTGCTTTCTCAAGGAACGCATTAAAATTCAACGGAACAACAAAGACGAGCCATCTATCTACAAACAAACATAGACAAGCAAGATACTATCGGTACTAAGTTCATGATAAATTTAAGTTCAATTAATCATATTACTTAAGAACTCCCACTTAGACAGACATCTCTCTAGTCATCTAAGTGATCACGTGATCCAAATCAACTAAACCATAACCGATCATCACGTGAGATGGAGTAGTTTTCAATGGTGAACATCATTATGTTGATCATATATACTATATGATTCACGCTCGACCTTTCGGTCTCCGTGTTCCGAGGCCATATCTGCATATGCTAGGCTCGTCAAGTTTAACCTGAGTATTCTGCGTGTGCAAAACTGGCTTGCACCCATTGTAGATGGACGTAGAGCTTATCACACCCGATCATCACGTGGTGTCTCGGCACGACGAACTTTGGCAACGGTGCATACTCAGGGAGAACACTACTTAATAATTTTAGTGAGAGATCATCTTAAAATGCTACCGTCAATCAAATCAAGATAAGATGCATAAAGGATAAACATCACATGCGATCAATATAAGTGATATGATATGGCCATCATCATCTTGTGCTTGTGATCTCCATCTCCGAAGCACCGTCGTGATCACCATCGTCATCGGCGCGACACCTTGATCTCCATCGTAGCATCGTTGTCGTTCACGCCATCTATTGCTTCTACGACTATCGCTACCGATTAGTGATAAAGTAAAGCAATTACAGGGCGTTTGCATTTCATACAATAAAGCGACAACCATATGGCTCCTGCCAGTTGCCGATAACTTCGGTTACAAAACATGATCATCTCATACAATAAAATATAGCATCACGTGTTGACCATATCACATCACAACATGCCCTGCAAAAACAAGTTAGACGTCCTCTACTTTGTTGTTGCAAATTTTACGTGGCTGCTACGGGCTTAGCAAGAACCGTTCTTACCTACGCATCAAAAACCACAATGATAGTTCGTCGAGTTAGTGCTGTTTTAACCTTCGCAAGGACCGGGCGTAGCCACACTCGATTCAGCTAAAGTGAGAGAGACAGACACCCGCCAGCCACCTTTAAGCACGAGTGCTCGTAACGGTGAAACCAGTCTCGCGTAAGCGTACGCGTAATGTCGGTCCGGGCCGCTTCATCTCACAATACCGCCAACCAAAGTATGACATGCTTTGGTAAGCGGTATGACTTGTATCGCCCACAACTCACTTGTGTTCTACTCGTGCATATAACATCAACGCATAAAACCTAGGCTCGGATGCCATCATTGGGAACGTAGTAATTTCAAAAAATTCCTACGCACACGCAAGATCATGTTGATGGCATAGCAACGAGAGGGGAGAGTGTTCGTCCATGTACCCTCGTGAGACCGTGGCGAAGCGTCATCACAACGCGGTTGATGTAGTCGTACGTCTTCACGACCCGACCGATCCAAGCACCGAACGTACGGAGCCTCCGAGTTCAGCACACGTTTAGCTCGATGACGATCTCCGGCCTCCGATCCAGCCGAGCTCCGGAGATGAGTTCCGTCAGCACGACGGCGTGGTGACGATGATGATGTTCTACCGGCGCAGGGCTTCGCCTAAACTCCGCGACGATATGACCGAGGTGGAATATGGTGGAAGGGGGCACCGCACACGACTAAGGAACAATCCGTAGATCAACTTGTGTGTCTATGGGGTGCCCCCTGCCCCCGTATATAAAGGAGGGAGGGGGGAGGTGCGGCCGCCCCTAGGGTGCGCTGGAGGAGTCCTACTCCCACCGGAGTAGGACTCCCCTCTGCCTTGGTGGAGAAGGAAAGGGAAGGGAAAAGAGGAAAGGGGCGCCGCCCTTCCTTGTCCTATTCGGACTAGGGGAGGGCGCGCCTGCCCCCCGCCCGCCCTCCTCTTCTCCCTCTTGGCCCATTAAGTCCCATTATCCCCCGGGAGGGTTCCGGTAACCCCCCGGTGTTCCGGTAAAATCCCGATTCCATCCGGAACCATTCCGATGTGCAAACATAGGCTTCCAATATATAAATCTTTATGTCTCGACCATTCCGAGACTCCTCGTTATGCCCGTGATCACATCCGGGACTCCGAACAAACTTCGGTACATCAAAACTTATAAACTCATAATAAAACTGTCATCAAAACGTTAAGCGTGCGGACCCTACGGGTTCGAGAACTATGTAGACATGACCTAAAACCATTCTCGGTCAATAACCAATAGCGGGACCTGGATGCCCATATTGGTTCCTACATATTCTACGAAGATCTTTATCGGTCAAACCGCATAACAACATACGTTGTTCCCTTTGTCATCGGTATGTTACTTGCCCGAGTTTTGATCGTCGGTATCCAATACCTAGTTCAATCTCGTTACCGGCAAGTCTCTTTACTCGTTCGTAATACATCATCTCATAACTAACTCATTAGTTACATGCTTGCAAGGCTTAGGTGATGAGTATTACCGAGAGGGCCCAGAGATACCTCTCCAGACAATCGGAGTGACAAATCCTAATCTCGAATTATGCCAACCCAACATGTACCTTCGGAAACACCAGAGAGCACCTTTATAATCACCCGATTCGTTGTGGCGTTTGGTAGCACACAAAGTGTTCTTCCGTAAACGGAGTTGCACAATCTCATAGTTGTAGGAACTTTGTATAAGTCATGAAGAAAGCAATAGCAGTACACTAAACGATCAAGTGCTAGGCTAACGGAATGGGTCATGTCAATCACATCATTCTTCTAATGATGTGATCCCACTAATCAAATGACAACACATGTTTATGGTTAGGAAACATAACCATCTTTGATTAATGAGCTAGTCAAGTAGAGGCATACTAGTGACTATAGTTTTGTCTATGTATTCACACATGTATTATGTTTCCGGTTAATACAATTCTAGCATGAATAATAAACATTTATCATGATATGAGGAAATAAATAATAACTTTATTATTGCCTCTAGGGCATATTTCCTTCATAACCTTCATCCGCTGCACTACACCTTCGTTCGGCTCTTTTCGCTGAGTACGGAGATGCGGATCATTAGAGACAAGACCCCGGACATCGGGATAGTCGACCCCTTCTACATGCGTGCCAAGATCTTGGGCAGCGCTGGGGACCGGCAAGTCGCGAGTTCACACCTCGAAGGCGTCATTCTGGCAAACACAGATAAGGATAACTTCCTCGTGCCTTACTTTCCCGAGTAAGTCATCCCCTCACCGCCCCGTAAGATATGATTTCTTAGATTTCGATCATTCTTTTTTTTCTAACATTCCGTGTTTTGTGCAGTGACACACATTGCACACTCATCCTCTTAAGCCCGAAATATTCCATGGCCACGTATTTCGACCCGGACCGTGAGTCGAAGATAGACTACACAAATATCAAGAAAGTTCTTGATGATGCTCTCCCCGGCTACGCCAGATCTGGAGGCACCTTTAAGAGGCCAGTTCGTAGGTACGGCAAGCACGTGTTCACCCACAACACGACGCTCCCCTGCGTCAAGCAGCCACCTGGCGGTCAGAAGGATGCCTACTACGCCCTCCATCACATGCGGGCGATCGTATGGGACCATAATCACCTTCTGCTACCAAATAATCTCAAAGATTGGGCCACACGCTTGTCGGCAATCCAGGACGCAGACATCAGACAAGAATTCTTTCGCATCCAGTCGGAGTTTGCGGAAATCATCCATCAAGATGTCCTTCGTACCTCGGGGCAGTTCTACCTCAGACATCAACTGTCCAACAGTGAGATAGAAATAACGCTACAAATGCAGGCTGACAATGCCCGCGATTTCATGACCATCATGAAAGACGGCGGCTTCATCCACGCTCTGGTCCCATGAGTCGAGTCGAAAGTAGTGATGCTATGTAGTTCTGAATTGTCGATTGGCTCATGTTGTAATATTAAACTTTAATGAACTTGTATATCTCTTTGGTTTGGACAGTCGTTCAACTTATATGTAATCGATGCTATTTATTAGTAGGACCATGAATAGTGCTATTAATGTGTTGCTTTTCTCTTCCGATCCTTTTGTTGCATACTTATATATTGCTTATGTATTGTCTGTGAATTGTTACTAATGTTTTGTTTGGCAAGTGCATAGAGATGCCGTCGTATGTCATGTACAAGGGTAAGGTTCCCGGAGTCTACGACGACTGGAAGGAGTGTCGGAGACAGGTTCACCGTTCAGTGATATGATTACAAAGGGTACACCACTAGGGCGGAGGCGGAAGTTAGATCTGTAGCGCTATCTAGCGGGAGAGAGGAGGGAGCGTTGGAGGAACCGGATGAAGACCAGTTTCATCGCGATTATGCTCATCGTGATGACCGCAACTCTCTTCTATGTGATGGTAGTTTAGATGATCGATATCGAATTGTAATGTGAAGACAAACTCGCTACTCGCGGTTTCGAGACTTGTAATGTTATAACTTTTTCGGTATTTGAAATTCGAAGACTAATATGATGAATTGTATTCGAAGACTAATCTTCTATTGTATCGATAAATCTGCTGTTTATATGTAGTGCTCTCTATATTATGTGCAGTAATATGTTTTGTAACCTGTGCAAATATCAGAAAAGAAAAAAAAATAATCCCTAATATTCATACTAATGGCGCACCACCACTCAGCACACTAATGGAGCACTGCAGAAAGGGCAGTAATGGCGCATCACCCCCTAGTGCGCCATTAGTATGCCAAAGCACATGGGTAAATATGGCCCCCTGGGAGGCATACTAATGGCGCACGGTGGGCTATACTAATGGCGCACTGCGTGGTGCGCCATTAGTATACGAGATACTAATGGCGCACCAGGGGTGCATCATTAGTATTTAGTTCTAATGGCGTGGTGCTAGTGGCGCACCAGTAGTGTGCCATTAGTAGGCAAAATTGGTGCGCCACTAGCAGGCCTTTTCCTAGTAGTGGTGGTGGGGGCGCTGTGTTGGGGTGTGCTGGTGGCTGCTATGGCACTTTGTTCTTCAGTGTTGACACTGGCAATGTCAACATTCCTTGCCGTGTCAATTTGGCTCGAGGTCCTTCTTGTGGTGCGCGTCTCCTTCGTGGTCTTGCCATGGTGACAGCAGAATTCTTGTGGAGATCAATGTGGTCTACTCGTTATGTCCCTCCCCTGGTACTCCTTAGTGCTTGCTTCCGGGTTCTTGGTGGAACCAATTCACCTGTCGGCGGAGCGACGTCCTTTTGATCCGGGACGAGAAGGTTGTGGCCTTCTACTGCGACGAAAACAGCAGTCATCATGCCCAAGTTGTTTACCATTCTGGAGTGGACTGGGGCTGCCTTCGTTCACATTGTTGTCCACCACAAGTTCTACTACTCGTCTAGTGCTTGCTGCTTTGGCGGAGGAAGACCTCGACGGATTATGCTCATCTGTCCATCCTGGTAGTTTTTATGTAGTCTTTGGTCTGGGCACCATCTTGTATGCACCTTTTATCTGTCGCCTGAGGATGTTTAGCCCCGGTTTCTTGTTATTTCTTTTTCTTGCTACTTGTAAGTGGTTGTTCGATGTAATCCCGGCCGGTTGATGGCTTTGGTAATTCAAAGTTGGGCTAGGTTCGAGCCTTCTGTCGGGCTCGGACTATGCCTTTTCTCTAAAAAAAAACTGTACTGCACTCTACAAACCCAATCTTCTGTCTCACATAGGATCAGGTCATAAGGACACCCTCTTCCTTCACTCTGAGCTAAACAGCACCACACACTGAATCACATCCAAATCATTGTCTTATTTTCCCCTTATTCTTTTTTATTACATTCATATTTTCCTATTCTTTTTCACTCATCTTAACTCTTGTTTTCCATCCTTTATATTTTCCGTTTAGTTTTCTTGTTATTACTTTCCTAGGTAAATAATGACTATTTGTATGAGATACATGGACACTTGTTTTTGAACATGTGATTTTTTTTCCAAGAAATGAACATCTCTTTAAGATATATGAACATTTCATTCACATGTAAGAATCCTTCCAAAATACGAGGTAATTCTTATTGATGTACATGAAAATTTATTTTTACATACAATATCATTTATGAAAATACATGTCCACTTTTTCATAAACGCAAACATTTGTTTGATACATGTGAATAATTTTCATCACACATGAACATTTCTTGTCGCATACAGGAACATTTAAAAAGTTGCTGGACACTTTAATAAGTACATGAAAATTTGTTTTTTCGTGGACATGGACATACTTTAAAATGTCTTAACATTTTTAAATATTTTTGCGGGTAACATTTTAATTAGTTTTTTGAGACGATTAGATAAAATTTGCGAGATAAATGTATATTTCAGATTTATAAAAAAGGAAAAACAATTCGTGTCTTTTTTTGAGACAATGAAAAAAAAACAATTCGTACTTGTAAATGAGTCGCACCCGCCATATGGGTCGTGGCTCTCGGACCGGCCCGTGGGCAAGCTTTTTCGGCTCGGCTCGCTGCAGCTCGCAATAGGCCGGCCCGACATCTTCCTCCGCTTCCTTCCGCTGGAAAAGCAACGAAATGCGATGCGAGCGGGGACTAGGGTTTACACTCCTCTCCGATCCGAATCAAAGAAGCCCTCTCCTCCGCCGCGGACCGAGGTGGAGCAGGGGCAGAGATACCCTCCTCTCCTCTCCTCTCCCACGGTCAACATTCTCCATCGCCGCTGTTCCTATCTCCCGGTCGCCCTCAAGGTACCGCCGTTTTTTCGCTTCCCCTGACCCCTCCCCTGTTCGTTGGTTCCCTGATTCGACATGTACACTGCTTTTTTTCAGTTCGCTTTCTTGACAGACAGGGAAAACCCGACTGGTAGTGTCATCCATGAAGTTAGTTAATGTTGTCTAACCATTCTCCTGGGTACGTAGTATAGAAAGTAAGCATTTTGCAACTAGGTAGGAGTGCTAGCTAGGGTTGCAGCAAATGGTACCCTGTGAACTCATAGGCTGTGGCAAAATGGCTTCCCTACTTTCTTTCTTGCCCAAGCAAGAGCTACAACTAGTACTAATTTGCATGCTCTGGTTTTCATGTTATTAATTAGGTGCCTCCACTCCAAATAAGTTGGTTCAGATTCAGCATGTGGGTCTTCTTGCGGAATTGCTTGCGTCAATTCTAGCTCGTTTCTTTGCAGTATTCTCTTAGTTACTTCATTATTCAGGCTCTGCTACTTATGGTGCTAGTTTAATTTAATAATGTGGCATGTGGCTTCATTTTTCCTTTCTAACAATCTAGAGACAGAAAAGGTGCTAGCTAGCTACTACTTTAATTAATCTCCATGGTTACGAAGAACACACAAGAGAAAATGCTCACAGTTCATCAGTATATTCTTCGTAATGGGTGTCGCCCTTGTCATCTCCATCTTCAAATGCATTATTCTGATATATCATAAGTTTGACTCCAGCTCTTTGTTTGTTTTCTGAACCTCGATATATATTACCTGATTGCTACAGCTGAATTTGCTCGATGGAGGACCTACCGGAGGCTCTGGTGACAGAGATTCTCAAGAGGATCACCAGCACAAGTGATCTGAGTTCTCTTTCCCTTGTGTCAAAGCAGCTCTACAAGATAGAGGGGAATCAGAGAGGTGCTATCCATGTTGGTTCTGGTCTTTGCACTGCTACGAAAGCACTGACATCATTGTGCGCCCGGTTCCCAAATTTGCGGAAAGTGGAAATTGATTACTCTGGTTTTATACCTGGACATGGAAAGCAGTTGGACAACAAAGGCCTTTTTGTGTTTTCATCTCACTGTTCCTCGCTGACTGACCTCACCTTAAGCTTCTGCTCATGCATCGATGACTCTGGGCTCCGTTGTTTAGCTTATTGCAAGACATTGGTGTCTCTCAGGCTGAACTCTGCACCAAAAATAACGTCAATTGGGCTTTTCTCGGTTGCAGTTGGTTGCACAAGTCTATCTGCCCTCCACCTTATTGATTGCGAGAAAATCGACAGTGTAGAGTGGCTGGAATACCTTGGTAGGGATGGATCATTGAAAGAGCTTGTAGTGAAGAATTGCAAAGGAATCAATCATCATGACTTCCTAAAGTTTGGTTCAGGATGGATGAAGCTCCAGAAGTTTGAGTTTGAGAGGAAAAGAGGAATAGATGATCGTCTTCTAGGTGATATGGTCTATGACTCCTCGTACAATGCTCACAGCACGGATATATATGATTTCTGTTGTGAGAGTTTGAAGGATTTGAGGTTGGCGCATATTAAAACTTGGCCAGAAGTAGGACTTCGTGTTGTTCTAGGGAAGTGTAAAGCATTGGAGAAGCTTTGCCTTGAGTATGTTCATGCCCTAAATGACAATGACATGATTGCATTATCTCGGAGCTGCAGCAACCTTAAAAGCATCTTACTTTGGCTCAACCTGCAGCGCTACTCTAGTGATGTCAGCTATTGTGAAACCAGGACGTCATTTACTGATAACAGCCTTTATGCTATAGCCCTCAACTGTCCTATGCTTCAGATTGTAGACCTCAGATTTACACGATGTGCCCGTGACTGGCCATCAGAAATAGGATTCACACAGAAGGGTTTTCTGACACTCATTCAGTCCTGCCCAATTCGTGTTCTCGTGCTAAACAACGCCAACTTCTTTGATGACGAGGGGATGAAGGCCCTCTCATCCTCACCACATCTGGAGACACTCGAGCTTATATTGTGTCATGCGGTAACTGATGCTGGGATGCGCTTCATTGCACACACCCCATGCTTGAGTAATCTCATACTTCGGGCGTGTCATAACGTTACTGATGTTGGAATGGCTGAACTGGGACGTGCACACAAGTTAGAGTCTTTGGTCATTGAGTATTGTGGTGAGATCTCTCTGCAAGCTGCGCAAGGTGTAATCAAGTCAGTTCACTACTCCAGAAAGTGTTCAGATGCCCTGAAGAAGAAACTTGGATTTTGGGGCAAGTGTTGATGAAGTGGTCGCCAAAATTTTCAGTATAAAATTGCTAGTGAAGTCATTAAGTTTTTGACTGTGCACCATTGGACAAGGCTGTGCATCATCCGTCCCAGACTCTCTTCTTTGAACTTTTTGTTGCCTTCTACCTCTACTGCAATGATTTTCCTTTATGAAAGTCTAATGATGAATTCTGGACAGCAACTGCAACCGTAATTCTGGTTGCTTAATTTCTACTCTATGTAGCCGTTTCAAAACCGGCATAAGTAGGCCCCAAGAGTCCCTGTTTTTACTGTGGAGGCACTATATGTCCGTTTGGTGTTATTTCAGCAAATGTCATGAACCCTTTTTTTAATCACGGAAGCGATCTTGAAGACATATGTCTGCCTGCGATGTTCGCGTGGCAATTTTGGTACGGATCAATGTAGTAATAATAGTCCAAGTTTCGATGGACATGTACAAAGGCGACATGCTTGTTTTGTTGATATCGACTCTATTGGAGGATGTCTTTCATTGCTTCTTAAAAGAATACTGGAAGTCACTAGTCAACCAGGAACAACTGAAACTTGAGCGACTACTGAAGGCATATAACATACTGTACTCGATCCATTCCAAAAACTGAGGCGTATTTTTGTTTCGTTAAGACATGTATTTGACCAATAATTACTCTATAAATACAAAGTTATATGGCATGAAATTTGTGTCACTAGATTCATTTTTAAAAATACTTTGTTGTCACATAATTCAAATATTAAAAGAGTAATTGATGATCAAATTCTTGTCTTAACGAAACGAAATACGACTTATTCATCGGAATGGATGGAGCTAATTACAGGTAGTCACATCATGTCTTTGCTCTGGACATCCATCACTCTGCAACATTTTGTTGTGTGCTAATTACGGTAGCTGTCTTATATTATGGGATGGGAAAGTACTTTATTCTTGAGCTAACATGAAACATGCGGCATTCCCATGTTAAAAGAAGGATTTTTTTTTTAACATTAGCTCCTGCTGCACGCCTTGATCATGGAATGTTCACATAGTTTGTTTCTGTTTGTAATTAGCTAAGAGTGTTTTACTTTTATGTTGGCCTGACTGAGGAGCTCGTCCAGAAGACCGAATATGAGAAAAATTTAGGTGTGCTTGGTTTGCCGGCATCTACAGCAACCAGGTCCACGAGATGCAACCAGGCCCGTAGAAGGGGATGAGCCAGGCATGCACACCCTTAAAGCAACCCTCAACCAGGCTCAGAGGGAATGACCAAATCGATCATTTTAGTGATCAAGACCCCACACGGGCACATCATGGCATACAGTTGCACAAGGGTCATCATGGAGAAGCGCGGGAGACATTTTGTCCTTGCAATAACTCCTCACTCACCCCCTCTACTACTCCACTCTCTCCCCTAACTCTTCTCACTACCCGCTGGTTGCAATGATGGATCCTCCACTTGGAGCTCCTCTTCCCCCCGACATGACATCACGGAGATGGACCTACTCAGTCGAGAGTTGGGCGTGCTTTTGGAGAAGCTCGTAGGTCTTTGTGGTGTGCTGAAGCCTCGCCCTTGGGACCCCTCCCTAGACTGGCCATCACCGATTTGGAGATGGCAACGGGGTTGAGCACATGAGCGCCACAGACGATAGCAACTTTGGCGAGGGCGGAGACATCGACAGTGTTGGAAATACTCCCTCTGGTCCTTTTTACTCCGCGTATTAGATTTGTGTCAAAGTCAAATATTACAAAGTAGGGATACTTTGACTTTGGATAAAACTTATATGCAGACTAAAAATGGCTGGAGGGAGTATATCCTTGATGCAATTATGTGAAGATGATATTTCCCATTGTATTCATAAGTTATTTATATTGCCATGACCATCGTCAATGATTTGGTTGTGAAATATAAGGTATGATGTTGTTCTAATGGTCCCTAGTCTACAAGGTTATGAGGACACATATCGTTCACTAGTGCACAACTCGACTGATGATTGTGTTCCACAAGTCATTGGCATGGTGATGCCAATCCGACAATACTGACTCGGGTGAGTTGAGCAAACCCACTTTGAGATGCAACAAGCTTCTGCCATTTGTTAGTCTCAAACAATGTTTATGCAATGTCCTTAGACCCGAGGTCCTTGCATGACCTGAGTTGTGTGTCGACTTACTTGGGGTTTATCAAATGCTACTCCGTAACTGAGTAGTTACAATAGAAGATTTGGGGTTAGTCGGGAAGCAAGCTGCGTGGCATGGTTGACCAAGATGAAATTTTCAGAGCGATATTCTTTGGGTCATCTCAAGCGATTTAATTCAGAAAGTATGGCCATGCGACACGAGCTACGTGTTGACTCAGTTTCTAGAATTTGTATCACATGATCGAGAACAGGACAAGGATGACAAGCACTCACATTGAGCTTGACAACATATATCGTGATTTAAACGGAATGAAATACATGACACATTGTGAACTACTTTGAGCACAGAAACTAAGGCCTAAAAAAGCATGAGCTCACAAGGAGCATCTTGTTGACTCTTCTCATACGCTATCGTCGCCGTTGAACCCTTGCATGGATTTGAAGGACCTGACACCAAATCTCGTCACATGACGAGAAACTCTAAAACCTCACTGTCCCGAGGAGGCGGCAGGAATCTACGTCGGAGCTCTGTCGACTACGTCCAACATGTCCAACTCGGGCAGGGTCAGAGCCCGGAAGATAAACTAAGCGTCGCCATCCGCCCGAGTGTCGCACCTGTGATGACTAAAAAAATCTAGCCTAAACTATTAACAGGAGTGAAGGCACCGGGATTCCCCTCCCCACCATCGGCCGTCGGAGTGATGTGCAGAGATGAGGCGAATCCACGGGCCTCTCCGGTGAAGTCAGCATGATGATTGCCACTTGTATCGGAGAGGTAGAGAAATTAAGATAGTAGATGGAGGAAGAAGAATAAGAAGATTGATCTAACAGTAAACAAACTAAATAGACAATACTACCTAATGTGTGTCTCAGTATTATATAAATTAGACACGATTCATGTTAAACCATTAAAATATATATGCCCCGTGTTGTAAGACACTAACACACGGGCAATTTAACTACTACCTCCATTTCTAAATATAAGACGTCGAGACAGTTTAATTTAGGAATGGAGGTAGTAGTAGATATAGCTATAGATATTTTCTTCACATGTAAGATTCGTTCCAAAAATACTCCCTTCGTTTTTATTTACTCTGCATATTAGAGTTGACTGAAGTCAAATTTTGTAAAGTTTGACCAAGTTTATAGTACACAATATAAATATTTACCATCACAAAATCTATGATGATATGAAAGTACATTCAATAATGAATCTAATGATATTGATTTATTGTATATGAAGCTAATACGCGGAGTAAATTAAAATGGAGGGAGTATGAGGTAATTCTTATTGATGTACATGAAAATTTTATTCTACATACAATATCAACTATGAAAATACATGTCCGCCTTTTCATAAACGCAAACATTTGTTTTGATACATGTGAATTTTTTCATCACACATGAACATTTCTTATCGCATACAGGAACATATAAAAAGTTGCTAGACATTTTAATAAGTACATGAAAATTTGTTTTCGTGGACATGGACATCTTTAAATGCATTAAAATTTAAATTATTTTTTCAAACGATTAGATAAAATTTGCGAGATAAATGTATGTTTGAGATTTATATAAAAAAGGAAAAATAATTCGTACTTGTAAATGAGTCGCACCCGGAGCTGGTCATATGGGTCGTGCCTCTCGGACCGGCCTGTGGGCAAGCATTTTTGACTCGGCCCGCTGCAGCTCGCAATAGGCCGGCCCCACATCTTCCTCCGCTTCCGCTGGAAAAGGGCCGAAGTGCGACGCGAGCGGGACTAGGGTTTACACTCTTCTCCGATCCGAATCAAAGAAGCCCTCTCCTCCTCTCCTCTCCCACGGTCTCCATTCTCCATCGCCGCTGTTCCTATCTCCCGGCCGTGCTCAAGGTACCGCCGTTTTCTGCTTCTCCTGACCCCTCCCCTGTTCCTTGGTTCCCCGATTCGACATGTACACTGCTTTTTTCGATTCGATTTCTTGACAGGGAGAACCCAACTGGTAGTATCATCCATAAAAGTTAGTTAATGTTGTCAAACCATTCTCCTAGGTAGTAGTATACAAAGTAAGCATTTTGCAACTAGGTGGGCGTACTAGTCTAAGGTTGCAGCAAATACTAGTATTTCCAGTTGAACAGATACTAGATTGGCGTTCTCTATTAATAATAACTGCACCCAGTGAACTCTTTGGCTGTGGCAAAATGATTTCCGTACTTTCTTTCTTGCCCAATGCCCAAGCAAGAGCTACAAGTAGTAATTTGCATGCTCTGGTTTTCATGTTATTAGTTACTCCCTCTGTTCCTAAATATAAGTCTTTCTAGAGATTCCACTATAGACTACATACGGAGCAAAATAAGTGAATTTTTACTCTAAAAGACGTCTATATACATCCGAATGTAGTTAGTGGAATCTCTAAAAGGACTTATATTTAGGAACGGAGGGAGTAGGTGCAATTGCTTGCATCAATTCAGCACGTGAGTCTTCTTGTGGAATTGCTTGCATCAATTCTAGCTCGTTTCTTTGTGTTCTCTTAGTTAGTTCATTATATCCACGCTCTGCTACTTATGACGGTGTAGTTTAATTTAATGATGTGGCCTGTAGCTTCATTTTTTCCTTTCTAAACAAACTAGAGACAGATAAGGTGTTAGCTACTTCAATAAATCTCCATGCTTATGAAGACCACACAAGGTTTGGACGGATACAGAAAATGCTCAAATTTCATCAGTATATTCTCCGTAATGAGTGTCTGTCGCCAGTGTGATCTTCATCGTGACATGCATTGTTCTGATATATCATAAGTTTGAGTCCAGCTCCTCGCTTGTTTTCTGAACCTTGATATATATTACCTGATTGGTACAGCTGAATTTGTTCGATGGAGGACCTACCGGAGGCTCTGGTGACGGAGATTCTCAAGAGGATCACCAGGACGAGTGATCTGAATTCTCTTTCCCTTGTGTCAAAGCAGCTCTACAAGATAGAGGGGAATCAAAGGGGTGCCATCCGTGTTGGTTCCGGTCTTTGCACCGCTACAGAAGCATTGACATCATTGTGCGCCAGGTTCACAAATTTGCAGAAATTGGAAATCGATTACTCTGGTTGGATACCTGAACATGGAAATCAGTTGGACAACAAAGGCTTTTTTGTATTTTCATCTCAGTGTTCCTCGCTGATTGACCTCACCTTAAGCTTCTGCTCACACATCGATGACTCTGGGCTTGGTTGTTTAGCGCATTGCAAGAAATTGGTGTCTCTCAGGCTGAACTCCACACCACAAATAACTTCGGTTGGGCTTTTCTCAGTTGCAGTTGGTTGCATAAGTCTATCTGCTCTCCACCTTATTGACTGCGAGAAAATCGACAGTGTAGAATGGCTGGAATACCTTGGTAGGGATGGATCGTTGGAAGAGCTTGTAGTGAAGAATTGCAAAGGAATCAATCATCATGATTTCCTAAAGTTTGGTTCAGGATGGATGAAGCTCCAGAAGTTTGAGTTTGAGAGGAAAAGAGACATATATGATTTTTCTTTAGGTTGTGAGTACTCTGATCCATCGTACAATGCTCACAGCATGGATATATATGATTTCTGCTGTGAGAGTTTGAAGAATTTAAGGTTGGCACATATTAAAACCTGGCCAGAAATAGGACTTCGTGTTGTCCTAGGGAAGTGTAAAGCATTGGAGAACCTTTGGCTTGAATATGTTCGTGCTCTAAATGACAATGACATGATTGCATTATCCCGGAGCTGCAGCAACCTTAAAAGCATCTCACTTTGGCTCAACCTGCAGCGCCATCGTAGCGAAGACGGCTATTGTGAAACCAGGACATCATTTACTGATAACAGCCTTTATGCTCTAGCCCTCAACTGTCCTATGCTTCAGATCGTAGACCTCCGATTTACAGGATGTTCCCGTGACTGGCCATCAGAAATAGGATTCACACAGGAGGGTTTTCTGGCACTCATTCGGTCCTGCCCAATTCGTGTTCTCGTGCTAAACACCGCCAACTTCTTTGATGACAAGGGGATGAAGGCCCTCTCATCCTCACCACATCTGGAGACACTCGAGCTTATATTGTGTCATTGGGTAACTGATGCTGGGATGCGATTCATTGCGCACACCCCATGCTTGAGTAATCTCACACTTCGGGCATGTCATAAAGTTACTGATGTTGGAGTGGCTGAACTGGGACGTGCACATAAGTTAGAGTCTTTGGTCATTGAGCATTGTGGTAGGGTCTCTCTGCAAGCTGCACAGGGTGTTACCAAGTCAGTTCGCTACTCCAGTAAGTGTTCAGATGCCCTTATGAAGAAAATTGGTTTGATTGACGAGTATTGATGAAGTGGTCTCCAAAATTTTCAGTATAAATTTGCTAGTGAAGTCATTAAGTTTTTGACTGTGCACCATTGGACAAGGCTGTGCTGTGCATCATCCGACCCAGATTCACTTGTCTGAACTTTTGTTGCTTTCTACCTTTGCTGCAACTATTTTCCTTTATGACAGTCTATTGATGAATTCTGGAAGGTAGCTGATGAATGAAACTTTAATAGTAGGCACCACTTGTGTATTACTATCAACCGTAATTCTGGTTGCTTAATTTCTACCCTCTGTAGCTGTTTCGAAACCGGCATATGTAAGCCCCAAGATTCCCTGTTTTTGCGTGGAGGCACTATATGACCATTTGGTGTTATTTGTATTATTTAAGCAAATATCATGAACCCTCTTTTATTGCGGAAGTGATTTTGAAGACAATATATTATACATCTGCCTTCTATGTTCGGGTCGCAAATTTGGTATGGAATCAATGTAGTAATAATAGTCCAAGTTTTCGATGGACATGTACAAAGGCGGCATGCTTGTTTTGTTGATATCGACTCTATTGGAGGATGTCTTCCATTGCTTCTCAAAAGAGTAGTGCTAGTTACTAGCATAATTGTGGATGTTTAGATTCCAGAATGCCCTGAAGTTCAAGAACAACTAAAACTTGAGCAACTACTGAAGGCATATAACATACTCCATTAAGTAACTGTATGCTAATTAAAGGTAATCACATCTCTGGACATCCAGCACTCTACAACATTTTGTTCTTACCTTTTTGAGGGGGGCGCGTCCCTTTTTACCTATCAAGAGTGTATGAAAATAGCAGAAATTAAGACACCATTTGAGGGATGAGATATTGAGATTCATTTGTTCGTCTGTCTAGTACAAAGATCCTGAAATTGTAAACCGCTCAAAGGGTTCTGATTTTCTGAATCCTTTTATTTTAGTAATAACAAGACAGATCGTTGCTAGTTGTGCATTAAATCCAGACGTAAATTCTGAAACGAAGGTAATTTATAGAGGGAGCTTCACAAATCACAAGAGCAACGTTGCTCCTTAACAAATTGCGAGAGCTCATCAAGATGCTAACATTGCTGGCTGTATACTTTGTGTTGTACTTTATACTTAAGGTAAAATGAAACATGTGCCTTTCCCTTGTTTAAAAGAAAGGGAGATTTTTTTTACATTACCTCATGCTGACCAGCGTGCGTTTTGTGCGGCGCATCCAGCAGTCTGAGGTGAAGGAGGCTTTGAAAAGGATGAAAGGGGGCAAGGCGATGGGCTCTGATTGTATCCCCATTAAGGTGTGGAAAGGTCTCGGGACATAGCGATAGCATGGCTAACCAAGCTTTTCAACCTCATTTTTCGGGCAAACAAGATGCCAGAAGAATGGAGACGGAGTATATTAGTACTAATCTTCAAGAACAAGGGGGATGTTCAGAGTTGTACTAATTACCGTGGAATTAAGCTGATGAGCCATACAATGAAGCTATTGGAGAGAGTCATTGAGCACCGCTTAAGAAGAATGACAAGCGTGACCAAAAATCAGTTTGGTTTCATGCCTGGGAGGTCGGCCATGGAAGCCATTTTCTCGGTACGATAACTTATGGAGAGATATAGGGAGCAAAAGAAGGACTTGCATATGGTGTTCATTGACTTGGAGAAGGCCTATGATAAGATACCGCGGAATGTCATGTGGTGGGACTTGGAGAAACACAAAGTCCCAGCAAAGTACATTACCCTCATCAAGGACATGTACGATAATGTTGTGACAAGTGTTCGAACAAGTGATGTCGACACCGATGACCTCCCGATTAAGATAGGACTGCATCAAGGGTCAGCTTTGAGCCCTTATCTTTTTGCTTTGGTGATGGATGAGGTCACAAGGGATATACAAGGAGATATCCCATGGTGTATGCTCATTGCGGATGATGTGGTGCTAGTTGAGGATAGTCGGACGGGGATAAATAGGAAGTTAGAGTTATGGAGACAAACCTTGGAATCAAAAGGGTTTAGGCTTAGTAGAACTAAAACCGAGTACATGATGTGCGGTTTCAGTACTACTAGGTGTGAGGAGGAGGAGGTTATCCTTGATGGCCAGGTGGTACCTCGGAAGGACACCTATCGGTATTTGGGGTCAATGTTGCAGGAGGATGGGGGTATTGATGAAGATGTGAACCATCGAATCAAAACCGGATGGATGAAGTGGCGCCAAGCTTCTGGCATTCTCTGTGACAAGAGAGTGCCACAAAAGCTAAAAGGCAAGTTCTACAGGACGGCGGTTCGACCCGCAATGTTGTATGGCGCGGAGTGTTGGCCGACTAAAAGGTGACATGTTCAACAGTTAGGTGTGGCAGAGATGCGTATGTTGAGATGGATGTGTGGCCACACGAGGAAGGATCGAGTCCGAATGATGATATACGAGATAGAGTTGGGGTAGCACCAATTGAGGAGAAGCTTGTTCCAACATCGTCTGAGATGGTTTGGGCATATTCAGTATGAGCCTCGAAGCTCTATTGCATAGCGGACGGCTAAAGCGTGCGGAGAATGTCAAGAGAGGGCGGGGTCGACCGAATTTGACATGGGAGGAGTCTGTTAAGAGAGACCTGAAGGATTGGAGTATCGCCAAAGAGCTAGCTATGGACAGGGGTGCGTGGAAGCTTGTTATCCATGTGCCAGAGCCATGAGTTGGTTGCGAGATCTTATGGGTTTCACCTCTAGCCTACCCCAACTTGTTTGGGACTAAAAGCTTTGTTGTTGTTGTTGTTGTTGTACCTCATGCTGACCGTGGAATATTTACTACTCTCTCCAATACAATATTAATTGTCGCTGATTTAGCAAAGTTAGCGGGAGTAGTTTGTTTCTATTTGTAATTAGTTGAGAGTGTTTAACTTCTGTGTTGGCCTGAACTAGGAGCTCGTCCAGAAGACCAAATATAAGACAAATTTAGGAGTGATTGGTTTGCCTGCATCTACCACAACCATGTCCGCGAGATGCAAAATTGTTGTTTGGTTACATGTAGAAAGGGATGGGCCAGACCCGATGCCCTTAAAGCAACCTCAACCAGGCTCTGAGGGGATGGCCAAAATGGACACTTTAGCAATTGAGACCCGCATGGGCGCTGTTACGAACTGAACCCTTGTATTGCTATGGGCCAAACAGGCCAAATAAGTACAAGGTACATATGCAAATAAACCTCTATATGAGGTAGAAACTACACAACCCTATACACAACACTATAACAATTGACACCCCCCTCAAACTCAGGGTGAATTTACAACACTGCGCTTGGAAAGAAAAAAAGATGTGTTGAGCTTGGGTTTGTGCCTTCGTGAAGAAATCTGCAAGTTGGAGCTTGGAGGGCACGAACTGGAGAGCCACAATCTGGTCTTGCACCTGCGATCGCGTGTAAAGCATCCACATAATGTGTTTCGTGAGCTCATGCTTTACAGGATCGCCGGTGCTGTCCGAAGAAAGAGGAGTCGATGCAGTAGTAGAGACCCCAAAATCATCAAGAAGCCATCGCAACCAAGTGACTTCAGCTGTTAGTGCTGCCATAGCCCTCAACTAAGCCTCAGCACTTGGACAGGAAACCGCTGTCTGTTTCTTAGTCTTCCAGGCAATCAAAGAGGAACCAAGAAAAACATAGTAGGCTGAAATGTATCGACGATCATCATGATCACTAGCCCACGTGGCGTCAGAATACACCTGAAGCTCCAAGGAACTCGAACAAGGAAATAATAGACAACGAGAGGAGGTTCCACGAAGATAGCACAGAACCCGAAGCAGGTGAGAGTAGTGAAGCTGAGTAGGGGCAGATACAAACTAGCTCAAAATGTGGACAACATGAGAGATGTCAGGACGTGTGGTGCCATGGTAGACAAGGCTCCCAACAAGGTGACGATATCGGTTGGGGTCCTTAAGAGGCTCACCATCAGTGGGACGAAGGTGAACTCCAAGCTCCATGGGAGTGTCTACGGTGCGATGATCAAAATGACAAGCACGAACAAGAAGCTCCTGCGTATACTTCTCTTGGGAGAGAAGAGTGCCTTCGGGCGTAGAAGACACGTCAAGACCAAGGAAATATCGAAGTGGACCCAGATCTAACATCAAGAGCCTGTAAGATCTAAATTTATCACAAGCAAACACCACTGCTAAAAACTCTTTTTCAGTAGTAGATAATTACGTTGGACATTGTCTAGAGTTTTACTAGCATAATGAATAACATTTAGTTTCTTATCAACTATTTGTCCTAAAATAGCCCAAATAGCATAATCGCTAGCATCACACATAATTTCAAAAGGCAAGTTCCAATCCGGTGGTTGAACAATAAGTGCAAAAATTAAGGCTTTCTTAAGTGTCTCAAAGGCTTCTACACAACCATTATCAAAAACAAATGGAACATCCTTTTGTAAAAGATTTGTAAGAGGCCTAGAAATTTTAGACAAGTCTTTAATAAATCTTCTATAGAAACCAACATGACCTAGGAAACTACGAATACCTTTGATATCTTTGGGACATTGCATTTTCTCAATCGCATCAACCTTAGCTTTATCCACTTCATTACCTCATTCAGAAATTCTATGTCCCAAGACAATACCTTCATTAACCATAAAGTGATACTTCTCCCAATTCAAGACAAGATTAGTTTGCTCGCATCTCTGCAAAACTCGATCAAGGTTGCTTAAGCACTCACCAAAAGAAGTTCCGTAAACGGAAAAATCATCCATGAAAACCTCAACAATCTTTTCACAAAAGTCAGAGAATATAGCAGTCATACATCTTTGAAAGGTAGCAGGTGCATTGCATAAACCAAAAGGCATACGTCTATAAGCATAAGTTCCGAAAGGACAAGTAAAGGTGGTTTTCTCTTGATCAGGTTGTGAAACAGGTATTTGAGCCAGAATATCCATCAAGGAAACAAAAATGTGTGTGCTTTGATAGTCTTTCTAGCATTTGATCAATAAAAGGTAAAGGGTAATGATCTTTTCTAGTTGCATTATTTAATTTTCTAAAATCGATTACCATTCTATAACCAGTGACAACTCTTTGTGGAATAAGTTCATTCTTGTCATTAGGAACAAAGGTAACACCTCCTTTTTAAGGACATAATGAGCGGGACTTACCCATCTACTATCAGTTATAGGATAGATTATACCTGCCTCCAGAAGCTTCAATATTTCAGTTCTTACCACTTCTTTCATTTTGGGATTTAAACGTTGTTGGTGATCAACAACGGCTTTAGCATCAGGTTCCATATTAATTTTGTGCTGACAGAGACTGAGACTAATGCCCTTTGAATCATCAAGCGTATATCCAATGGCAGCTCGGTGCTTCTTCAAAACCTTCAATAATCATTCTTCTTCATGTTTTGAAAGATTAGCACTAATAATAACAGGATATATCCTTTTCTCATCAAGATAAGAATATTTCAAAGTGTGTGGCAATTGTTTTAATTCAAACACGGGATCACCTTCAAGTGGACGAGGACCTCCTAGAGTTTCAATAGGAAAATTGTGTTTAAGCAGAGGACGTTGTTCAAAGAAAATTTTATCTATTTCATTTCTTTCATGCAGATGCATATCATTTTCACGGTCTAGCAAATATTGTTCTAGAGGATCAGTAGGAGGCACATCAATAGAAGCAAGACCAATTATTTCATCCTTACTAGACAATTATTTCATATGATGTTTTTCTACTAAGCTTAGAAAAATTAAACTCATGAGACTCATCACCAAAACTAACACCGACAATTTGTTTCTCATAGTATTAACGGTGTTCAAGAAAGGTCTACCAAAGATAATGGGACAAAAGTCATCTTGTGGGGAACCAAGAACAAGAAAATCAGTAGGGTCTTTTATTTTTCCACACAAGACTTCAACATCTCTAACATTCCCAAGTGGTGTGATGGTGTCTCTATTAGCAGGTTTAATAGTAACATCTATGTCTTCTATTTCAGCGGGTGCTATATCATTCATAATTTCTTGATATAAGGTAAAATGAATAGCACTCACACTAGCACCTATGTCGCATAAACCATGATAACAGTGATCTCCTGTTTTAACTGAGACAACAGGCATGCCAACAACAGGTCTATGTTTATCTTTTTCATCGGGTTTGGCAATTCTAGCAGCTTCATCACAGAAGTAAATAACATACCCATCTATATTTTCAACCAAGAGATCTTTAAGCATAGCAACACTAGGTTCTACTTTGATTTGTTCAGCAGGTTTGGAAGTTCTAATATAACTTTTGTTGATCATAGTTGAAACTTTAGCATGTTCCTTTATCCAAACCGGGCAAGGTGGTTTTTCAATATAAGCAGTAGGAACAACCGGATCAACATTATAAATAGTAGTTTCATCTTTAGCTATTACTGGTTCTTTAATTTCTTCTTTGATAGGTGGGTGATATTTAAACCACTTCTCCTTAGGGAGGTCAACATGAGTAGCAAATGATTCACAAAAGGAGGCTACTATCTTAGAGTCAAGTCCATATTTAGTGCTAAACTTTTGAAAAGCATCAGTATTCATA
Source organism: Aegilops speltoides (assembly GCA_021437245.1). Taxonomy (NCBI): domain Eukaryota; kingdom Viridiplantae; phylum Streptophyta; class Magnoliopsida; order Poales; family Poaceae; genus Aegilops; species Aegilops speltoides. The sequence goes on along the minus strand of CM038146.1, from coordinate 80,468,511 downwards.
AAAGATTTAACACAATCGTACTTAAGCTTAATACCTGACTCTTCACCTTTGTCGAGTTCCCAATCTTTAGAGTTCCGTTTAATTCTTTCTAAAGATCCCACCGGAAGTCAATAGTCTTCTTCATAAAGGAACCAGTACAAGAAGTATCAAGCATGGATCGATCATCATGAGAAAGCCGAGCATAAAAATTCCGAATAATAATTTCTCTTGAGAGCTCATGATTGGGCATGAATATAACATTGACTTAAGCCTCTCCCAAGCTAGAGCGATACTTTCTTCTTCACGAGGCCAAAAATTATATATATAATTCTGATCACGATGAACTAGATGCATAGGAAAAGGTTTTTTAGTGAAATCCCAATTTCAATCGGTTCCAATTCCAGGATCCAATATCATCCATAGCCTATACCATGCCAATGCTTTTCCCTTCAAAGATAGAGGGAAACCTTCTTCTTAGCTTAATCTCCAGGTAAACCTGCAAGCTTAAATAATACACAAATTCCATCCACATATATCAAGTGCATATCAGGATGTTCGGTTCCGTCTCCTACATAAGGATTAGCTAGCAGTTGTTCTATCATACCTGAAGGAATTTCATAACCAATATTTTCAGTAGGTGAAGTAGGTTGAGGGGTAACTAATTGTGGTTCCGGTCGAGGTGAAGACACCCCGAGCAAACCCCTCCAAGGATTATTCTCCATAATAACAAGTGACAATAAATTTCAGCACGTAGTAATATTTTTTTCCTTACCAAGAGCGCTTCACTCGCCGGCAACGATGCCAGAAAAGAGCCTTGATGACCCATAAGTATAGGGGATCAATCATAGTCCTTTTGATAAGTAAGAGTGTCGAACCCAACGAGGAGCGGAAGGAAATGACAAGTAGTTTTCAGCAAGGTATTTTCTGCAACCACTGAAATTATAAGTAACGAGTAGTTTGATAGCAAGATAATTTGTAACAAGCAAGTAACGGTATCGGTAAAAAAAAGTGCAGCAAGGTAGCCCAATCCTTTTGCGGCAAAGGACATGCCAAAACGGTCTCTTATGATAATTAAAGCGTTCTTGCGGGTACACGGGAATTTCATCCAGTCACATTCATCATGTTGGTTTGATTTGTGTTTGCTACTTTGATAATTTGATATGTGGTGGACCGGTGCTTAGGTGTTGTTCTTACTTGAACAAGCATCCTACTTATGATTAACCCCCTCGCAAGCATCCACAACTACGAGAAAAGTATTAAGAATAAATATAACCATATCATTAAACTTTTGGATCCAAATCAGTCCCTTACGAAATAGCGCATAAACAAGGGTTTAAGCTTCTGTCACTCTCGCAACCCATCATCTAATAACTACTCCACAATGCATTCTCTTAGGCCCAAATATGGTGAAGTGTCATGTAGTCGACGTTCACATGACACCACTAAGGGAATCACAACATACATACCATCAAAATATCGAACACATATCAAGTTCACATGATTACTTGCAACAAGATTTCTCCCGTGACCTCAAGAACAAAAGTAACTACTCAGAAATGATAATCATGCTCAATATTAGAGGGGTATTAAATAGCATAATGGATTTGAACATATAATCTTCCACCGAATAAGCCATATAGCAATCAACTACAAGATGTAACCAACACTACTAGTCACCCACAAGTACCAATATATAGTTTCGGTACAAAGATTGAACACAAGAGATTAACTAGGGTTTGAGAGGAGGTGTTGTTGTTGAAGATGTTGATGGAGATTGCCCTCCCCAAGATGGGATAGTTGTTGGTGATGATGATGACGATGATTTCCCCCTTCGAGAGGGAAGTTCCCCCGGCGGAATCGCTCCACCGGAGGGCAAAAGTGCTCCTGCCCAAGTTCCACCTCGAGACGGTGGCGCTTCGTCCCGAAAGTACTCTCCTATTTTTTTTCTAGGTCAAAATGACTTATATACCAGAAGATGGGCACCGGAGGTGGGCCGAGGAGGGCACAACCCACCAGGGCGCGCCTGGGCTCCCTGGCGTGCCCAGGTGGGTTGTGCACACCTGGTGACTAAAATTGAAGGGATTGGATGTCACTAAAGGCGATTTTAGCTGCCATGACTGCTTTCCCACTTACTCGTGTCCTACATCATAATACTTTCTTTTCTCCCTAACAGAAAAAGGAGAAATGGCTTAAAACTAACCGGATCCATCTAAAAAGAAACAATATGACTAGGATATAGTAAAATTAAAGAATTAGGAGACCTATAAGCCACGCGTGAGTTGTCTTTGTCAAAAAAAGGTAGGCATACACGTAGACGACACTCTTTGAACCATGTCATGGGAAGACCTCTAGCACTCACCACACATACCCCCATGATACATAAGGAAACAAATACAATTATCATTTAACACCCAATAATTTTAGTTTTTGTCGAATGGTCAGGTAGATCCAACGGCTCACATTGCTTAGGACTCCCTATAAATTTCTTCAAACCTCACTCACCACCATATAGAAAACCTAGCGTTCCCAACTCTGCACACACGCCGCCTCCTCCTCCTCCTCCTCCTCCTCATTGTCTCTTCACCAAGCCTTTTTCTTACAAACTCCCTCCTCCTCAGAAGCCCCCATGTCGTTGTCATACCAGGCGCATCGGCCAGCAAAGGGAGCTACCCATGTCCACGTCTACTACCTTCCCCCTATTTTCCCCATATCGGATGGACATAGGGGAGATTCGCCGGTGAGCAAGGTCCAGATCTAGCAAGGATGAGCCATATCCCTGCCCAAAGATGGACCTTCCTCAGCACCGAATCTCAGCCATGCCCTCGATCGACCACACAGTCAAGGCGGCGACACCACCTCCCTATTATTTCCCAGATCTGATGGCCATAGGGGAGATTCACGGTGAGCAAGGTCCAAATATGGTGAGGATGGGCCATATCCCTCCCCAATATAGACCTTCCTTGCCATTGAATCTCAACCATGCCCTCAGTCGGCCATATAGTCAAGGCGGCGAAGCCACCTCCCCATTATTTCCCAGATTTGATGGCCATAGGGGAGATTCACCGGTGAGTAAGGTCTAGATCTGTCAAGAATGAGGCATTTGCCCAACCCACCTTTGGATAACGATGAGTAAGGAGATCGAGAGTGGGTCATCGTCCAGGCGAAACGGCGTGGGCGTTGTCAAGGAGGCCCAACTTTGCATAACATATTGTATCTTCATTCACGACGTCGACCTCGGGCTCAAGCTGTAAGCACCTTTTCTTTCCCACGCTAATTTCGCTTAGAGTAGCCCGATCCGTGCGCTAGATTTCAGGAATTCGGGGGAGCAAATTGCATTTTCTCGGTTTCGAGTGTGCCCTCACAAAAATTGCAATCTTTTCCTGTTGTTGTCGTTGTAGGATCCAGATCACAAGCATGGCGAGAAAAGTGCTCTGCCACCGTTTCTACCTCCACCAGTCCCACGCCAGGAACGAAGTGGTAGGTATCCCCTGTTTATTGTCCAAACAATTGAGGCGACACACCACCTCCCCGTCATTTCCTAGATATTATGGCCATAGGAGAGATTCACTAGTGAGCAAGGTCCATATTTGGCAAATATGAGCCATACCTCAACCCAAACATGGACCTACCTCATCACAAATCTCACATGTGCCCTCAATCGGCCACACAATCAAGGCGGCGACACCACCTCCCCCCTCTTCTCCATAAGCGGGGAGCATTGACGAAGATGAAAATTGTGTATGTCGCTTCGTAATCAATCACGAGGCACGTGAAATGTTGGTTCGAGGGCTGAGGGTGTGCAGATCGAGGAGGTAAAGAAGAAACAAAACGAGAGGCAGTAGCACGGTTCACGTGGGTCGGTTTCGTCGCGGACATGCCCATGACGCGCGGGGCTTACCTGGAGAGCCGCAAATTTTTGAGTCGGTCGCACGTCACAGTCTGTGTCACTTCGTAATCAATTGTGAGGTGCGTCGGACGGTGGTTGTGGTTTTGGGGGGTTTGGGGTTTAAAATGTGGAAGGAGAGGGGATAGATGGACGCGGGAGAGGTCTTGGCGACCGCGAGCTGGATATAGATTGGAACATGAGATGTGACGGGCCGATTGTGAGTTACTTTTGACCGAGGAATCGCTTACTATTTCCACCCACTGGAAAAAAAATAAGTTCTCATTCCTCCAGGAAAAACTCAGCAAACACGAGACCCGCTCAACAACAAGAAGAACCGCACGATCCTGCTAAAGAAAATCGCGCGATTCGAATTCTCTAGCAGGATCATGCAATCCCCCCTTGTTGTTTAGTAATCGCGTGTTTTCTAAAAAAAATTAGAGAAGTGAGAACTGAACTTCTTTTGAAAGAAGAGGAAGCAATGTCTTTTTTCAGGGCTAAAAGAGGAAATTCCTTCTTCCTCTTCCTCGAACAGAAGGAAACGCAGCCGGCCCATCACGTCACATCTCATGTTCCCATCTATATCGAGCCCGCCGTCTCCGGACAGGAGCCCCTCTCCTCCGTGCCCACGTTTTAAACCCCGCCCAAACCCCCAGGGCCAGAACCAACGGCTGACGCGCCTCGCGATCTGACCACGAGGAGCCAGAGCCTCCGTCGCGGAACCGACTCAAAAAAGTCGCGGTGCTCCGGCTGGACCCCACCCCACGCAGCATCGGCTTGGCCGCGACGAAACCCGCCGAGCGCCCACGCGAGCCTCGCGTCGCGTCGCGTTCCGTTCCGTTTCATTTACCTCCTCGATCCCCACACCCACCCTCCCCTCCCCCGACCCGCACCAAACCCGCGCCCGCGTCCCCCCCGCTCCGCGCCGCCACGCCATCCGGCCCCAAGTCCACCCCCGGTCTCCCCGTCCCCTCCTTCTCCTCGCGGCCAGCGGCTCGGCCGGGCGGCGGGTCCATGGCGGAGGGGGGCGAGCGGGGGCGGTCCTGGTACCTCAGCAAGGAGGAGATCGAGGACGGGTCGCCGTCCAGGAAGGACGGCATGCCCGCCGCCAGGGAGGCCCATCTCCGGTCCGTCTACTCCAGCTACATCCGCGACGTCGGACGCAGGCTCGGGGTGTAAGCGCCCTCCTCACACCCTCCTCCTCCTCCGTTTCGTCCGGCCCGCGGCCGAATTTTGCTCGGGGTCGCCCGATCCGTGCCCTAGGTTTCGCGAATTCGCGGCCGCGGGCTGCGTTCGCTCGGCTCCGGGCATGGCCCCCTTTGAAATCTGCGGTCTTTTGACGCTGCTGTTGTTTGTTGTTGCTGCAGGCCCGACATCACAATCGCGACGGGCATCGTGCTGTGCCACCGCTTCTATCTCCACCAGTCCCTGCTCAAGAACGAGTGGCAGGTACCCCCTGTTCATGGGACCCAACAATGGCAAATCGTTTCAGCACACACGACCTTGAAAATTCCGTGACTGACTAACCGGTTTGGCGCGCGTTCTGTGTGTGTCGAATTCATGCCCGAAATCGAGCAATTGTTCTCCTAACACAAGCTTTTGGGCTTCGTCAGGGTCTGTCCGTGCTCCTGGGGGTAAAATGTCAACACTTGCCATTTTTACTGTCACTGTGTCCGAACTAACATTTTCTCTTACCTTTGTAGCACTGGGTGTGGACTGACTGTTTCTCTTACTCCCTCTGTCCCATAATATAAGAGCGTTTCTAACACTACACTAGTGTTAAAAACGCTCTTATATTATGGGATGGAGGGAGTACCTGCGTAGCAACTGTGTCCAAACTAACGGTTTCTCTTACCTGTGTAGGATTTTGAAATGTTCCTCTTACCCGCGTAGCAAGTCCGTCCAGACTAACGGTTTCTATTACCTGTGTAGGATCTTGAAAATGTTGTCGTTTTCTGTTTAGTAGACATTTTGGGGTAGTCGAGGGTTGTGTAACGTGTCTGCGCGTTTTCAGCGCACCTAGCCTGGTCACGGCAGACAAAATTGTAACATGGGTTTTGGATCAAAGGTAGAGTTGAGATGTTTCACGCTGGGTCCTTTAAGTAAGGGGTCTTGAAGTGAGGTATGATAGCTTTATGTAATTTTATCGGGAGCACCTAAAATTGCACGGACGAAAGGTGTGGTTCTGGTTCTGTTGGAGCAACTTTACGAACTTGAAGAGGCACTTTCTAATAATACTCTAGACAGTAAGTACTAATTTATTTTCGCTGCTATTTACTTTCCTCCCAGTAATATCAAGTCCTGTTCTTCTTGCTGTTGTGGGTTGTCTTCCTGAAAAAGGAATTTTGTTCAAAGCTGAGTGGCCTATATATAATGCAGTAACACAACTTGATACCATTTTGTAATTATGCACTTGCCATTTAAAAGGTTATCTACTAACTCTTCCGTCCTTCCAGACTGTTGCAACTGCTTGCATCTTTCTTGCTTCGAAGATAGAAGACACTCCTTGCCAATTAGGACGTGTCGTTACTGTGGCACATGAAACAATGTATAAGAGAAAACCTGATGCTGCTCGCAGAATCAAACAGAAGGTACCGCGAACTTCTTGCTTTGTACTACTATTGCTGGCAGCTGTCCTGTTTCTTGTGATGTTTCTGTTCTATATTGCTCAACTTTTCTGAACTAAAAATAGGAGGTCCTTGAGAAGCGGAAGGACCTAATTTTGATGGGGGAGGCACTATTGCTTTCAACCATCAGGTTTGATTTCAATATACAGCATCCTTATGAGCCACTAAATCTCGCTCTCAAGAATCTGGGGATCTACCAGAAGGAAGTGAAACAAGCTGCAATAAATCTCATAAATGATACGTAAGTTATCTGGGGTTACCCTGTCATATGTTTCTCCACAATTTGGCAACCTTGTTATTCCTGACCCGGTCATCCAACTGTCAGGCTTCGGACTACATTGGTAGTGCAATTTAAACCACACTACATAGCTGCTGGAGCTCTCCATCTTGCCGCCAAGTCTCATGATGTTACACTCCCTTCTGAACAAGGAAAAGCATGGTGGCATCAATTCGATGTTGCTCCAAAGCAGTTGCAAGGTACAGTGCTTGTATGACGAATTCATTGAGTTAGTTTTCTTTTGTGTCCATCAAGACAATCATTTACCTTTCAGTATCATCAATTTTCCTTCTCATCTGATGGCTAGTTATATTTGCAGCTGCTATCCAGCAAATGAAACAGGTCTTTAATGAAAGAAACCAACGCCCCACAGGTCCTGCTATCGGGCCCATTCCAGCTCCAGCTCCGGTGGAGAAACAGCAGGCAGTAAGATTCCCGAAGCCAGCTCTGGTGGCAAAACAGCAGACACTAAGCTTGCCAAAGCCAGCTCCGGTGGCAAAACAGCAGACACTTAGCTTACTGAAGCCAGCTCCAGTGGAGGAACAGCAGGCTGTAAGCTTCCCGAAGCCAGCTCCATTGGCAAAACAGCAGACAGTAAGCTCCCAGAAGCCTGCTCCGGTGGAGGAACATCAGACAGTAAGGTCCCCAAAGCCTGCTCCATTGGAGGAACAGCAGACAGTAAGCTCCCTGAAGCCAGCTCTGGTGGAGGAACAGCAGACAGTAAGCTTCCTGAAGCCTTCTCCATTGGAGGAACAGCAGACAGTAAGCTTCCTGAAGCCTGCTCCATTGGAGGAACAGCAGACAGTAAGCTTCCCGAAGCCTGCTCCGGTGGAGAAACAGCAGACAGTAAGCTCCCTGAAGCCTGCTCCGGTGGAGAAAGAGCAGACAGTAAGCTCCCTGAAGCCTGCTTTGGTGAAGAAAGAACAGACAGTAAGCTCCCTGAAGCCTGTTTTGGTGAAGAAAGAGCAGACAGCAAGCTCTCTGAAGCCTGCTCCGGCGGAGAACCAGCAGACAGCAAGCTCCCCGAAGCCTGCTCCGGTGGAGAAAGAGCAGACAGTAAGCTCCCTGAAGCCTGCTTTGGTGAAGAAAGAGCAGACGTTAAGCTCCCTGAAGCCTGCTTTGGTGAAGAAAGAGCAAACAGCAAGCTCCCTGAAGCCTGCTCCAGTGGAGAAAGAGCAGACAGTAAGCTCCCTGAAGCCTGCTTTGGTGAAGAAAGAGCAGACAGTAAGCTCCCTGATGCCTGCTTTGGTGAAGAAAGAGCAAACAGCAAGCTCCCCGAAGCCTGCTCCGGTGGAGAAAGAGCAGACAGCAAGCTCCCTGAAGCCTGCTTTGGTGAAGAAAGAGCAGACAGCAAGCTCCCCGAAGCCTGCTCAGGCGGAGAAACAGCAGACAGCAAGCTCCCCGAAGCCTGCTCGGGCGGAGAAACAGCAGACAGCAAGCTCCCCGAAGCCTGCTCCGGCGGAGAAACAGCAGACAGCAAGCTCCCCGAAGCCTGCTCCGGCGGAGAAACAGCAGACAGCAAGCTCCCCGAAGCCTGCTCAGGCGGAGAAACAGCAAACAGTAAACTCCCCGAAGCCTGCTCCGGTGGAGAAACAACAGATTATAAGCTTCCCAAAGCCTGTTCTGAAGTATACATATTCAAGGAGAGGCCTAAGAAACACTACAGCTCCAACTGTAACTCCGACTCCAACTCTGGCGAAGAAACAGCAGAAAATAAGCACCCCAGATGGCCCTGTTTCGCATGCCTTCTCTCCAAGGGGAGTCCTAAATGGGCCCACTTCAGCTCCAACTATAACTCCAAATCCGATGAAGAAACAGCAGGCATTAAGCACCCTAGACTCTGTTCTGAGGCAAGCACGCCCTTCAGTTGGAGGAGTGAAGCGCACTAGATCTCCAGCTCAAGATAGAACCCTGGTGAAGAAACAGAAGATAATAAGCTCCCCAAACTCTGTTGTGAGGCATGCACGCCCTTCAGTTGTAGTAGTGAGGCCCACTGGATCTCCAGCTCGAGCTAGAACCCCGGTGAAGAAATCACAGATAATAAGCGCCCAAGACTCTGTTCCGAGGCATACTCGCCCTTCAGTCGGCGGCGAAAGAAGGCCCAGTACAGCTCCAGCTCCAACTCCTGCTAGTGCTCTGGCGAGGAAACACCCAACAATAAGCACCCCAGACTCTGTTCTGAGGCATACAGATCCTTCAAGGAATGAAGATAGCAAGCCACTGCGAATGCATGTGGATCATAGCTTGAGTAGAACTGCCAAAGATGGTAGGCTGGAGAAGCCATCTTTCCAGGCAGCTCTAAACGCCAATCATGGCCACCATGTCGGCAGCGGACCTAAAGATGTAAATATGACAAGGGTCCCAAACTTGGTCGGACAGAAGAGAAGGATCCAGGAGGCTGCTGGACAGCCTCCTGCTCCGGCTGATAGATGTGCTGGAGATGCTTCGAGGAGGCCGCGGCTTCCAAGTTTGATCGTCGCCCCACCGTCCTGGAAGAAACAGAAGATCGATGTTTAAGTTACTTGTTCTGTAAAGACCCATTGGTACTGCTATTAAAGACAATGGTTTGCCTGTAGAGAACTAGAGATGTTGTGTTATTGTGGAAAGTGAACAGTGATTAAGTTATGGATACCATGTGAATTGCGGTTGTGAGCTCCAGGGAGGAATAGAGATGAAAGCAAGCTGCGGCAGAATGTTTGCTGCCAAGTTTTGTATGCTCGAAGGCGCTTGATTGCTCGCATGGAGAAGGAAATAGAGATGGGAACCATGGTGGATGCTGTGTAGATTGATGTAGGCTTGAAAAGCTGTTGTCTAATTAAAGCCTAGGAAGCTGAGAGATGTAATCCAAAGTTGTTCTGTAAATTTGATGTTGCTCATGGAGGCAAAATCTGTTTGTCTAATTTAACCTAGGGGAATCCGAGAAGGAATAGAGGTGGTAGCCGAGATTGCAGTGTAAATCTGATGTAATATATAGATATGTATATATATGCGAAGGCATTCATTCATTTGTCTAATTTAGCCTAGGAAACAATTTTGTCTGTACAAACATGTATGTATATATATATACCTTGTTAGAGTGTACATCATGAATTTTGTTGTGGTGCAAACGTATGTTATTGTCTGCTCTGGAGGTTATGTTTGTCTGTTCTCAGTTTTTCCTTGTGTTTTATCTGCGCATTATATGTATGTGGAAACTATAGTGTGACTATAAGAATAATATCCCAGTTTGAGTTTATCCCCAGTAGACCATCTGTGTATTTTATTGCTACATTACAAGAACAATATGCATATGTCATATCAATACTTTTTTCATAACTACTTATATTCTGTCTGAAAAAAATTTAAGCTCACATAAATATAGAAGTTGAGTTTGGTGTTTAAAAAAAATCATGTCAACGTGTAGTCCCCTCGTTTCTTTTTTACTTCTCATATTAGTATTGCCTTTAATCAAACTTCTTATTAAAGTTTAATCAAGTTTATAGACAAAAAGTATCAACATTCACAATACCAATTCAATATATATTGAAATATTTTTTGAAACATTTTTTTGAAATACAATATAGATTTAATCCATCATGAAATATTTTTTGATATGTATTACCTCTGTCCCAAATTAATTGTCTTAGATTTATCTAGATATAGATGTATATAGACACGTTATTTGTCAAGATACAAATATATCCATGTATCTAGACACTAAACGTGTCTAGATCTAGAAAAATTTAAGACAACTAATTTAGCACGGAGGGTGTATTTATTTGGTATTGGATGTTATTAGATTTTTAGTATACAATTTGGTAAACTTTTACAAAGTTTGACTTAAAAAAATGTTGTGAAAGGAGGCCACAGTTTCACCATTATGGAATAACGCTCTTCACCCCTCGTCTTTTCAGCCTGCCCTCCCTCCGCCATGGCCTTTTGGCCTTTTCTCCAACGCCTCTAGAGAAATCAAGTTGGTACAGGGACGTGTCGACTAGGCTCGTATCTAAACTCCGAGAAGCTTATTACACTTTCGATCATTGGTACGTACCATCTCGTCGTTGGTCGCCATCGGCCTTGTAAGCGCCCGGATCGATCTAGAGGAGGAAGCTAGGGTTCATAGCGAAAGGGGAATTTAGTGACGTGTATTTCCTCCCAACCTCCCTCAAAGCCACTATTCTTTACAGCTCGGCTGAAGCCGCCGTCCAAATCCTAGCTGAGTACAACCGAACGTTACAAGTTTGTATTTAAACTACCGAGACCATTTTGGGCCGTCGTTCCACCTGGGCTTGGTCTTGATTCGAGTGGGCCGCGCCGCGGGTCCACTCGAAGTCTTGGGCCTCGTAGCTGTGTCGTCATTTGCCGGATGGTGAACAGTATCTGAACCGTTGTCGCTTGCCGTCGATCTTCAGAGCTTGACTTCCGCTGTGGATCTTCAAGGCTGGCCTCCCATTGGTTAGCATTGCTGACAATCCTCCCTCCTTGAGAGTCGGCTTGTCCCCAAGCCGGAGCACGAGGAAATTGTTGCTTGATATACTCCAAGTCTTTCCAGGTTGCATCCGCAGGTGAAGAATCAGACCACTGTATCAATCCTCGAATGACAGCGCGCTTACCAACCTGACACAGCTTGCGCTGCAAAACTGCAACTGGAAACTGGAGTGCAGCATGAGGCGTAGGCAGTGACTTTGATAACAGCTTCTCGTGGTAGGAATCGTTTTAGATGCGAAACGGATGCAAACGACTAGTTGCTGGAAGATCCAACTTGTACGCTCTGTCCCTGATCTTTTCCAAAACACGAAAAGGTCCATAAAACTTGAATGCAAGCTTATGATTTGCTCTGGAATAAAGTGACAATTGGGCATACGGTTGCATTTTGAGAAAAACCTGATCTCCCATAGCAAAACTTCGATCAGACCTGTTCTTATCTGCTTGACTTTTCATTCTTTGTTGTGCCCTCAACAAGTGCTGCCTAGCTGTTTCTCTAACTGCTTGACGATACTGCAACCATTCTTGCATTTCCATTGGGCCAATTGCATCGGACTCACTAATGCCAAAGTATTTGGGAGTATACCCATACATTATTTCAAAAGGAGACTTCCCCAAAGCAGAACGCCAATTAGAATTATACCAGAATTCACACAAGGATATCCATTTACTTCACTTGTTAGGTTGAGCACTGATGAAGCACCTGAGGTAACACTTAACCTGTTGATTCACTCGTTTAGTTTGTCCATCTGTCTCAGGATGATTTGCTGTGCTCATGTTTAGTTGAGTGCCTGTTCTAGCAACCAACATTTTCCAAAAAGCACTAGTAAAAATGGGGTCTCTGTCTGAAATGATGAGCTTTGGCATACCACGTAACTTGCAGACGTTATCCAAAAATACCTCAACCACTTTCTGAGCATTAAAAGGATGTTTCAAGGGAATAAAGTGGTCATACTTTGAAAACTTATCAATCACAACCAGGATGCAGTTATACTGAGAAGATTGAGGAAGACCACTGATAAAATCCATTGAAATAGTATCGCAAGCCCGGTGAGGCACTGGCAATGGTGACAGTAGGCCTGGATAAGTAGCCCTTTCAGGTTTAGCTTTCTGATAAACTAAACAAGACTGTACCTGGGCCAAAATGAACTTCTTCATCCCAAACCAAGAGAAAAGAGCATGTATCCTATTATATGTAACTGGAAAACCTGAATGCCCACCCAAGGGACTATCATGGAAGGCAGCAAAAAATTTCTGATGGAGAGCAGGGACCTGACCTATCCAAATGCTCTGCTTATACTTCAATAGGCCATTCACCACACTATATGGTGGTTTAGAAGCTGGTTGGACAGCTAATTGTTGCAAAATAGCTAAAGCCTTCTCATCATGCTGATAACTTTCTATAATTTCAAGGAGGCAAGCAGGTTGACTACTGGAAATGGAATACAATTGGGATTGATCTAGAGGTCTTCTAGATAAAGCATCAGCTGCAGTATTATCCACACCTTGCTTGTACTGAATGTTATAATTCAATCCCAGTAATTTAGTAAGACATTTCTGTTGCCAGACTGTGTGCAATCTCTAATCCTGTAAATGGGCCAAACTTCTTTGATCAGTTTTTATAGTAAAGTGTTGTACTTGCAGATAGGGCCTCCATTTATCCACTACTAACAAGATAGCCAAATATTCCTTTTCATATACAGACAGAGCTCTATTCTTGGGCCCCAATGTTTTACTAACAAATGCTAATGGGTGGCCTTGCTGCATGAGTACTGCACCAATACCATATTCACAATCATCAGTCTCTATCATGAAGGGCTTGGTAAAATCTGGCAAAGCCAGTACAGGAGCAAAAACTAGTGCCTGTTTGAGGGTGACAAAAGCTTCCTCTTTTATACAGGTCCAAACAAAAAGAATTCCTTTCTTAAGCAGGTTAGTCGGTGGCCTTGCAATTATTCCATAGTGTTTAATGAACTTCCTATAGTAACCACTCAAACCAAGGAAACCCCTTACTTCCTTCACATTCTGTGGAGTAGGCCATTGCTGAACAACCACTATCTTGTCAAGATTAGTAGACACTCCTTCAGCAGAAATGACATGCCCTAGATATGCTATCTTATTTTGGGCAAAGTCACACTTAGACATTTTTACCTTCCACTGTTCCTTGTGCAAAATAGACAACACCTCATCCAAGTGTTCCCAATGCTCTTTCAAAGTTTTACTGAATATTAAGATATCATCAAAGAAAACTAATGCACACTTCCTCAATACAGGTGAAAGATCAAAATTCATTGTCCCCTGAAATGTGGCTGGTGCTCCTGTCAGGCCCATGCCCATTACATTAAATTCATAATGGCCATTATGAGTTTGAAAGGCTGTTTTATACTCCTCCCCTGGTGCTAACCTGATCTGGTAATATCTAGCCTTTAAATCTAGCTTAGAAAACCAACAAGCTCCTGCTAACTCATCCAGGAGTTCATCTATGACAGGCACTGGATATTTGCTTTTTAGTGTAATGGCATTCAAATGTCTATAGTCTACTACCATTCTCCAAGTCCATTCTTCCTTTTTCTTGACCAACAACACAGGGGAAGAAAAAGCACTATTGCTATGTCTAATCATTCATGAATCCAACAGTTCTCATATCTGTTTCTCCAGCTCATCCTTGAGATGTGGGGCAATTCTGTAAGGTCTAATAGAAACTGGTCTAGCTCCAGGAATTAGTGGAATAGTATGGTCCTTAAGCCTCCTAGGTGGTAATGTGGTAGGTGTCTCAAACACCACACCATGTTTATCCAACAACACTTGCAACTCAGGATGTTTCACTTTTTCTTCCACTGGTCTAATTAATGAGATAGAAAACACTGTAACAGCAACATCTTCAGGTAACAGTCCCTGCAAGGTAACTGTCTGTCCTTGATAATAGAAAGACATCCATTCTGGACCCAATCCACCTGCATAGGGCTATGTTGAGCAAGCCAGTCCAGCCCAATTATTCCATCATAACTGGGTAGGGGCAATAACCTGAAAGTAGTTGCAAATTCCACCTGATCACAGCTCCATGAACAACTTTTCAGAACATAGTCACATTGCAAAGTTCCTCCATCAGCTACAGCTACTGTCACAGGAGCATGTGTCTAAACATTACTCAACCTATGTTGCATATTACTGTCAATGAAGGAGTGTGTATTGCCTGAATCAACAAGGAATATAAGCTCCGTGCCTTGCAACTCAATCAACAACTGCAGAGTTGGTGCATCAGACTGTTTCCCTACAGCAGCAGTAGACAATTGTATACTACAAACAGACATCTGATCTTGAGCGATACTATTAGTGGATGTTGTTTCTTCTGATTGAATATGATCAATGAGTTCCTGAACTATATGCAGCTGGACTGACGACTTGCAGACATGATCCTTGGACCACTTCTCACCACAGACAAAACACAATCCTTTAGACCTATGAAAATTCCTTAAGGCAGGCCACTTATCTTCAGTCTGGGCTGGTTTCTGAATTTCCAAACTGCGTTTGTCCTCATAGCTACGAGTTCTGTGAGGTGGTAGAGGTAAAGGCATAGGGCCCGATTTAGCAGCTGGAACTTGATTCAGAGGTGTAATCCCTTCCCCCAACTCCTCATGCAACAGGGCTAGATCATATGCCGCATCGAGATCACGTGGTTTCTGCAGAGCAACAGCAACACAGACACCAGGTTTAAGACCATCAAGGAACCTGGTAGTGTAATGCAAGGAATTGGGTGCCTCCTCATACACAGGCAATTGATCATACAAATCAGCAAAACGCTCCACATAATCAGCGACAGATGACGTTTGAGCAATCTGGAACAACTGACGCAACAATGTCTAATGCTGATTACAGCCAAAACGGCTTTGCAAACTCTGACAGAATTCAGACCAACTTGCCTGCGGTTGACGACGCTGCATAGATTCCAACCATCGAGCAGCAGCGCCCTCAAACTGAGCCGTTGCCAAGGAAATCCACCGATGAGTCGGTGTACACCACAAATGGAACTGATCTTCACAACACGTTTTCCACAGACGCGGGTTTGCTCCATCGAACCGTCGCAGTTCCAAGCGAGCACCAAACGCAAACGAATCAGCAGTATCAAGGGAATTCATATCGTAGCTCATAGAAGGACGGAATTGCAGACTGTACTCATGCGCACCTCTGACCGGAGGAGGGACATAAGTATTATGCGCCTTCCCCCGGTGATCGTTGTCGAAGCCGAGGGAATCAGTCGGGGCACTGCCGCGACCATTCCCAGCTAGGCGCGATGGTGAAGGAGCGTCTCGCGAAGGGCTCTCCTTCGTGATGTCGCCGCGGATCTGATCAAAGTCCAGCATGAACTCGTCGCGGACCCCGTCCACGCGCGAGGAAATCAAGCTGTCGAGAGTCGTGGTACTTGTAGCGATCAGCTTCTCCATGGCCTTGAGGAGATCCGCACCTTGTTCCTTGAAGCGTTTGTTAAGGTCGACTGCGAGATCCTCACGGAGAAGTTTGTACACGCCGCGCCCATCCTTCGACAACTTCTCCATCACCGCCGCTCGCCGTCGATCCCGCCACCGCGTCTCGTGGTGATGTTGGGGAAGCGCCAGGACCGCTGAATCTGTTACCAAGTGTAAGCGCCCGGATCGATCTAGAGGAGGAAGCTAGGGTTCATAGCGAAAGGGGAATTTAGTGGCGTGTATTTCCTCCCAACCTCCCTCACAGCCACTGTTCTTTACAGCTCGACTTAAGCCATCGTCCAAATCCTAGCCGAGTACAACCGAATGTTACAAGTTTGTATTTAAACTACCGAGACCATTCTGGGTCGTCGGTCCACCCGGGCTTCGTCTTGATTCGAGTGGGCCGTGCCGCGGGTCCACTCGAAGTCTTGGGCCTCGTAGCCGTGTCATCATTTGCTGGATGGTGAACAGTATCTGAACCCGTTGTCGCTTGCCGTCGATCTTCAGAGCTTGACTTCCGCTGTGGATCTTCAGGGCTGGCCTCCCGTTGGGTCAGGTTATGGGTATAGTTTTGAGGGCGGTGGGTGGCATGTGGCTTTGATTAGCAAAGAGCTGGCAACCGACGCATTGTTGGACTAAGTCCTGAGCATCTGCCCGGGCCGTCGGCCAATAAAATCCTGTACGGAAGGCCTTGCCTACAAGGGCCCGGGCTGCAGCGTGGTGCCCGCCGAGTCCGGCATGAATTTCAGCCAGGAGATTCCGCCCTTCCTCTTCGGAGATACACCTTTGAAGGACTTGAAGGAAATATGCCCTAGAGGCAATAATAAAGTTATTATTTATTTCCTCATATCATGATAAATGTTTATTATTCATGCTAGAATTGTATTAACCGGAAACATAATACATGTGTGAATATATAGACAAACAGAGTGTCACTAGTATGCCTCTACTTGACTAGCTTGTTAATCAAAGATGTTTATGTTTCCTAACCATGAACAAGGAGTTGTTATTTGATTAACAAGATCACATCATTAGTTGAATGATCTGATTGACATGACCCATTTCTTTAGCTTAGCACACGATCGTTTAGTATGTTGCTATTGCTTCCTTCATGACTTATACATGTTCCTATGACTATGAGATTATGCAACTCCGTTTACGGAGGAACACTTTGTGTGCTACCAAACGTCACAACGAATCGGGTGATTATAAAGGTGCTCTCAGGTGTCTCCGAAGGTACTTGTTGAGTTGGCGTATTTGAGATTAGGATTTGTCACTCCAATGTCGGAGAGGTATCTCTGGGCCCTCTCGGTAATGCACATCACTTAAGCCTTGCAAGCATTTCAACTAATGAGTTAGTTGCGAGATGATGTATTACGGAACGAGTAAAGAGACTTGCGGTAACGAGATTGAACTAGGTATTGGATACCGACGATCGAATCTCGGGCAAGTAACATACCGATGACAAAGGGAACAACGTATATTGTTATGCGGTCCGACCGATAAAGATCTTCGTAGAATATGTAGGAACCAATATGGGCATCAGGTCCCGCTATTGGTTATTGACGGAGACGTGTCTCGGTCATGTCTACATTGTTCTCGAACCGTAGGGTCCGCACGCTTAAGGTTTCGATGGCGGTTATATTATGAGTTTATGCATTTTGATGTACGAAGTTTGTTCGAGTCCGGATGTGATCACGGACATGATGAGGAGTCTCGAAATGGTTGAGACATAAAGATTGATATATTGGGCGACTATATTCGGACACCGGAAAGGTTCGGAAGTTTCGGAGAAAACTGGAGTGCCGGGGGTTCTGGAACCCCGGGAGAGTTAATGGGCCACATGGGCCAAGAGGGAAGAGAGAGGCGGCCGGGGTGGGCGGCCTCTCCCTCCAAATCCAATTGGACTAGGAGGCGGCGCCCCTTTCCTTCCCCCTCTCCCCTTCCTTCCCTCCTAGTAGGAGTAGGAAAGGGGAATCCTACTCCTACTAGGAGGAGGATTCCTCCTCCTTGGCGCGCCCCAAGGGGCCGGCCGCCTCCCCTCCCTCCTTTATATCACGGGGTAGGGGCACCCTAGACACACAAGTTGATCATTGATCGTTCCTTAGCCGTGTGCGGTGCCCCTCCACGATATTCCACCTCGATCATATTGTTGCGGTGCTTAGGCGAAGCCTGCGACAGAAGAACATCAAGATCGTCACCACACCGTCGTCTTGTGGAACTCTCCTCGGAGCCTCTCTTGGATTGGAGATCGAGGTGCGTCATCGAGTTGTACGCGTGTCAAGAACTTCGGAGGTGCCGAGTAACGGTGCTTGGATCGATTGGACCGGGAGGACGTCGACTACTTCCTCTATGTTGTGTCAACGCTTCGCTTGGGTCTCACGAGGGTACGTGACAGCACTCTCCCTCGTTGCTATGCATCACCATGATCTTGCGTGTGCGTAGGAATTTTTTGAAATTACTACGTTCCCCAACAATGGCATTCGAGCCTAGGTTTTATGGTTTGATGTTATATGCACGAGTAGAACACAAGTGAGTTGTGGGCGATATAAGTCATCTTGCTTACCAGCATGTCATACTTTGGTTCGGCGGTATTGTTGGATGAAGCGGCCGGACCGACATTACGCGACGCTTACGCGAGACTGGTTTTACCGTCGTGCTTTGCACACAGTGACTAGCGGTGTCGGTTTCTCCAACTTTAGTTGAACCGAGTGTAGCTCGCCCGGTCCTTGCGAAGGTTAAAACAACATCAACTTGCCAAACTATCGTTGTGGTTTTGATGCGTAGGTGAGATTGGTTCTTGCTTAAGCCCGTAGCAGCCACGTAAAACTTGCAACAACAAAGTAGAGGACGTCTAACTTGTTTTTGCAGGGCATGTTGTGATGTGATATGGCCAAGACATGATGCTATATTTTATTGTATGAGATGATCATGTTTTGTAACCGAAGTTGTCGGCAATCGGCGAGAGCCATATGATTGTCGCTTTATTGTATGAAATGCAACGCATACATAATTGCTTTACTTTATCACTAAGCGGTAGCGATAGTCGTAGAAGCAATAGATGGCGTAAACGACAATGATGCTACGATGGAGATCAAGGTGTCGCGCCGGTGACAATGGTGATCACGATGGTGCTTCGGAGATGGAGATCACAAGCACAAGAAGATGATGGCCATATCATATCACTTATATTGATTGCATGTGATGTTAATCCTTTATGCATCTTATCTTGCTTTGATTGACGGTAGCATTTTAAGATGATCTCTCACTAAAATTATCAAGTAGTGTTCTCCTTGAGTATGCACCGTTGCCAAAGTTCGTCGTGCCCAGACACCACGTGATGATCGGGTGTGATAAGCTCTACGTCCATCTACAACGGGTGCAAGCCAGTTTTGCACACGCAGAATACTCAGGTTAAACTTGACGAGCCTAGCATATGCAGATATGGCCTCGGAACACGGAGACCGAAAGGTCGAGCGTGAATCATATAGTAGATATGATCAACATAAGATGTTCACCATTGAAAACTACTCCATCTCACGTGATGATCGGTTATGGTTTAGTTGATTTGGATCACGTGATCACTTAGATGACTAGAGATGTCTGCTAAGTGGGAGTTCTTAAGTAATATGATAATTGAACTAAAATTTATCATGAACTTAGTACTGATAGTATCTTGCTTGTCTATGTTGTTTGTAGATAGATGGCCCGTCTTTGTTGTTTCGTTGAATTTTAATGCGTTCCTTGAAAGCTAAGTTGAAAGATGATGGTAGCAACTACGTGGATCGGGTCCGTAACGAGGATTATCCTCATTGTTGCATGTAAAAATACGTCCCGGAAGCACCGCTGGGTGCCGAACTCTTCTTGATGTGGCCGACGACGTTAAGAACGTCTGGCAGAGCAAAGCTGATGACTACTCGATAGTTCAATGTGCCATGCTTTACGGTTCTGCCATGCTTTACGGCTTAGAACCGGGACTTCAACGACGTTTTGAACGTCATGGAGCATATGAGATGTTTCAGGAGTTGAAGTTGATATTCCAGAAGAATGCCCGGATTGAGAGATATGAAGTCTCCAATAAGTTCTATAGCTGCAAGATGGAGGAGAATAGTTACGTCGGTGAGCACATACTCAAGATGTCCGGGTATTGTAATCACTTGATTCAACCGGGAGTTACTCTTCCGGATGATAGCGTCATTGACATAATTCTCCAATCACTTCCACCAAGCTACAAGAGCTTCGTGATGAACTATAATATGCAAGGGATGGATAAGGCGATTCCCGAGCTCTTCGCAATGCTAAAGGCTGCGGAGGTAGAAATCAAGAAGGAGCTTCAAGTGTTGATGGTTAACAAGACCACTAGTTTCAAGAAAAGGGCAAAGGGAAGAAGAAGGAACTTCAAGAAGAACAGCAAACAAGTTGTCGCTCAAGAGAAGAAACCCAAGTCTGGACCTAAGCCTGAAACGAGTGCTTCTACCGCAAGCGGACTGGTCATTTGAAGCGGAACTGCCCCAAGTATTTGGCGGATAAGAAGGATGGCAAAGTGAACAAAGGTATATGTGATATACATGTTATTGATGTGTACCTTACTAGAGCTCGCAGATGCACTGGGTATTTGATAATCGGTTCATTGCTAATATTTGCAACTCAAAGCAGGACTACGGATTGCGAACAACGGCAAAGGACGAGGTGACGATGCGCGGGAAATGGTTCCAAAGTCGATGTGATCGCGGTCGGCACGCTACCTCTACATCTACCTTCGGGATTAGTATTAGACCTAAATAATTGTTATTTGGTGCCGCGTTGAGCATGAACATTATATCTGGATCTTGTTTGATGCGAGACGGTTATTCATTTAAATCAGAGAATAATGGTTGTTCTATTTATATGAGTAATATCTTTTATGGTCATGCACCCACGAAGAGTGGTCTATTTTGATGAATCTCGATAGTAGTGATACACATATTCATAGTGTTGAAGCCAAAAGATGCAAAGTTGATAATGATAGTGCAACTTATTTGTGGCACCGCCGTTTGGGTCATATCGGTATAAAGCGCATGAAGAAACTCCATCTTGATGGACTTTTGGAACCACTTGATTATGAATCACTTGGTACTTGCGAACCGTGCCTCATGGACAAGATGACCAAAACGCCGTTCTCGGTACTATGGAGAGAGCAACAGATTTGTTGGAAATCATACATACGGATGTATGTGGTCCAATGAATGTTGAGGCTCGTGGCGGATATCGTTATTTTCTCACCTTCACAGATGACTTAAGCGGATATGGGTATATCTACTTAATGAAACATAAGTCTGAAACATTGAAAAGTTCAAAGAATTTCAGAGTGAAGTTGAAAATCATCGTAACAAGAAAATAAAGTTTCTACGATCGATCGTGGAGGAGAATATTTGAGTTCGAGTTTGGTTTACGCTTAAAACAATGTGGAATAGTTTCACAACTCCGCCACCGGAACACCACAACAGAATGGTGTGTCCGAACGTCGTAATCATACTCTACTTGATATGGTGCGGTCTATGATGTCTCTTACAGATTTACCGCTATCGTTTTGGGGTTATGCTCTAGAGACAGCCACATTCACGTTAAATAAGGCACCGTCGAAATCCGTTGAGATGACACCTTATGAACTATGGTTTGGCAAGAAACCAAAGTTGTCGTTTCTTAAAGTTTGGGGTTGCGATGCTTATGTGAAAAAGCTTCAACCTGATAAGCTCAAACCCAAATCGGAGAAATGTATCTTCATAGGATACCCAAAGGAGACAGTTGGGTACACCTTCTATCACAGATCCGAAGGCAAGACATTCGTTGCTAAGAATGGATCCTTTCTAGAGAAGGAGTTTCTCTCAAAAGAAGTGGCGGGAGGAAAGTAGAACTTGATGAGGTAACTACATCTACTCCTTGTTGGAAAATAATAAATCACGAGAACCGGTTTACGTGGCGTCAAAACTCAACTAGTGAGGAAGTTGATGATAATGATCATAGAACTTCAGATCAAGTTAATATAGAACCACGTAGGTCGAACAGAGTAAGATCCGCACCAGAGTGGTACGGTAATCCTGTTCTGGAAGTCATGCTACTAGATCATGATGAACCTACGAACTATGAAGAAACTATGGTGAGCCCAGATTCCGCAAAATGGCTTGAAGCCATGAAATATGAGATGGGATCCATGTATGAGAACAAAGTATGGACTTTGGTTGACTTGCCTGATGGTCGGCAAGCAATTGAGAATAAATGGATCTTCAAGAAGAAGACTAACGCTGACGGTAATGTTACTGTCTACAAAGCTCGACTTGTTGCAAAAGGTTTTCGACAAGTTCAAGGGGTTGACTATGATGAGACCTTCTCACCCGTAGCGATGCTTAAGTCTATCCGAATCATGTTAGCAATTGCGCATTTTATGATTATGAAATTTGGCAAATGGATGTAAAAACTGCATTCTGAATGGATTTACGGAAGAAGAGTTGTATATGATGCAACCGAAGCTTTTATCGATCCAAAGGGAGCTAACAAAGTATGCAAGCTCCAACGTTCCATTTATGGACTGGTGCAAGCCTCTCGGAGTTGGAATAAACGTTTTGATAGTGTGATAAAATCATTTGGTTTTATACAGACTTTTGGAGAAGCCTGTATTTACAAGAAAGTGAGTGGGAGCTCTGTAGCATTTCTAATATTATATGTGGATGACATATTATTGATTGGAAATGATATAGAATTTCTGGATAGCATAAAGGGACACTTGAATAAAAGTTTTTCAATGAAAGACCTCGGTGAAGCTGCTTACATATTGGGCATTAAGATCTATAGAGATAGATCAAGGCGCTTAATTGGACTTTCACAAAGCACATACCTTGACAAAGTTTTGAAGAAGTTCAAAATGGATCAAGCAAAGAAAGGGTTCTTGCACAGTATTACAAGGTGTGAAGTTGAGTAAGACTCAAAGCCCGACCACTGCAGAAGATAGAGAGAAAATTAAAGGTGTTCCTATGCTTCACCATAGGCTCTATCATGTATGCAATCTTGTGTACTGGACTGATGTGTGCCTTGCTATAAGTCTAGCAGGAGGTACCAAAGTAATCCAGAGTGGATCATCTTTGGGCGGTGGTCAAGAACATCTGAAATACGAAAAGGACTAAGGATATGTTTCTCGTATATGGAGGTGACAAAGAGCTCATCGTAAATGGTTATGTTGATGCAAGCTTTGACACTGATCCGGACGATTCTAAATCGCAAACCGGATCGTGTTTACATTAAGCGGTGGAGCTATCGGTTGGTGCAGTTCAAAGCAAAGCGTCGTGGCGGGATCTACATGTGAAGCGGAATACATAGCTGCTTCGAAGCAGCCAATGAAGGAGTCTGATGAAGGAGTTCATATCCGAACTAGGTGTCATACCTAGTGCATCGGGTCTAATGAAAATCTTTTGTGACAATCTCGAGCGATTGCCTTAGCGAAGGAATCCAGATTTCACAAGAGAACCAAGCACATCAAGAGACGCTTCAATTCCATCCGGGATCTAGTCGGTGGGGACATAGAGATTTGCAAGATACATACGGATCTGAATGTTGCGAACCGTTGACTAAGCCTCTTCCACGAGCAAAACATGATCAACACCAAGACTCCATGGGTGTTAGAATCATTACTGTGTAATCTAGATTATTGACTCTAGTGCAAGTGGGAGAATGAAGGAAATATGCCCTAGAG
Source organism: Aegilops speltoides (assembly GCA_021437245.1). Taxonomy (NCBI): domain Eukaryota; kingdom Viridiplantae; phylum Streptophyta; class Magnoliopsida; order Poales; family Poaceae; genus Aegilops; species Aegilops speltoides. Next base: position 80,445,095 of record CM038146.1, on the reverse strand, counting down.
GCAATAATAAAGTTATTATTTATTTCCTCATATCATGATAAATGTTTATTATTCATGCTAGAATTGTATTAACCGGAAACATAATACATGTGTGAATATATAGACAAACAGAGTGTCACTAGTATGCCTCTACTTGACTAGCTTGTTAATCAAAGATGGTTATGTTTCCTAACCATGAACAAGGAGTTGTTATTTGATTAACAAGGTCACATCATTAGTTGAATGATCGATTGACATGACCCATTTCGTTAGCTTAGCACACGATCGTTTAGTATGTTGCTATTGCTTCCTTCATGACTTATACATGTTCCTATGACTATGAGATTATGCAACTCCGTTTAATGGGAGGAACACTTTGTGTGCTACCAAATGTCACAACGTGAATCGGGTGATTATAAAGGTGCTCTCAGGTGTCTCCGAAGGTACTTGTTGAGTTGGCGTATTTCGAGATTAGGATTTGTCACTCCGAATGTCGGAGAGGTATCTCTGGGCCCTCTCGGTAATGCACATCACTTAAGCCTTGCAAGCATTTCAACTAATGAGTTAGTTGCGAGATGATGTATTACGGAACGAGTAAAGAGACTTGCCGGTAACGAGATTGAACTAGGTTGTCGGTGTACTAAGGTAGGGGTACCTCAGTACCCCAACTTGTGCACGGGCAGTCGCAGCTTCCCGCGGCAGGGTTTACCACGCGCTCGCCGGGGACCTTCCTGCTCCATATCAAGCCATTCAAGAACAAAGTTTACAAAACAGAAGATCGAGACCCCGGCAAGAGGAGCTTGCCGGGAAGGCCGTTCCAGGCTCAAGATTACATCACTCACGCAAGGCCCTGGCAAGAGGAACTTGCCAGGAAGACTAGAAGATTGCATCATAGAAGACATGCCTCGGCGCTATGTGCGTCCCGGCAAGGGCCCGGGGAGTGACAAGTTATAGAACCCGGCAAGCTCCCGGGTCCGGCAAGATCAAGACCCCGGCAAGGTACTTGCCGGGAGAGCTGCGCTGTGTGCCCACGCTCCAGCTCATCGGCCCACGCGTCACCCTGGGGCTTTTCCAGGGACGCGTGGCTGGTGGCTGCGCAGCCTGGGGGACACGGTGGCACTTCACGGTGGTGAATCCATCGCCGTGGCAGACGGAGACGCAAGGGCGGGAGCTTTTGGGGTCGACGGCGACGGGCATTAAATGCCCTTGTCCCCCACTGTCAAAGTAGGTAGAAACCACTGTTCAAGCACTGTAGCTCCACTGTTCCCGCACTGTTCCAACTACCACCTCTTTTACATTTTTACCCTTTCCTCCTACATTGACACCTGTCGGTGACCCCTTACACTATAAAAGGAGGCCCATGCACAACGTGGAGGGGGTTCGAATCCTTCGCAACTCCCACGCTCGGTGTAGCTGCTACTGTAGCTCTTCAAGCTCCCGAGCACAATACAACACAAAGCAGTAGTAGGAGTTTTATCTCTCCGGAGAGCTCCGAAGCTGGGTAAAAATCCGCCCGCGTGCATCGCCTCGATCTGCTCTCTGTGCTCCCTCCGCCCTCGTACCACACAGACAAGGGGCCCCGGCCCCATAGGTGTTCGTGGCGGGCAGATCTCTCCCCCGACATCTTTGGCGCGCCAGGTAGGGGGCGTCGAGGTTGTGCGGACCTGATCCGGCGTTCGCGCGGGCGTTTTCTTCAACAATCTCTCCAGTTTCGTCGGCAACTTCATCAACAATCGCGCCGTCAACCCCGAAGAGGAAGGCTTCGGAGGTTGGAGGCCCGTCTGCGTCTCATCCGCCGCCACCAGAGCCAACGGTGGGCGGAGGAGGCGCCGTCGGAAGGATGGTCGCTGGCGAGGACACTCGCGGCGCCACTAGATCCAAGGACCAGGCGGATGACCGCACCTCGATCTCCACGGACACGCCGCGTCCATCTCAGCACAACAACCCAGCAGCGCCATACCACGGGAGGTGGTATCCGCTTGCTGGGGCAAGAACACGCCGGAGGCTCGCGGGATGCTCCGGACCACCGTCCGTGCAAGAGCAAAGCGAAAGTGCCGAGGCAGGACCCTGCTCCTCCTATCGCTATTAGGAGTCCGAGCATATCCCGTTCCTCGCGCCGCTCGCCCCGCTCCCCCTCCACTCCGGCAAGCGCATCTCCCTGGAGCGCTACCGTCGAGGACGCGCCATCGAGCTCTAAGTCCGGCAAGGACAGCTCTGGCGCTCACTCCGACAAGCGCAGCTCCTCGGAGCGCTCTAAGCCCGGCGAGGTAGCTCAGTGCTCGTTAAACAAGCGCATCTCCCAGTCTTCTTGCTGCCCGTCGAGGACGCGCCATCTGAAAGCACATTTGCTCCCTAGGTGGTTTTGGTAATTAATGACAACATACTTTGTGGTTGGACTAATGCTTTTATCAAGTATGTCTCAGGAAAGTCAATCACTCGCATGGCAAAAGGACTAGAAAGGTGAACCCCTAAGATGCTAAGGAAAGGATTGGCAAAAGCTCAAGACTCCATTTTTGGTTTAGTGATCCAAGATCACATTGAGTCCATAGGAAAGCCAATACTATTAAAAGGGATGAGGTTATGATGATGATCTGGTTGCTCTAAGTGCTTAGTGATTTATCTCTCAAACTATCGGCAATCTTTCATTCCAACATAAACCCATAAGTAATCTCGGTCCCACCGATTCCAAACCCAGTCACACCGAGATGAACCACCTCGCCATATAGCCAAACCCTAAAATTTCGGATTTTCCGATTCCAAACTCGGTCATACCGAAATTGGTGTTGCCAAGCTTCAGAACCTACAGACTCAAATCGGTGTCACCGAGATGAGAAAGTCGGTCCCACCGAGATTGGCAAACCCTAGACTTTGGAAGAGTCGGACTAACCGAGATTGTATTTTCGGTCCCACCGAAAATCCCAACGTTCACAAGATTTGAACTTTCGGTCCCACCGAGTTGTCAACTTCGGTCTGACCGAGATTGGTCATATGTGTGTAACGGTTGGATTTTGTGTGGAGGCTATAAATACCCTCCACCTCCTCTTCATTCGTGGAGAGAGCCATCGAAAGAACTACCACTCCTACCTTACATTTACGAGAAGAAAACTACCTACCCTTGTGTTGAGATCAAGTTGCTCCACTCCCACCATATGAAACTTGATTTCTAGCCTTCCCAAGTTGCTTTCCACTCAATCCTTTCTTCCACCACAGCAAAATCGGTGAGGAGAGTTGAGTGTTGGGGAGATTATCATTTGAAGCACAAGAGCAAGGAGTTCATCATCACCAACCCCATCTATTACCTTTTGGAGGGTGGTGCCTCCTAGATTGGTTAGGTGTCGCTTGGGAGCCTCCGTCATGATGTGGAGTTGAACCAAGGAGTTTGTAAGGGCAAGGAGATCGCCTACTTCGTGAAGATCTACCCCGAGTAAGGCTAGTCCTCCGTGGGCGTAAGCCATGATGGCATAGACAAGGTTGCTTCTTCGTGGACCCTTCGTGGGTGGAGCCCTCCGTGGACTCTCGCAGCCGTTACCCTCCATGGGTTGAAGTCTCCATCAACGTGGATTGACGATAGCACCACCTATCGGAACCACGAGAAAAATCTCCGTGTCTCCAAATTGCGTTTGCTCTTCACAATCTCTCACTTTCTATTCATGCAATTTACTTTCCGCTGTCCTATACTCTAGAATTGCATGTTTAGTTTGTTGCTCGACTTGTATGCATGATGCTTGACTTGATCTTCATTGTGAACTTGCTAAGAACTTATGTTAATCAAAAGGCATAAACTTTTATCTTGTCGAGTTGTCTAACCCCCCTTCTAGACACTCTTGCCTTCAACGATCCTACAATTGGTATCAGAGCATTGGTCTCCATTGCTTTGGTTTGCACACCATTGGAGGAAGATGGACGTGTCTACGTTTGGGAGTGTTAGTCATAGAGTGCCTATTCTTGATGGAGTGTCCTATAACTCGTGGAGGATTGAAATGCTTGCTATCTTTAAGATGTACAACTTGCGCAAACATGTTGAAACCCCATATGTACCACCATTTGACCCCTTGCACCCCACTATGGATGAAGAGCTTGATTTGCTTCATAACCTTAGAACTGTCAATCTTATCATTAGAGGTTTGCCCGATAACTTGCTTGAGCTCGTCACAAACTTTGAGTGCGCCTATGCTATGTGGAAGTTCTTGGAAGAACTTTATCCGGACTACTCTTTGAGAGGTCTTGATGAAATTCTATACAAGACTGTTGAATTTGATATGTTGCGCCCCAATGATCCCAACTTTGATAAATGCTTCTTTGAGCTTCGTGATCTTATGAAACGGAAGGGTGATTCCGGACTTATCAATGTTCTAGTTAGAAATGCTCTTGTATTGCATTCGGATGATTATTATCACGTTGATAAAACTGATGCAAGTCATTGTCAAATTGACCTAGGTATTGATGATGAATTATCTATGGGTCAATATGATGATGAGCATGAGCATGATGACGATTCGGACACCGAGCTAGACAAGATCATGAAGAGTCTCGATCTTATGGCAAATCGAGAGACTACATATCCGGTGGAAAAGAGTGGATTCTTGATAGTGGATGCACCGATCACATGACCGGAGATGAAGACATGTTTCGAGAGCTTGCAAAGAACGATGGTCCACGCAAGTATGTGACTTTGGAGACAACTCCAAGGGTAAGGTACTTGGCCTTGGTAAGGTGGCCATATCTCATGATAGCTCCATTAAAATGTCATGCTTGTTGAATCTCTTGGATACAATTTACTTTCCGTGTCTAGATTAGCTGATTTTGGATTCAACGTGCTATTCACCAAAGTAGATTGCCAAGTTTTTCAGTAGTGACAATCATAACATGGTTTTTACCGGCATTCGTGAGGTGACCTATACATTGTCGATTTCACTAAGAAAGCTCAACCTAGAACTTGCTTTATTGCTAAATCTGCTAAAGGTTGGCTTTGGCATAGAAGGCTTGGACATGTTGGTATCGAAATTTAGATAAGCTAATCAAAGGTGATCACATTCTTGGTGTTAAAGATGTTTTCTTTGACAAAGATAGACTCTGCAAAGCATGTCAAGCGGAAAACAAGTAGGTGGAAGTCATCCGTGAAGAATATCATGACCACAAGGAGACCGCTTGAGCTTCTTCATATGGATCTCTTCGGTCCCAATGCTTACAAAAGCCTTGGTGGTAACTCCTTTGGTCTAGTGATTGTTGATGACTTTTCAAGATTTACGTGGGTATTTTTCCTTGATGACAAATCGCAGGTTCGAAAAATCTTCAAAACCTTTGCTAGAAAGGCTCGTAATCAGTTTGAAGTAAAGATCAAGAAGGTTCGGAGGACAACGGACGGAGTTCAAGAACGCCCATGTGGACTCTTTTCTCGATGAGGAAGGGATTCTACATGAGTTCTCAGCTACGTACACACCTCAACAAAACGGGGTTGTTGAGAGGAAGAACCGAACGCTCATTGAGATGGCAAGGACAATGCTTGATGAATATAAGACACCAAAACACTTCTGGGGTGAAGCCGTCGAGACAGCTTGTCATGCCATCAACAGACTGTATCTTCACAAGCTCCTCGGCAAGACTTCATACGAGCTTCTTACGGGTAACAAACCCCAAGTGGGATATTTTCGTGTCTTTGGTTCAAAGTGCTATATCCTTGATAAGCATCGTCGGTCTAAATTTGCTCCTAAAACTCATGAAGGCTTTTTCCTCGGTTATGGATCAAACTCTCACACCTACCGTGTCTACAATAATTTCACCCAAAGGTTGAAGAGACGGTAGATGTGAAGTTTGATGAATCTAATGGCTCATAAGTAGAGCAAATGCCTATCGATGTAGGAGACAAGGACCCATCGGAAGCCATTCAAGATTTATCCATTGGAAAGATTCGTCCCATGGAAGTGAAGGAGAGTACCTCATCCACATATGTGGAGCCCCTACCTCACGGCAAGGTGAACCTCAAGGCAACATGGAGGCCTCCACAAGTGGAACTCACCAAGATGAGGAAGTGCGACAAGAAGATCCACCACGACCTCCTTCTCCACCACCTCAAGACAACACCAACAACACGATGAAGAAGAAGATGAGGATGATGAGGAAGCTCAGCCACGACCACGACAAAAGCTATCCCGAGTTTGAGCAAGAGTCAAGAAGGACCATCCGTGGAACAAATGATGAATGACATCGACTCGGAGAATCACTCGCTCTAAAACTCGTTTAGCTAACTTTTGTGAGCATTACTCATTTATTTCAGTCTTGAACCTATAAAGGTAGAAGAAGCGCTTGAAGACCCGGATTGGGTGAACGCTATGCATGAAGAGCTGCACAACCGAGAGGAACAACGTTTGGTCTTTGGTAGAAAGCCCAATGATGACCAAAACGTCATTGGAACCAAATGGGTGTTTGGAACAAGCAAGATGAAGATGGACAAGTCATCCGCAACAAGGCTCGTCTCAGTAGCACAAGGTTACACACAAGTCGAAGGTATGGACTATGGTGAGACCTATGCCCCGTTGCTAGACTTGAGTCCATTCGCATTCTTCTTGCTTATGCCAACCACCATAACATTACTCTCTATCAAATGGACATTAAAAGTGCTTTCCTAAATGGTGAAATTGAGGAGGAAGTATTTGTGAAACAACCTCCGGTTTGTGAATCCTAAAAGCCCAATCATGTTTACAAATTGCACAAAGCTCTTTATGGTCTTAAACAAGCTCCTAGAGCTTGGTACAAATGCTTGACTAGCTTTCTTCTTGAAAAAGGATTTGAGATTGGTAAAATTGACTCAACGCTATTCACGAAAAGGGTCGACGGTGAACTATTTGTATGCCAAATATATGTTGATGATATTATCTTTGGTTCAACTAACCCTGATTTTAGTGAGAAATTTGGAAAGCTTATGTCGGAGAAGTATGAGATGTCCATGATGAGTGAACTCAAGTTCTTCCTTGGGTTGCAAATCAAGCAATCTAAGGAGGGTACTTTTGTCTCACAAACTAAGTACACTAAGGATCTCTTCAAGAAGTTCGACATGCAAGAGAGCAAAGGTATGAGAACCCCCATGCCTACTAATGGACATAATGACTTGACTAAAGATGGAAAACCTGTTGATCAAAAGGTTTATCGATCCATGATTGGTTCTCTACTATATCTCTGTGCTTCTCGTCCTGATATAATGTTGAGTGTATGCATGTGTGCTCGATATCAAGCTGCTCCTAAAGAATGTCATCTTAAAGCTGTTAAAAGAATTGTGAGATATTTGATACACACACCTAACTTTGGCATTTGGTATCCTAAGAGGGCCTCTTTCGATCTTGTTGGCTATTCCGACTCGGACTATGCCGGAGACAAGATAGATAGAAAGTCAACTTCGGGTACATGTCAATTTCTCGGTCGATCCCTTGTATCTTGGTCATCCAAGAAACAAAATTCGATATCATTATCTCTCGCCAAGCGTAATATATTGCCGCTGGTTCGTGTTGTGCTCAGTTGCTATGGATGAAACAAATGCTTAAGGATTATGGGATACATGCGAGACATGTTCCTTTACTTTGTGACAATGAGAGTGCGATTAAGATTGGACACAATCCCGTGCAACACTCTCGCACGAAACACATTGAAGTTCGTCACCATTTTATTCGTGATCACATTGCTAAGGGTGACATTGATCTTAAGCATGTTCGTACTGACAAACAGCTTGCAGATATCTTCACAAAACCACTTGATGAGAAAGTGTTTTGTCGCTTAAGGAGTGAGTTGAACATCATTGATGCTTCAAACTTGGAGTGAAAACTCCATTGATGCATGCAAGGCATGGGCCAAATTGACTAATCCTTGATATTTCTCTTATGATGATGATCATATGTCTTGGACACATTTGCCCCCTTGTATTGCATCTAACTCCTTGCAGGTACTTGGATGGTCTACATTCTACAAGATTATCACACTCACTCAAATCATGAGTAATCTTGTCATTGACCAAGTATCTAGCTCTTTGGGATGTTGAGTTCAAGGAACAAAATTCCACATATCCTTTTTTTTGACACCATATACTTCTAGTTCTTCACTCATGTCATATTGGATATTCTTGAGTCTTTCCTTGCTTGCCTAACCCATGTAGGAAGATGAACTATACAATTGGAATTGGTGCTCCAACTTCACATTCAATGAGCATCTACATCAAGTTCACCTACATGAGAACTAGCAACAACAAGCCCAAGGTATGTCTTTCACATCTTGAAAAAGCTTTGCTCAAAGACATGAGTACAAGCAGCTTCAAAAGATGTGATCACATCAAATGCTTAATCGGAAAATGGTAACCCCATTTTGAGCTTAAACGATGAGTATGACCTATGATCAAATGTACTCATTTGACTCCTAAGTCAATATACTCAAACATAGGTGACCTAGTCGCCGACCCCTATCTAGATGAAGTACATATGTTTTTGGAGCTTTACTATTGTCTCTTTTGATTCTCTTGTTAAGTTTTTCCTTTTTAATCAAAAAAAAACTTCATCTAGCAATTTTTTTTATTTATTTTCTGTTTCTTCTGTTCTTGTGAATATCCTCTTAGCTCTGATAAATTCCCTGAAAATCATTTACAAATTCATTGCAAATCTTCTGAAACATTCCTTGCAAAGTGAGCTGAATTATTTCTGTATTTCCTTGGAATTAAACTCGGAGTCACCGATTCAATCACTTCGGTCCGACCGAAAAGGGTCTGCCTAAGTCTCGACTTTCGGACTCACCGATCCATATCAATTCGGTGTCACCGATTTACATTCACCAGGATATCATCTTCTACAGCTCATCTAAATGATCTCTTCTCCATACTTAATTTGCTCAGTTGTGATTCTTAAGGAACCCACTTCTTTCCTTCCATCTTTCCTGCCCTTCTTGGTTTACTGTCCTTTTCGGCACTTGATGTCAAAGGGGGAGAAGATTTAGGGGGAGCTTAAGGGAAAATTGGAGGATAAGGGGAGAAAAGATATTTTAAAGGAAGAAGAACAATCTTACCTTAAGGGGGAGAGGATCACATCAAAGCTTTGCCATATATTTCACTATGATAATACATTTGGCATTATTCTCTTGATTTTGCTTCTCTTGCTCTCACTATTGGTATCTTCTGAAAAGCACATTTGGTATCTTATGAAAAGCAAAATTCTCTCAGAGCTCATTGAAAATCTTTTAGTCTTGGGAGACATGTTGGCTGATTCAATCTAGTGCTCAACATGAGACACTCTTTATACATGTCATCCCTGGCTTGGTATTCTTGATGATTCTTGCTATTAATTGAAGAACTACTCTTGTGTTATCTAACCTTGTTTTCCCAAGTTTATTTCTTCAGGTACAATACCAAGGAACTTCAGGGTAAGTATATGCATCTTGCAGAATGTGCATGATGGTGACTTGCTTGTGTATACTTGTTTGCAAGAGATCACCATGCACATATGCATCATCTCTCATTTACCTTCATCTGCTCTGATGCATATAACCAAGCTGCATGTAGCACATCTTGCTTTTCTCTCATGTGTGCTTGTGGTAGTCCAAAACCAAAATCTAAAATCTTGCACACTTGTAGGGGGAGCTTGTGTACTACATGTTTGTCAAAGCTTTAATGATAATCCTGTCTTTCTTTCAGTAAGCTTTGATATCTTTTTTCAGTGTTGCCATCAATTACCAAAAGGGGAGATTGAAAGCACATTTGCTCCTAGGTGGTTTTGGTAATTAATGACAACATACTTTGTGGTTGGACTAATGCTTTTATCAAGTATGTCTCAGAAAGTCAATCACTCGGCATGGCAAAAGGACTAGAAAGGTGAACCCCTAAGATGCTAAGGAAAGGATTGGCAAAAGCTCAAGACTCCATTTTTGGTTTAGTGATCCAAGATCACATTGAGTCCATAGGAAAGCCAATACTATTAAAAGGGGATGAGGTTATGATGATGATCTGGTTGCTCTAAGTGCTTAGTGATTTATCTCTCAAACTATCGCAATCTTTCATTCCAACATAAACCCATAAGTAATCTCGGTCCCACCGATTCCAAACCCAATCACACCGAGATGAACCACCTCGCCATATAGCCAAACCCTAAGAATTTCGGATTTTCCGATTCCAAACTCGGTCATACCGAATTGGTGTTGCCAAGCTTCAGAACATTCGTACTCAAATCGGTGTCACCGAGATGAGAAAGTCGGTCCCACCGAGATTGGCAAACCCTAGACTTTGGAAGAATCGGACTAACCGAGATTGTATTTTCGGTCCCACCGAAAATCCCAACGTTCACAAGATTTGAACTTTCGGTCCCACCGAGTTGTCAACTTCGGTCCGACCGAGATTGGTCATATGTGTGTAACGGTTGGATTTTGTGTGGAGGCTATAAATACCCTCCACCTCCTCTTCATTCGTGGAGAGAGCCATCGAAAGAACTACCACTCCTACCTTACATTTCGAGAAGAAAACTACCTACCCTTGTGTTGAGATCAAGTTGCTCCACTCCCACCATATGAAACTTGATTTCTAGCCTTCCCAAGTTGCTTTCCACTCAATCCTTTCTTCCACCACAGCAAAATCAGTGAGGAGAGTTGAGTGTTGGGGAGATTATCATTTGAAGCACAAGAGCAAGGAGTTCATCATCACCAACCCCATCTATTACCTTTTGGAGGGTGGTGCCTCCTAGATTGGTTAGGTGTCGCTTGGGAGCCTCCGTCATGATGTGGAGTTGAACCAAGGAGTTTGTAAGGGCAAGGAGATCGCCTACTTCGTGAAGATCTACCCCAGTAAGGCTAGTCCTCCGTGGGCGTAAGCCATGATGGCATAGACAAGGTTGCTTCTTCGTGGACCCTTCGTGGGTGGAGCCTCCGTGGACTCTCGCAGCCGTTACCCTCCGTGGGTTGAAGTCTCCATCAACGTGGATTGACGATAGCACCACCTATCGGAACCACGAGAAAAATCTCCGTGTCTCCAAATTGCGTTTGCTCTTCACAATCTCTCACTTTCTATTCATGCAATTTACTTTCCGCTGTCCTATACTCTAGAATTGCATGTTTAGTTTGTTGCTCGACTTGTATGCATGATGCTTGACTTGATCTTCATTGTGAACTTGCTAAGAACTTATGTTAATCAAAAGGCATAAACTTTTATCTTGTCGAGTTGTCTAACCCCCCCCTTCTAGACACTCTTGCCTTCAACGATCCTACACCATCGAGCTCCACCGGCAAGTGCGAGGAAACAAGGAATTGAAAAGCTAAGTCGTTCGAGCTTTTGTGCGGAAGCACCCCTTAGTTCCATGCTTTTTTATGTTATATCCCTCGTGCATTCGTCCTTTGTACGCAAAACCTGGCGCTTGGAGGAGCTCGCCCGTGGATAGCCGCACTTTTATCTTGCTTCGAGCACACTCAACGAGTTAAAAGTGAGCTGCGACAAGCTTCGCGCCCTTGTTTCGTTTTCGAGTCTGCTCAGCAAGCTAAGTGCGTCGCGACTAGACGCGGCAAGGTTGCTTGCCGGAAGCAACACCAGCCAGCGGGCTGCTGATGTTCCGCACTCAGCAAGTGTGTTAACGCCGGCAAGTTTCCCTAGAAGCGTAGGGTAAAAGCGCACAAAGGGTGTAAAGCAAAGGGTGTAACATGGCAAGCCCTGCCGTGAGATGCCCTTCGTATGAGAGACTTGTGCGCGAGAGGAGCCAAGTCGTGGCCCAGTTGCACCCTTGGTTTGTTTCCGAGTCCGCTCAACAAACACAAGCGCTCTGCAATTGGCCCGGCAAGGTGGTTTGCGAAGCAACACCGCCAATGGTTGTTGATGTTCCGCACTCAGCAAGTGTGTTCGCGCCGGCAAGCTCCCCAAGAGCGTAGAGTATAAACATACGAAGGGCAAGGCACGGCTTCGTATTGCATAAGTTGCACAGAAGAGATTTATATACATATACATGTAAATAGTGAAGCTGTTGCAGATCTATCTCAGCTGTTTTCATGGCTGAAATTGCAGCAACAAGGAGAAACCGAAGAGCACACCAAAGACTGGCCCCGGCAAGCCGAGTTGCCGGGGCTGCGAAAAGCAAGATTCTTCCTCGCAAGCCCGGCGTTCTTTGGGGCTGCGAGTACTAAGATTCGCCTCCGGCAAGCCGAGTTGCCGGGGCTGCGATATCGATAAGTTTTTCATCCTCGTCATGCATCCTCTTATGGACCGGGAAAGCGGGCTGCGTCTTTGAACGAAGGCGTGTCTTGTAAAACCCGTGCGCAGGAGGAGCCAAGTCGTGGCCCAGTTGCGCCCTTGGTTTGTTTTCGAGCACACTCAAACGATTTAAGTGAGCTGCGACAAGTTTCGCGCCCTTGTTACGTTTTCGAGTACGCTCAACAAACACAAGCGCTACTGTTCGCATGCAAGGTTGCTTGCCGGAAGCAACACCAGCCAGCCGGGCTGCGATGTCCCGACTCAGCAAGCGTGTTCGCACCGCAAGCTCCCGAGAGCGAGGGGTAGGAACATACAAGGCACGAAGTCAAGTAAAAGACTCGGTCCGCAAGCTTCCCCTCTTTTCATTAAAACATCCTAGTTTAGTACAAGTCCATAGAGGATGAAAACATGATAGAGAGGATTACAAGTTTTAAATGCAGCTAAGGCCCAAGGCTTACAAATTGAAAGATAAGATGCCCGTAATCCTTCTCCTGTTTCTCTGCTCAGAGTTCAGGAGGTAGGTCAGGAGCCCCGGCAAGAGAAGCTTGCCGGGAGGGCGAAGGGGCGCTTAGGAGAGCTACGGTGCCGAAGACACCAAGAGAACTTCCTGGGCCGCCAGAGCTTGGCGAGACGGCAGGCGCCGGAGGCGAGCTTGAAGACGGGTGGTGGGGCGTCAAGCCGCCGACGAGGGCACCTCGCCCTCGATTCGGACATGACGGCCTTGCCGCCACCCCTCTTCCTCTTCCGCAGCCTCTCCTACGCCACCGCCCAAGGAGACGGCCCCGGAGTTCGAAGGCCGGCGACCGGATGACGGGTCGCCGGTGGCACGCGAGGCAGCGCCCGACGCCTAGTCGGACCCGCCATCCTCCTCGCCGCCGCTGCCGCTCCCTCCTCGCTCCTCGCGCGAGGAGGGACTTCGCTATCGGAGGAGCTGTCCACACAAGATCTCGCCCGGGTCCCGGAGTCCCGAAGACCTTGACGGCGAGAAGGTCGCCTCCATTAACTTGAAATGGAGGGTAAACCCCGCCGTCAAGCTGTGGATGCGGCGAACGCCTTCCACCCTCGGTCGAAGAACATCACGCCGGGGCTGGGGACACGACACTCACTCGAGTGCCGCTGATCCCACAGCCCCTCATGCGCAACTCCATCACCTCGGGCGGATCCGGTTCCATCGCGCGCGAACGGGCCGGCAGCCGGAGGCGGCGACGAGGCGCCGGGCGCAGCTTGATGAAGAACTCCTGTGGATCGTCTCAAAGATGGACCGCCGAGGACAGGAGCCGCCGGGGAGACGGGAGGCACATCGCCACGACCGCCTCTCCCGGCCGCCTCGACCACGCCCTCGGCCTCGCTCGCCTCGCCCTCTCCCTCTCCCCTCGTGGCCGGCTCCGCCGCCACGGGTGCGGATAGGAGAAGTGCGCTGCTGGGCGACCCTCGCTGCCACCGCTGAAGAACCAGGATTTCTCCTTCCATGGCGGAAAGAAGAATGTGTCAAGACGAAGGAGGAGAGGAAGTGTGAGGCCATTGTGCTCCCCATCCGCCTTTTTTAAAGGGCGAGGTGGGGACTCAACCGCCCTGCCCGCCAATCGGGAAGCGAGGAGGGCAGAGGAGCGGGCCGACTCGCCTTTCTCCGCCCGTGACGGCTCGGTCTCCCACCTTCGCCGCCACGACCCCGTGCATGAGGGCCGCGGGCAAAAAGCGGAGCCGAAGCGACGGGTGAAGCGACCTCGCCCTGCACCACGATCACGGGAGTGGATGCCTTAAAGACCACATGCGCCGCCCACGTCTCCCACGACGCCGCAATCGACGTGTGCCGTTGCGGGGGGAGGCGGCAGATGCGGAATTAGATTCGGCGCACCGTGGGCAGCGTGCCGATGCAGATCTGCCTTGGGCCTGGCCCAACAGCGCTGGCACTGTGTGTGGCCCAGTTCCCGGGCTCTGTCGGTGTACTAAGGTAGGGGTACCTCAAGACCCCAACTTGTGCACGGGCAATGAGCTTCCCGCGGCGGGGGTTTACCACGCCGCCGGGACCTTCCTGCTCCATATCAAGCCATTCAAGAACAAAGTTTACAAAACAGAAGATCGAGACCCCGGCAAGAGGAGCTTGCCGGGAAGGCCGTTCCAGGCTCAAGATTACATCACTCACGCAAGGCCCTGGCAAGAGGAACTTGCCAGGAAGACTAGAAGATTGCATCATAGAAGACACGCCTCGGCGCTATGTGCGTCCCGGCAAGGGCCCGGGGAGTGACAAGTTATAGAACCCGGCAAGCTCCCGGGTCCGGCAAGATCAAGACCCCGGCAAGGTACTTGCCGGGAGAGCTGCGCTGTGTGCCCACGCTCCAGCTCATCGGCCCACGCGTCACCCTGGGGCTTTTCCAGGGACGCGTGGCTGGTGGCTGCGCAGCCTGGGGGACACGGTGGCAACTTGTAACGCCCTCGATGCGGCTATAGCTCCCACGTGTCGAAGCACGACTTAGAGGCATAACCGCATTGAAAGCAATGTCGCAAGTGAGGTAATCTTCACACAATCCATGTAATACATAAGGGAAAAGGTACATAGTTGGCTTACAGTCGCCACTTCACACAATTACATGAATAAAGCATTACATCATCCAGATACAATCAAGGTCCGACTACGGAACCAAAATAAAAGAAGAAAACCCCACATGCGGCACAGATCCCCGATCGCCCCAACTGGGCTCCACTACTAATCGTCCGGAAAGGAAACATAGTATCGACCAAGGGCCTCATCATATTCCCACTTTAGCTCGGTTCGCCATCATCGTCACGGCATCACCGTACCGCATCTGCTTTTGGTAGAATCAGAGCCACGTGGACTCAACAATCTCACACCCGCGAGATCAAGACTATTTAAGCTTAAGGGAAGGCTGGTGTCAAAAGGAGGAGCTGCTGCAGCTAGCATATATGGTGGCTACTTCGCAAAAGAGAGCGAGAAGAGAAGCAAGGCGCGGTCGTGAAGCTATTAGCGATCAAGAAGTGATCCCGACTACTTACGCCAAGCATAACTCCAACACCGTGTTCACTTCCGGACTCACGAGAAGAGACCATCACGGTTACATACACGGTTGATGTATTTTAATAAAGGTCAACTTCGGGTTTTCTACAACCGACATTAAAAATTCCCATCTGCCTCATAACCGCGGGCACGGCTTTGAAAGATAATACCTGCAGGGTGTCCCAACTTAGCCCATAACAAGCTCTCACGGTCAACGAAGGAATAAACCTTCACCCAAGACACTCCGATCGACTCGGTATCCCGTACATCAAGACATTTCGACAATGGTAAAACTAAACCAGCAAGACCTCCCGCTGTGCCGACAAATCCCGATAGGAGCTGCACATATCTCGTTCTCAGGGCACACCGGATGAGCCAGACGTCGGGTTGGCATAGACCCTGGTTGCCCAAGGGGCGCCGGACATCGCTCAGGTTGGACCAACACTCACGACGAGCACTGGCCCGGGGGGGCTAAAATAAAGATGACCCTCGGGCTCGCGAAAACCCAAGGGAAAAGGGGTATAGGTGGCAAATGGTAAAACCAAGGTTGGGCCTTGCTGGAGGAGTTTTATTCAAAGCGAACTGTCTAGGGGGTCCCATCAATCACCCGACCGTGTAAGGAACGCAAAATCAAGGAACATAACACCGGTATGACGGAAACTAGGGTGGCAAGAGTGGAACAAAACACCAGGCATAAGGCCGAGCCTTCCACCCTTTACCAAGTATATAGGTGCATTAATTAAAACAATAGATATTGTGATATCCCAAAATATCCGTGTTCCTACAAGGAACAAACTTCATCTTCACCTGCAACTAGCAACGTTATAAGAGGGGCTGAGCAAAGCGGTAACATAGCCAATCAACGGTTTGCTAGGACATGGATGGTTAGAGGTTGACATGGCAATATGGGTGGCATGATATAGCAAGTGGTGGGTATCGCAGCATAGGCATAGCAAAAGAGCGAGCATCTAGCAAGCAAAGATAGAAGTGATATCGAAGGTATGGTCATCTTGCTCAAAGGTTCTCGAGTTGTCGAAGGCTTGATCTTCGTGAGGCGTTCTCAACAGGCTCCTCGCTCACGCACTCGCCTCCGCTCTACCCAAAGCAAGAACACAAGCAACGGAACCACAATCAAACAAGGAACATATGCACAAGCAATATGATGCAAAACATGACATGCGATGCGAGATGTGATATGCAATGCATATGTATGCTCGGAAGGAAAATGATGAACCGGGCATCAACTTGGCAAACCAAGTATGCCGCTGGAAAGATGGAGTGATTTCGGTTGAAATCGATATAAAGATCACCGGAATCGGATGCACGGTTAGCAAATGACAAGCAAAACAAGAATGACGCAAAACTGCGTTTAACAGCCCGATGCTACTTAGCACGCAACACGAAACTATGCTACAGCACCCCAACATAAAAACAAAGCATATGGCAACGAACTACAGGAGATGCTTAACAAAAGAGGAGCACTGAGCTACGGCTAAATCACATCATAACGTGTTCAAACAAGCATGGAGAAAGTGCTCAAAATATCAGGTTCACAGACTTAGTGAAAATACTAACATACCAGGAATTAACATCAGGAAGGCATGTTTAGAGCAAGCAAACAACATGCTACTGGAACTTATAATAGCAAAGCAAGGCATGACATGATTCTACTCAAAGCCTATTTCAATAGTCCCTTACTGACCATAAGCCAAAAAGGACCTTAAGAAATGATGGCATCCATGTAAACATTGCAAGTTTTATTACAGATTTCAGACTTAGTGAAATATCAGGACATGGCAAAAACAGATTCCACATGGCATGTTCGTGAGCTCGATGCACTCACTACAGAGCACCTCATGATAAACTAAGCATACACCATCAAGAATACATGGCATAGGAGCTATACATGGCAAGAACAACATCATAGCATACACGGATCAACTACACCGACCTCGTGAAAATTGAATCTCATGCAAACAGTCTGCCAGGAAACATTTTCAAGCAAAAGTAGAGCACGAAAATGACATGCTAGACTACTCCATAAATATCAACAAAGGCATGGATGGATAGAGAACAACCATATGTCCAAAACACCCTTACTGATCATGCTCAAAAAGGGCATAGATCTCTCTGAAACAACATGAACATATGGCATAAAATTATCAGCAGGACAAGACTTAGTGAAATCACTAAGTTCCTGAAATCAGTAACATCATCATCCCTACTTTGCATGCTTGTTCTAGTCAACACATAGCTCACAAAAATACATGGAAAACACCCCTGGAAAGATGGCATGGCAATGTTCAACTTACATGTAGGACTCAAGTTCATAGGGTGCACACATAATTCATGGCAAAAATGACAAAAGAGCTCGAACTGATAAGATTCTGAATCTAACGATCTGAAGCTATCTTCCAACAGCATTTCGGGCACCAAGATGAGCTCAAATGCAAATGATGCAATGGAATGAAATGATGTACTCTTAGAGGCGAACAATTTGACATATTATACGCCCAAAACGGAGCCACAGTTGCGGAGATGTGATGCGTTGAAAATGCCCAAATAATTCATGACAAAATACTTAGTGAATTTGGGGGGAAGAAGTCAACCGTGGGTCGATCTCGGATCGGGCGCGATTCGAGGTCGCCGGAGTTCGCCGCGGAGGAGATGCCGGCGGGTCGGGTGGCTGGATCCGGCGAGGCCGAGGGCGGAGGAGGAGGCGGCGGCGGCGGACGCGCGGCCGCCGGGCGGCGGCGGCGGCTCCAGCAGCAGGAGGCGACGCGGGCGGCGGTGGTTGCCGGCGCGGCGGCAAGGCGCGCGGCGCGGCGGCGGCGGGAGCAGAGCGGGCGGCGGCGGCGCGGCATTGGGGCGCGGGCGCATGGCGGCGGCGAAGGCGGCGGGACGGGCGGGCGGCGCGGCGGCGGCGGCGCGGCGGCGGCGGCGGCGCGGCGGCGGCGGCAAGGCAAGCGGTGCGGCGGCGCGCGGGCGAGCGGCGCGGGCGCGGGCGGAATGGCGGCGCTGGCGGGCAGGCGGGGCCGGGCGACGGCCGAAGCGGCGCGGCGGCGGCGGGCGCGCGCCCACGTGGCAAGCGCGGAGTGGCTGCGGCACGGCGGCGACGACGTTCGCGCCGTCCGGACGTGTCCGGCGGGGAGAGAGAGCGAGCTAGGGTTTCATCCGATTTTCGTGAGGGATCTATATATAGGCATAGGGGAGCTAGGAGAGTCCAAATGGGTGTAGTTTTACCACCACGATCGTGATCGAACGACCGAGGGCATGGAAGGGAGTTAGATGGGTTATTGGGCTGTTTTGGAGGGTGTTGGGCTGCAACTTAAAAGAGGCCTTTGCGAGGGTGCGGTTAACCGTTGAGTACCAAACGAACTCCAAATGACCCGAACTTGACAGTGGTCTACCGTGCTATACCAGGGCCACTTGGCAAGGCTCGGTCCATTCCGAGAATGTTCAACACCCGCACACGAAAAAATGTAAAAGGAGACGCCGGGGAACATAGGAGTGCCGGATTGCAAAACGGACAACGGGGAATATGCTCGGAATCATGAGACGAACACGTATGCAAATGAGATGCACATGATGACATGATATGAGATGCATGACATGGACAAAATGCAAAACGAAAACAAAACCCAACCACGGAGGGAATATCATAGCACATATCCGAAAAATGACAAGAGTTGGAGTTACAAATATGGAAAGATACATCCGGGGTGTTACAACACTCCACCACTACAAGAGGATCTCATCCCGAGATCTAGGACTGAAAGAACTCCGGATATTCGGAACGGAGGTGATCCTCGCGCTCCCAGGTGGCTTCTCGGTCAGAATGGTGTGACCACTTCACTTTCAGAAATTTGATTGACTTGTTGCGAGTCTTGCGCTCGGTTTCTTCAAGAATAGCAACGGGGTGCTCATGATAAGAAAGATCTTCTTGGAGGTCAATTTCTTCAAAGTTGATAGTGCGCCAGAATCTTGAAGCACTTATGAGCTGTGACACGTGAAACACATCGTGCGCTTGCAAAGTTGGATGGAAGCTCGTTGATAGGCGAGATCGCCTCTTTTGCCAATGATCTTGAAAGGACCCACGATCTAGGGGCAAGCTTCCTTTGATACCGGGCGGCGAGTGCCTTTCATTGAGAGACGCGAGGTAGACATGGTCTCCGATTTCAAAAGCCACATCACGGTGCTTGTCATCATAATAGCCCTTCCGCGCGATTATGCGCGCTTTAAGATTCTCACGAATGACTTTGCACATTTCTTCGCTTCGTGATCAAGTCGCTGCCAAGAAGTTGGCGCTCACCTGTCTCGGACCAATTGAGAGGAGTACGGCACTTTCGCCATATAGAATTTCGAATGGGGCCTTGCCTCAACTTGCTTGGAAGCTGTTGTTGTAAGAGAACTCGCATATGGGAGGCACTCTTCCCACTTCATGCCAAAGAAATGACACAAGCCCCGAGCATATCTTCAAGGATTTGATTGACTCGCCGACTTGGCCACTAGTTTGAGGATGAAAAGCTGTGTTGAAACGAATGTTGGTGCCCATGGCCTTCAAAAGAGTCCCGTAACTTAGAAGTGAAAATGCTTCCACGGTCTCAAGAGATCAATTGTGGAATACCGCAAGGAGACAATTCGAGGTGTATAGCTCGCCACCGAGCTGCTGTGATAGATTCTTTGACAGAAGAAAATGAGCCACTTTAGTAAGCTTGTCAATGACAACGAAGATAGCATCATTTCCACGCTTGGACTTAGGAAAACCAGTCCACGAAGTCCATCTCGATATGATCAAACTTCCATTCCGAATAGCAAGAGGTTGGAGGAGACCAGCTGGTCTTTGGTGTTCGCTTTCACTCTTCTCGCAGACATCACATTCATTCACGAATTGAGCAATTTGTCGCTTCATTCGAGTCCACCAATATGACTGCTTGAGGTCATGGTACATCTTCGCATTTCCGGATGAATGGATAGGAGGGAATTGTGTGCCTCATTCATGATGACTTTTCTCGATCGCCTTTAGGAACCACAATACGATCCTCAAAGAAAAGTGTGTCTTTGTCATCCAAGCGATAGCACTTGTATTTGGAAATGCCCTTGTCAATACCACGCTTCACCTTCTTCACCATGGTATCCGAAGTTGAGCCTCACGAATTTGATCTTCCAAAGTAGGAGAGACTATGAGGTTGGCAAGAAAGCCTTGAGGAACAACTTGAAGATTCAGCTTATGGAAAGCTTCACAAAGATCCGGTTGGAAGGGCTTGAGAATTAAGTCATTGTAATAAGCCTTTCGCCAGAGCATCTGCAATCACATTCGCCTTGCCAGGAGTATATTCAATACTTGGATTGTACTCTTGAATCATTTCGACCCATTGAGTTTGTCTGAGGTTGAGTGAAGATGTACTTGAGGCTCTTGTGATCAGTGAAAATGTCCACTTTCCTTCCCAACAAGAGATGTCTCCATGTTATCAATGCATGGATAACTGCCGCCAACTCGAGATCGTGAGTGGGGTAGTTCTTTTCGTTGGGCTTCAACTGACGAGAGGTATATGCCACAACTTTCTTCTCTTGCATTAACACAGCACCGAGACCTTGCAAGGAAGCATCACAGAAAACTTCGAATGGCTTGGATTCATCATGAGGAGTCAAGACAGGAGCTGTAACTAGCTTCTCTTTGAGGGTATTGAAAGCGACATCACACTCAGGCGTCCAGACATACTTGACATGCTTCTAGAGGAGGTTGGAAAGAGGCTTTGCAATCTTGGAGAAGTTCTCAACGAATCTCCGCAATAGCTTGCAAGACCGAGAAAATCATGGAGTCGCTTGACATTCGAGGAGGTTCCCAATTCACAATTGAAGACACCTTCTCGGATTAACAGCGATGCCCTTGGCTGAGATGATATGACCAAGATAAAGAACTTCATCAAGCCGTAACTCACATTTGGAAAACTTCGATAGAATTGATGTTCTCTCGAGCTTGTCGAGCACCAATCGCAAATGTTTGGCATGATCCTGCTTGTTCTTGGAGAAGACCAAAATATCATCGAGATACACCAAGACGAAATCATTGGTGTAGGGGTTGAAGATAAAGTTCATCATGCGAGAGAAAGTTGGAGGAGCATTGACAAGGCCGAAAGACATGACAGTATATTCATAAGAACCATAGCTTGTTCTCAATGTCGCCTTGGGAATATCTTGTTCACGAATGCGAATCTGATGATAACCCATACGGAGGTCAAGCTTGGAGAATACTTTAGCACCTTTGAGTTGCTCGAATAGCTCATTGATGTTGGGAAGTGGATACTTGTTCTTGATTGTCTTCTTATTCAATGGACGGTAATCAACACAAAGTCGGTCCGTGCCATCCTTCTTCCGACAAAAGAACTCCACATCCCCATGGAGATGAACTCACCGATCAAACCCAGACGCTCTTGTTCATCGAGCTGCTTCTTCAATTCTTTCAGCTCCTTGGGACCAAGCTTGTAAGGACGCTTGCAAACGGGTTCAGGGCCAGGCTCAAGATCAATAACGAATTCGACTGGCCGATGAGGAGGCATACCCTAAGCTCTTCCGAAAGACATCTTGGTACTCACAAACGATCGAATTTGAGAGATAGCATTCAACTCGCCCTTCTCATTGAGAGAAAACAACCAATGGTTTCATCACGAAAGCGCATAGATGATAACATCCTCGTAAGGGTGTGTCAATTGAATTTCCTGGCAGCACAATCAAGTCGAGCCTTGTGCCGAGAAAGCCACCCATCCCAAGAATAAGATCAATATCGAGTCACCAAGGACAATTGGAGAAGACAGAAATCTATAGTCGCCCATCTTGATAGAGACATCCCGAACCATGGAGCTTGCGCTCATGAATTTACCCGGAGAGACAACTGATAACGGTCTAGGCAAATCTTGAAAAAACATCTCATGCTTGGATGAAAAAGGTCTTGAGATGAAACTATGCGATGCACCAAATCAAATAAGACTTTTGCAGAATATCATTAATCGAGAGATTACCCATTATCACATCTCAAGAATCCTTCCGCTTGCGCTGCATTCATCATGTTCACCTTTGCGCACTTGGGATTATGCTTGACCACCGCATTGCTTGAAGACCTCACAGAGGAGGAGGAGGAAGGCGCTTTTGGTTATGGCATTTGTTCGCATAGTGACCTTCTCGCTGGCACTTGTTGCGTGTCACCTCCGAGAGCGGACGGTGATAAGGAGCATTTGACTTTGGAGCTTGAGGCTGAGTCTTGTTCTCGTAGCTTGGGTTGGGTGGGTGGGAAGATCCACGACCACCGAAGTTCTTCTCACGATAAGGCCGACGAACGGAGGAGGAGGAAGGTAGAACTTTTGCTGCTTTGTCGCCACTTGAGAGGAAGAAGAAGACCGAATCGCATCCCCGATTCTCTTCTTTGAAGCCTCACACTTGAGCTGAGCACCTTCTAGCTTGAGTGCCATATTATAGAATTGATCAAACCGAGTAGGCTCGTAAAGAACAAGAGATAACTGCAGATCCTCTCTAAGGCCACCTCTGAATCGATAGATCATACTTTTCTCATCGAGAACGCCTTGTTTAGCTTAATCGAGCAAGTTTCAAATCAGATGTTGTATTCAGACATCGACATGCTTCCTTGCTTGAGATTGCGGAACTCCTCACGCTTGCTCTCAACAACACCGGTAGGAATATGGTGAGCTTTAAAGTCCCGGCAAATCAGTCCAAGTAATCACCGACCACCTCTAGAATCCTTGTATTGCTTTGGAACCAATCACCGCTGATCCTTGAGCTGAAAAGACGCGAACTTGACATAGTCCTCGTGTCCGACATTGCTGCATTCAAGTGCTTGTTGATATCCACGAGCCAATCGTCGGCGTCTGTGGCCTCGCACAAGAATCGAAAGACTTTGGCTGGTTGGCAAGGAACTGGTTGAGTGTAGGAAATCGTGGTGATGATAGAACTGCCCTTGACCTTGATTCCTTGGTTGCCTTGGCCTTGGTTACGCTCTTGCATCACCGGATCAACAATCGAAGTTGGCGCTAGTGGTTGCCATCAAAGTTTGCCATGCCTCCGGAGGCGGAGGTGGAGGTGGAGGGTTCGCTGACTCCCATCACTGCGTCCGGATTCGACGCTTGGCGGAGCCATCTCAAGAGGGTGACATCCGTTAGCATGTTGATAGACAGATAGACAAGTTGAATCAACGGATAGAAATTGCAACATATAGTCTTCACAATAAACATTCAACAGGATGAACGAATGAATTCCAAAGTAAACATCATGTCCATAAAGGTGAGAAGCCACTTGATAAGAGATATTGATGAATGAAAATAAAAACAAGGTATGAATGGAACAAATAAGTGGTAAGGATTACCCAATCACAAACCAAATATCTGCGGAAGAAAATGCTAGAGCTACTTGAATCCCACCTATAAACTCCCCGAAACTCTCCTGTTATGCAATCAGTGTTGGGGATACAGGGGAGCAATATATATATCTCACCCAAGCTAACAATCCCTACATCCAGCTGTATCCATCCTTCAACACATAACCAAGAAACCTTCGGAAATCGTGTACCTCAACCTTCGAAAAGCATCCGTTATACGAGTCATGGCAATACTCCCGTACTCACCACAAGATCGGGTTAGCGGGTTATCTCACCAACCGATCGCATAAAAGAGTTTTTCGATGTCGGCGTATTAAACTCGGTATTCCAGAATCGCAACGATAAAATTATGACGACAACACCTCGGAGCTCAACTCCCGGGACCGCCACAACCCCTAAATGTCGAGGCAACCAAGACAATGTTGTCATCATAAAACCATCGAACGATTCTAAGATACCCGCGTGATCCTAAAAATTTTTTAGTGAAATTTGAGAAGAGAAGAGTCAAAACTCTCGTCGCCAGATACCTCACCGTAAGGTCAAGGGACTGGGAGTAAAAAGAATTCCTAAACTCTCCGATATATATAATCCTAAATGACTCAAAACATTTTTCTAGACACAACTCGCCACTAAAAACGATCAAGCAAAGGGGCTCCTAAGGTCGGGATGGCTCGATTACCAACTTGTAACGCCTCGATGCGGCTATAGCTCCCACGTGTCGAAGCACGACTTAGAGGCATAACCGCATTGAAAGCAATGTCGCAAGTGAGGTAATCTTTGCACAATCCATGTAATACATAAGGGAAAAGGTACATAGTTGGCTTACAGTCGCCACTTCACACAATTACATGAATAAAGCATTACATCATCCAGATACAATCAAGGTCCGACTACGGAACCAAAATAAAAGAAGAAAACCCCACATGCGGCAAAGATCCCCGATCGCCCCAACTGGGCTCCACTACTAATCGTCCGGAAAGGAAACATAGTATCGACCAAGGGCCTCATCATATTCCCACTTTAGCTCGGTTCGCCATCAGCGCCGCATCACCGTACTGATCTGTTTTGGTAGAATCATGAGCCACAGGGACTCAAAGAATCTCACACCCGCGAGATCAAGACTATTTAAGCTTAAGGGAAGGCTGGTGTCAAAAGGAGGAGCTGCTGCAAGCGACTAGCATATATGGTGGCTACTTCAAAAAAGAGAGCGAGAAGAGAAGCAAGGCGCGGTCGTGAAGCTATTAGCGATCAAGAAGTGATCCCGACTACTTACGCCAAGCATAACTCCAACACCGTGTTCACTTCCGGACTCCGCGAGAAGAGATCATCACGGTTACATACACGGTTGATGTATTTTAATAAAGGTCAACTTCGGTTTTCTACAACCGACATTAAAAATTCCCATCTGCCTCATAACCGCGGGCACGGCTTTGAAAGATAATACCTGCAGGGTGTCCCAACTTAGCCCATAACAAGCTCTCACGGTCAACGAAGGAATAAACCTTCACCCAAGACACTCCGATCGACTCGGTATCCCGTACATCAAGACATTTCGACAATGGTAAAACTAAACCAGCAAGACCTCCTCACTGTCCGACAAATCCCGATAGGAGCTGCACATATCTCGCTCTCGTGGCACACCGGATGAGCCAGACGTCGGGTTGGCATAGACCTGGTTGCCCAAGGGCGCCGGACATCGCTTCGAGTTGGACCAACACTCACGACGAGCATCGCCCGGGGCTAAAATAAAGATGACCCTCGGCTCGCGAAACCCAAGGGAAAAGGGGTATAGGTGGCAAATGGTAAAACCAAGGTTGGGCCTTGCTGGAGGAGTTTTATTCAAAGCGAACTGTCTAGGGGTCCCATCAATCACCCGACCGTAAGGAACGCAAAATCAAGGAACATAACACCGGTATGACGGAAACTAGGGTGGCAAGAGTGGAACAAAACACCAGGCATAAGGCCGAGCCTTCCACCCTTTACCAAGTATATAGGTGCATTAATTAAAACAATAGATATTGTGATATCCCAAAATATCCGTGTTCCTACAAGGAACAAACTTCATCTTCACCTGCAACTAGCAACGTTATAAGAGGGGCTGAGCAAAGCGGTAACATAGCCAATCAACGGTTTGCTAGGACATGGATGGTTAGAGGTTGACATGGCAATATGGGTGGCATGATATAGCAAGTGGTGGGTATCGCAGCATAGGCATAGCAAAAGAGCGAGCATCTAGCAAGCAAAGATAGAAGTGATATCGAAGGTATGGTCATCTTGCCTGTAAGGTTCTCAGAGTTGTCGAAGGCTTGATCTTCGTAGGCGTTCTCAACAGGCTCCTCGTTCACGTACTCGTCTCCCGGCTCTACCCAAAGCAAGAACACAAGCAACGGAACCACAATCAAACAAGGAACATATGCACAAGCAATATGATGCAAAACATGACATGCGATGCGAGATGTGATATGCAATGCATATGTATGCTCCGGAAGGAAAATGATGAACTGGCATCAACTTGGCAAACCAAGTATGCCGCTGAAAGATGGAGTGATTTCGGTTGAAATCGATATAAAGATCACCGAATCGGATGCACGGTTAGCAAATGACAAGCAAAACAAGAATGACGCAAAACTGCGTTTAACAGCCCGATGCTACTTAGCACGCAACACGAAACTATGCTACAGCACCCCAACATAAAAACAAAGCATATGGCAACGAACTACAGGAGATGCTTAACAAAAGAGGAGCACTGAGCTATGGCTAAATCACATCATAACGTGTTCAAACAAGCATGGAGAAAGTGCTCAAAATATCAGGTTCACAGACTTAGTGAAAATACTAACATACCAGGAATTAACATCAGGAAGGCATGTTTAGAGCAAGCAAACAACATGCTACTGGAACTTATAATAGCAAAGCAAGGCATGACATGATTCTACTCAAATCCTATTTCAATAGTCCCTTACTGACCATAAGCCAAAAAGGACCTTAAGAAATGATGGCATCCATGTAAACATTGCAAGTTTTATTACAGATTTCAGACTTAGTGAAATATCAGGACATGGCAAAAACAGATTCCACATGGCATGTTCGTGAGCTCGATGCACTCACTACAGAGCACCTCATGATAAACTAAGCATACACCCATCAAGAAGACATGGCATAGGAGCTATACATGGCAAGAACAACATCATAGCATACACGGATCAACTACACCGACCTCGTGAAAATTGAATCTCACGCAAACAGTCTGCCAGGAAACATTTTCAAGCAAAAGTAGAGCACGAAAATGACATGCTAGACTACTCCATAAATACCAACAAAGGCATGGATGGATAGAGCACAACCATATTTCCAAAACACCCTTACTGATCATGCTCAAAAAGGGCATAGATCTCTCTGAAACAACATGAACATATGGCATAAAATTATCAGCAGGACAAGACTTAGTGAAATCACTAAGTTCCTGAAATCAGTAACATCATCATCCCTACTTTGCATGCTTGTTCTAGTCAACACATAGCTCACAAAAATACATGGAAAACACCCCTGGAAAGATGGCATGGCAATGTTCAACTTACATGTAGGACTCAAGTTCATAGGGTGCACACATAATTCATGGCAAAAATGACAAAAGAGCTCGAACTGATAAGATTCTGAATCTAACGATCTGAAGCTATCTTCCAACAGCATTTCGGGCACCAAGATGAGCTCAAATGCAAATGATGCAATGGAATGAAATGATGTACTCTTCGAGACGAACAATTTGACATATTATACGCCCAAAACGGAGCCACAGTTGCGGAGATGTGATGCGTTGAAAAATGCCCGAAATAATTCACAGACAATACTTAGTGAATTTGGGGGGAAGAAGTCAACCGTGGGTCAGATCTGGATCGGGCGCGATTCGAGGTCGCCGGAGTTCGTCGCCGGAGGAGACGCCGGCGGGGTCGGGGTGGCCGGGATCCGGCGAGGCCGAGGGCGGAGGAGGAGGCGGCGGCGGCGGCGGACGAGGCGGCGCGGCAGCGGGCGGCGGCGCGGCTCGGGCGGCAATGGAGGCGACGCGGCGGCGGTGGTTGCCGGCAAGGCGCGGGCGGGCGGCGGGAGCAGGAGCGGGCGGCGGCGGCGCTGGCGCGATCATGGGCGCGCTCGGGCGGCGGCGGCGAAGGCTGGCGCGGCGGATCACGGGCGGCGGCGGGCGGCGGCGGCGGCGGCGGCGGCGGGCGGCGGCGGCGGCGGCAAGGCAATGCGGCGGGCGACGCCGGGCAGCGGCGGAGGCGCAAGGCGCGGGCGGAGCAGCGCGGCGCCGGCGGGTCATGGGCCGGCGATGGCCGAGCGGCGGCGGCGGCGGCGGCGGCGCGCCCACGCGGCAAGCGCGAGCGTCACGGCACGGCGGCGGACGCTGTCGCGCCGTCCGGGACGTGTCCGGCGGGAGAGGAGCGAGCTAGGGTTTCATCCGATTTTGGGAGGATCTATATATAGGCATAGGGGAGCTAGGAGAGTCCAAATGGGTGTAGTTTTACCACACGATCGTGATCGAACGACCGAGGGCATGGAAGGGAGTTAGATGGGTTATTGGGCTGTTTTGGAGGGTGTTGGGCTGCAACTTAACAGAGGCCTTTGCGAGGGTGGTTAACCGTTGAGTACCAAACGAACTCCAAATGACCCGAACTTGACAGTGGTCTACCGTGCTATACCAGGCCACTTGGCAAGGCTCGGTCCATTCCGAGAATGTTCAACACCGCACACGGAAAAATGTAAAAGGAGACGCCGGGAACATAGGAGTGCCGGATTGCAAAACGGACAACGGGAATATGCTCGGAATCATGAGACGAACACGTATGCAAATGAGATGCACATGATGACATGATATGAGATGCATGACATGGACAAAATGCAAAACGAAAACAAAACCCAACCACGGAGGGAATATCATAGCACATATCCGAAAAATGACAAGAGTTGGAGTTACAAATATGGAAAGATACATCCGGGGTGTTACACACTTCACGGTGGTGAATCCATCGCCGTGGCAGACGGAGACGCAAGGGCGGGAGCTTTTGGGGTCGACGGCGACGGGCATTAAATGCCCTTGTCCCCCACTGTCAAAGTAGGTAGAAACCACTGTTCAAGCACTGTAGCTCCACTGTTCCCGCACTGTTCCAACTACCACCTCTTTTACATTTTTACCCTTTCCTCCTACGTTGACACCTGTCGGTGACCCCTTACACTATAAAAGGAGGCCCATGCACAACGTGGAGGGGGTTCGAATCCTTCGCAACTCCCACGCTCGGTGTAGCTGCTACTGTAGCTCTTCAAGCTCCCGAGCACAATACAACACAAAGCAGCAGTGGGAGTTTTATCTCTCGGAGAGCTCCGGCTGGGTAAAATCCGCCGCGCATCGCCGATCTGCTCTCTGTGCTCCCTCCGCCTCGCATCAAGATGCATAAGGGCCCCGCCCCATAGGTGTTCGTGGCGGCGATCCTCCCGACATAGGAATTGGATACCGACGATCAATCTCGGGCAAGTAACATACCGATGACAAAGGGAACAACGTATGTTGTTATGCGGTCCGATCGATAAAGATCTTCAGAGAATATGTAGGAACCAATATGGGCATCCAGGTCCCGCTATTGGTTATTGACCGAGACGGTCTCGGTCATGTCTACATTGTTCTCGAACCGTAGGGTCCGCACGCTTAAGGTTTCGATGATGCTTATATTATGAGTTTATGCATTTTGATGTACCAAGTTTGTTCGAGTCCGGATGTGATCACGGACATGACGAGGAGTCTCAAATGGTCGAGACATAAAGATTGATATATTGGGCGACTATATTCGACACCGGAAAGGTTCCTAAGTTTCCGGAGAAAATCGGAGTGCCGGGTTACCGGAACCCCGGGAGAGTTAATGGGCCACATGGGCCAAGAGGGAAGAGAGAGGCGGCCAGGGTGGGCCGCCTCTCTCCTCCAGTCCAATTGGACTAGGAGGGGGCGCCCCCTTCCTTTCCCCTCTCCCCTTCCTTCCCTCCTAGTAGGAGTAGGAAAGGGGAATCCTACTCCTACTAGGAGGAGGATTCCTCCTCCTTGGCGCCCCAAAGGGGCGGCCGGCCTCCCCCTCCTCCTTTATATACGGGGTAGGGGGCACCCTAGACACACAAGTTGATCATTGATCGTTCCTTAGCCGTGTCGGTGCCCCCTCCACGATATTCCACCTCGATCATATTGTTGCGGTGCTTAGGCGAAGCCTGCGACGAAGAACATCAAGATCGCCACCACATCGTCGTCTTGACGGAACTCCCCTCGGAGCCTCTACTTGGATTGGAGATCGAGGGTGCGCCATCGAGCTGACGCGTGTCAAGAACTCGGAGGTGTCGGAGTAACGGTGCTTGGATCGATTGGACCGGGAGGACGTACGACTACTTCCTCTACGTTGTGTCAACGCTTCCGCTTCGATCTACGAGGGTACGTAGACAGCACTCTCCCCTCGTTGCTATGCATCACCATGATCTTGCGTGTGCGTAGGAATTTTTTTGAAATTACTACGTTCCCCAACAGGACTCCGGTTGTGCTTTTCTTGTAAAGCTCTCCCTCATGTCCCTTATAGGCTTTAGATCGCCACACTATGCAGCGGGCCTCGTTTTGGTCCTCGGGAAGTTCCTGCCTGGTTAGGTAGGCTAGGAATGGTTCCGTCCACGGGGCAATGACTGCCATTATTACGTGGGTTGAGGATGTTACTTCGTTGGCCGAACCGTCAATTGTGTCAGAATGTTCGGTGTCGGGCAGTGCGGTTGGGTCCGGATTATTATTTCCAGATTCCCCCTCCCATAGTACAGATGGCTTGAATAGCCTCTCTAGGAAGATGTTGGGAGGGACGGCATCGCGCTTTGCGCCCATGCGTGCCAATACGTCTGCTGCCTGGTTGTTATCCCGGGCTATATGGTGAAATTCGAGCCCCTCAAACCGAGCTGACATTTTTAGGACGGCGTTGCGATAAGCTGCCATTTTCGGATCCTTGGCATCAAAGTCTCCATTTATTTGGGATATCGCGAGGTTCGAGTTCCCGCACACCTCTAGGCGTTGAATGCCCATGGAGACTGCCATCCGGAGGCCATGTAGAAGGGCCTCGTATTCGGCTGCGTTGTTGGAGTCCGTATACATTATCTGGAGTACGTATTGAACCGTATCTCCGGTAGGGGATGTCAGAACGACGCCAGCCCCCAGACTAGCCAACATTTTGGAGCCGTCGAAGTGCATGATCCAGTTGGAATATGCGCCGTACTCTTTAGGGAGTTCGGCTTCAGTCCATTCGGTGACGAAGTTGGCCAAAACTTGTGACTTAATAGCTCGCCGTGGCTTATAGGTTATGTCGAACGGGAGGAGCTCAATGGCCCATTTGGCAATCCGGCCCGTCGCGTCGCGGTTGTTTATAATGTCATTAAGAGGTACTTTGGAGGCTACTGTTATCGAACACTCTTGAAAGTAGTGTCACAGCTTCCGGGATGCCATGAACACCGCGTACGCTATCTTCTGGTAATGCGGGTATCGTGACCTGCATGGAGTTAGGACCGTGGACACGTAGTAAACTGGTTTTTGAAGGGGGAACTTGTGTCCGTCCGTTTCTCGTTCGACAACGAGCACCGCGCTCACCACTTGATGAGTTTCCGCGATATATAATAGCATTGGTTCGCCTATGTTGGGCGCGGCCAGGACCGGATTTGTTGGCAATATGGCTTTTATATCTTTGAGTTCGGCCGTGGCGGCATCCGTCCACTCAAAGTGTTCGGTGCGTCGGAGGAGGCGATAAAGGGGTAATGCCTTTTCTCCTAAACGGGAGATAAAGCGGCTTAAAGCCGCCACGCATCCCGTCAATTTTTGTATTTGTTTGAGGTCCTTTGGGATATCCAATTGTGACAGAGCTCGGATCTTTGCTGGGTTTGCTTCAATTCCTCTACCAGATACAATGAAGCCCAAAAGCTTTCCGGCTGGTACGCCGAAACACATTTTTCCGGGTTAAGCTTAATTTCATATGTTCGGAGATTATCGAATGTGAGCCTCAAATCGTCTACTAGAGTTTCGACGTGCTTGGTTTTGACGACCACATCGTCTACGTATGCCTCCACTGTTTTGCCGATCTGGTTTGCCAGACATGTCTGAATCATGCGCTGATATGTTGCGCCGGCGTTTTTGAGCCCAAAGGGCATTGTGTTGAAGCAGAATGGGCCGTATGGGGTGATGAATGCCGTTGCGGCCTGGTCGGGCTCTGCCATCTTAATTTGGTGGTAGCCGGAGTATGCGTCGAGGAAACACAATGAATCGTGTCCTGCGGTAGCGTCGATAATTTGATCGATGCGGGGGAGGGGAAGGGATCCTTTGGGCAAGCCTTGTTGAGGTCCTTAAAATCGACGCATAGGCGCCAGGATTTGTCCTTCTTTGGTACCATCACCAGGTTTGCTAGCCAGTCCAGATGTTTTATATCTCTGATGAATCCGGCCTCCAATAATTTGGCTAGCTCCTCTCCCATGGCTTTGTCTCTTGGGTTCGGGAAACGCCAAGAGCCTGTTTGATCGGCTTGAATCCTTTTAGGATGTTTAGGCTGTGCTCGGCCAGCCGGCGGGATTCTGGCATGTCGAAGGTGCCGAGCAAAGATGTCCTGGCCACAGGAATTCCTGTAGTGCGGCGTCCACATCAGGGTTTAATTGTGTCCCAATGGAGGCCGTTTTTGTAGGGTCCGTTGGATGAACTTGGAATTTGACTATTTCGCCCGCTGATTTAAAGGAGGTGGACTTGGATCTCTTATCGAGTATCACGTCGTCCCTATTCACTATGGAGCGCAGCGCAGTGAGTTCCTCGGCCGCTAGGGCTTGGGATAGTGTCTCAAGGGCCAGTGCGACTGTCTTGTTTTCGGCGCGGAGTGCTATGTCCGGGTCACTAGCAAGATGTAACGCCCTCGATGCGGCTATATCTCCCACGTGTCGAAGCACGACTTAGAGGCATAACCGCATTGAAAGCAATGTCGCAAGTGAGGTAATCTTCACACAACCCAAGTAATACATAAGGGAAAGAGATACATAGTTGGCTTACAATCGCCACTTCACACAAATAAATGAATAAAGCATTACATCATCGATACAATCAAGGTCCGACTACGGAACCAAAATAAAAGAAGAACCCCAAATCGACAAAACGGTCCCCGATCGACCCCAACTGGGCTCCACTCTTGATCAACTAGAACGAAACAACACAAAGGGGCAAGATCATCATCGAGCTCCTCCTTGAGCTTGATTGCGCCACCGCTTCGATAACTTAGGCACCGCAAACTGGTTTTGGAAGTATCCGGTGAGCCACGAGGACTCAAAGAATCTCACACCCGCGAGATCAAGACTATTTAAGCTTATGGGTAAGGTAAAGTCATCGGTGGAGCTGCAGCAAGCGACTAGCATATACGGAGGCTAACATACGCAAATGAGAGCGAGAAGAGAAAGCAAAGCACGGTCGACAAAAGTATGATCAAGAAGTGATCCTATAGCAACTCGTCAAGCATAACTCCAACATCGTGTTCACTTCCCGGACTCACGGAAAGAGACCATCACGGTAACACACACGGTTGATGTATTTTAATTAAGGTCAACTTCAGGTTTTCTACAACCGACATTAACAAATTCCCATCTGCCACATAACATGCGGCACGGCTCTCGAAAGTTTATACCTGCAGGGTGTCCCAACTTAGCCCATGACAAGCTCTCGCGATCATCGAAGGAATAGACCTTCACCCGAGACACTCCGATCGGACTCGGTATCCCGTACATCAAGACATTTCGACAATGGTAAAACAAGACCATCAAAGCCTCCCGTGCGTCCGACATCCCGATAGTAGCCGCGTATCTCGTCTCGAGCCACGACCGGATGAGCACTACGTCAACTAGAACCAGCCCTCAAGTTTCCCGAGGTGGCGCCGCAAGTGGCTCTAGTTTGGACCAACACTTAGACAAGCATTGGCCGGGGCTAAAATAAAGATGACCCCGGGATGCGCGACTCCCAAGGGAAAAGTAGGTGGTGGTGAGGCAAATGGTAAAGGCAATGTTGGGCCTTGCTGGACAAGTTTTATTCAAAGCGAACTGTCGGGGGGTCCCATAAATCACCCGACCGCGTTAGGGACGCAAAATCCGGGAACATAACACGGTATGACGGAAACTAGGGCGGCAAGAGTGGAACAAAACACTGGGCATAAGGCCGAGCCTTCCACCCTTTACCAAGTATATAGATGCATTAATAATATAAGAGATATTGTGATATCCCAACATAAACCCTGTCCACCATGGAGAAATCTTCAACTTCACCTGCAACTAGCAACGCTATAAGAGGGGCTGAGCAAAAGCGGTAACATAGCCAAACAACGGTTTGCATAGGAAAGGTGTCAAAGGTTAGGGGTTTGACATGGCAATTTGGGAGGCTGACAAGCAACTGGTAGGCATCGTAGCATTGGCATAGCAAAAGAGCGAGCAAACTAGCATAGCAAAGATAGTAGTGATTTCGAGGGTATGGTCATCTTGCCTGCAAGGTTCTCAGAGTTGTCGAAGACTTGATCCTCGTAGGCGTTCTCAACAGGTTCCTCGTTCACGTACTCGTCTCCCGCCTCTACTCAAAGCAAGAACACAAGCAACGGAACCACAATCAAACAAGGAACATATGCACAAGCAATATGATGCAATACATGACATGCTATGCGAGATGTGACATGCTATGCATATGTATGCTCCGGAAGGAAAATGATGAACCGGGCATCAACTTGGCAAACCAAGTATGCCGCTGGAAAGATGAGATGATTTCGGTTGAAAACGATATAAAGATCACCGGAATCGGATGCACGGTTTGCAAATGACAAGCAAAACAAGAATGACGCAAATCTGCGTTTAACAGCCCGATGCTACTTAGCACGCAACACGAAACTATGCTACAGCACCCCAACATGCAAACAAAGCATATGGCAACGAACTACAGGAGATGCTTAACAAAAGAGGAACACTGAGCTACGGCTAAATCACATCATAACATGTTCAAACAAGCATGGAGAAAGTGCTCAAAATATCAGGTTCACAGACTTAGTGAAAATACCAACATACCAGGAATTAACATCAGGAAGGCATGTTTAGAGCAAGCAAACAACATGCTACAGGAACTTATAATAGCAAAGCAAGGCATGACATGATTCTACTCAAAGCATATATCAATAGTCCCTTACTGACCATAAGCCAAAAAGGACTCTAAGAAATGATGGCACCCATGTAAACATAGCAAGTTTTATTACAGATTTCAGACTTAGTGAAATATCAGGACATGGCAAAAACAGATTCAACATGGCATGTTAAGTGAGCTCGAACCACTCACTACAGAGCAATACATGGCATGGCAAGGCAACCAACAGTAAGAAGGCATGATTATGAAGCTAAGCATGGCAAGAGCAAGGTCATAGCATACACGGATCAACTACAACAACCTCGTGAAAATTGAATCTCATGCAAACAATCTGCCAGGAAACATTTTCAAGCAACTTTGGAGCAAGAAATGAACATGTTCCAGCAGGCTATAATAGCAACCAAAGGCATGAATGGATAGAGCAAGACATGTATATCAAAACATGTTTATAGAGCATCTCCAGATTATGCATAGATTGATTACTAGAAGCATGTTAACATGGCATCAAATTATAACAGAATCTGCCAGGAAAACAACAACAGCAACTACCCTACTTTACAAGCTCAATGCACTCAGCACACAACTCACAAAAATACAAGGTCAACACCTCTGGAAAGATGGCATGTCCTAGTCCAACATTCATGTAGAGCTCAAGTTCATAGGGTGCACACATAATTCATGGCAAAAATGACAAAAGAGCTCGGACCGATAAAATTCTGGAACTAACGATCTGAAGCCATCTTCCAACAGCATTTCGGGCATCAAGATGAACTCAAATGAAAATGATGCAATGGAATGAAATGATGTACTCGTCGAGGCGAACAATTTGACATATTATACGCACGAAACGGAGCTACGGATGCAGAGATGTGATGCGATGAAAATGCATGAAAATAATCACAGATCTGGGGACTTAGTGGATTTTCACCTCCGCGGAAAAAATGGACGGGGACGTTCTGGGACGAGGGGATCCAGGACGGGGCGCCGTTTGGTTCATCTCCCGGTGGATCTGGTCCCGATCCAGATCCGCCGGAGTTCTCGCCGGAGATGGCGGCGGTGGTGGCCGGAGAGGCGCCGAGGGCGGATCCGGCCGGGAGGCGGCGGCGGGCGCGGCCGCTGTCGGCGAGAGCGGGCGCTGCCGGCGAGGTCCGGAATGGCGGCGGGCGAAGGAGAGGGCGGCGGCGGCGGCGAGCACGGCGGAGAAGCCGGCGGCGGCGAAGACGCTACGGCGGCGGGCGGGCGCGGAATGTGAGCGCCGGTAGCGGCGCAGGCAATGGCCGGGCGCGGCGCGACGGGCCGGGAGGCGGCGGTGTGGCGGGAGTAAAGGGGCGGCGGCAGCCGGCGGGCGAGGCGGCGAGGCGCTGGTCACGGAGGCGGCGGCGGGCGGCGGGAACCGACGCAAGGCGGCGGATGCCGGCGGCGGAGAAGCGGCGGCGCGCAGGCTCATGTGGCCCTTGGCATGGCTGCCGCGGTCAGGCGAGGCGAAGAGCCACGGGCGCGATGCCACGCTCCTCGCGGCGGCGGCGTGACGTGTCGGCCGCCATTGGCCGCGCGACGTGGCTGAGGCGGGTGGACGTGTCCGGCCACCGGCGATATGTCCGGTGGCGTAGGGAAGAGGCTAGGGTTCATCTGCGAAAAATCCGGGAGGACACATATTTATAGGTAGAGGAGCTAGGAGAGTCCAAATGAGGAGCGGTTTTGACCCGATCGTGATCGAACGACCGAGAGCATGGAGGGAGTTTGGTGGGTTTTGGGCCACTTTGGAAAGGGTGTTGGGCTGCAACAAAAGAGGCTTTACGGTTACCTGGTTAACCGTTGGAGTACCAAACGACCTCCAAATGGCACGAAACTTGACAGGCGGTCTACCCGTGCTATACCAAGGCCGCTTGGCAAACCTCGGGCCATTCCGAGAACGTTTAACACCCGCACACGAAAAGAGAGAAGAGGGGACACCGGGGGACATAGGAGTGCCGGATTGCAAAACGGACAACGGGGAAAAGGCTCGGATGCATGAGACGAACATGAATGCAAAATGAAATGCACATGATGACATGATAAAATGCAAATGATGACATGGCAAAGTGCAACACGCAAGCACATGACATGGCAACAACGGCAACTAACTGGCGGACACCTGGCGCACAGAATCCGGGGCGTTACACAAGAGTGATGATTCCGTTGGGCCTGGGCATTTTGAGCTTCATGTACCCGTAATGGGGTATAGCTTGAAAAATTGTGAATGCCTCTCGCCCTAATAAAGCGTGATATCCGCTGCTGAACGGGGCCACTTGGAACGTGACATCCTCGGACCTATAATTATCCAGCATGCCGAACACCACATCTAGTGTGAATTTTCCTGTACAGCATGCTTCCCGACTAGGGATTATTCATCTAAAGGTTGTGCTGCTTCGCTCAATGCGGCTCCAGTCTATTTCCATTTTTCTGAGGGTTTCCTCGTAAATGAGGTTCAATCCGCTGCCACCGTCCATGAGTACCTTGGTAGGGCGAAAGTCGTCCACTATTGGACTGAGGATCAATGCGGCTGGTGCTCGGGCTGTTCGGAATTTAGGTTCGTCACTGGCATTAAAGGTAATTGCCGTGTCACTCCATGGGTTTATTGTTGCTACTTGGTAGACTTCGGCAAGGCTGCGGAGTGTTCGTTTCCGCATATTATTTGATGCGAAAGTCTCAAGATCGCATAATACCGTCTTGGTGTCCTTGGGCTGGTGCTCTGGAGTTAGAAGCTCTTCGCCACTTTTGGCCACCTGTCGTAGTATCCAACATGCTCTAAGGCTATGAGTTGGAGTGGCGCCCTCTGTACTATGAATTTTGCAGGGTCCATTGAGCCATCCTTCCAATACGGTTCATGCCCTATAGAGGGTTTTTGCTTTTTGGTATTTAACCCAGGTGCCTGGCGATGACACACCCTTTTATTTTGGACTAGGATTGTATTTAGGACCGGATTGTCCCAAAAATTAATTTCGGTTTTCCAGGCGCTTTCCATCGCACAGTACTTTCGTACTATGGACGCTAAGTCAGTGAAGCGTGTGATTTCATGACGACTTATGGCGTTGAGGATTCCCTTGTCCGTGCAATTATTGCAGAAGAATGAAATTGCGTCCTCCTCACGGCAATCCTTTATCCTGTTTATGACCAGGAGGAATCTGGCCCAGTAATGGTGTACTGTTTCTGCGGGCTCTTGCCGGATTTGGGATAGATCGCTTGTGTTTGGGTGGGCGGGTGGAATTAAATTCGGAACCCCGTCCGATCTAAAACTTCAGGGGCTAAGAAGTTTCCGAACTTGGAAGCTTGGGTTCTTGGATGTTGTCCAATGAATCTAGCCCGCTTCCTGACTTTAGATTCAGGGCTTGAGTGACATCCTCCTCCGCGAATCCGCATGGAGGATCGGGAATCCGGACATAGCTAGTCCTTAAGATAGAAGAAGGGTCGCCGCATTGTTTCTCTACCACAGCAATGTGGTGGGTAACCTGGGGAGAGTTAATCTCTCTAAGATCGGGTTTAAGCCCAATCTAATCGTAGTCTGTAGCGATTCCCAGGGCGGCGATGCGATCCAAGAGCTCGTTTAAGGAAGAGAGCTCCATCAGATCTAACTGCTCGGCGAGTTCCGAGTTAACGTGGAGATTGCTTTCGATGATCCGAGAAGTCATCGTCGGTGCGGCGGCCGAACAGGCGGTCATAAGGAAGCGCCTATCCGGAGAGTTTGGCCGATAGCCAAAGCTCCTTTAGCCACAGTGCCGTCTCTAAAGACGGGACGGGGCATCCTTCGTGATGGCGACGGCACAGAGGAACTCTCAATGAAAGCACCAATGTCGGTGTCAAAACCGGTAGATCTCGGGTAGGGGGTCCCGAACTGTGCGTCTAGGCGGATGGTAACAGGAGACAAGGGACACGATGTTTTTACCCAGGTTCGGGCCCTCTCGATGGAGGTAAAACCCTACTCCTGCATGATTGATATTGATGATATGTGTAGTACAAGAGTAAATCTACCACGAGATCAAAGAGGCTAAACCCTATAAGCTAGCCTATGCTATGATTGTTGTTCGTCCTACGGACTAAAACCCTCCGGTTTATATAAGCACCGAAAAGGGTTAGGGTTACACAGAGTCGGTTACAATAGTAGGAGATCTACATATCCGTATCGCCAAGCTTGCCTTCCACGCCAAGGAAAGTCCCATCCGGACACAGGACGAAGTCTTCAATCTTGTATCTTCATAGTCCAGGAGTCCGGCCAAAGGCTATAGTCCGGCCATCCGGACACCCCCTAATTCAGGACTCCTTCACCCGCCGCTTCAACATTCAGTAGTGGAGAGGGGAATCCCCAGTGCCTCTGCTCCAGCTAGTAGTTTAGATCAGGATTTCTTAGTCTCGCAGGCGCGGCGCTCGGATAGACGGTGACACTTCTTCTTCGTGTTTGTTTTTCGGGCTCCGGTCCTCAAATTCATTCGTTCGGACATAGTCAAGGGACCTGCGGGGAAGATTCGTGCATCTCCTTGAGGCGACGAGGTTAGGCTTTCTTGTTGTGTGTATGCGATGACGAGATTTGGTGCTTTAGGTCTATTCAAGGGTTCAGTGGTGATGATTGCGGCTCGAGGGCGCTGGTTCTTAAGGGCACGTGCATGAAGGCTTTTGGGTTATCATCGACAAGGTCAAGCCAACTCCAATAGAGGAGCGGCGACTACATCATGTCGGTGACTCATTTCGGTGGCAGAAGTGGTCTTTCGAAGGTCCATCTACCTCTATGTAGTTTTTATGTTGTTTGAGATGTTTTGTATTTCTAATAAATTTTTATAATAGATCCAGATCTTTTTTTTTGAACATCAGTACAGACACAAGCGCTCATATACACGAGCATACACTCACCCCTATGAACGCACACACGCACACCCTACCCTATGAGCACCTCCGAAAGAATGAGCCGACATATCATCTTGAGATTTACGAAGTCACCATAAGCGCCTCGTCGTCGACGGGAACATCTACTCCCACTGAATGCGCATCGCCGGAAATCCTGAAATAAATCCAGGAATAAATGCGAGCACCAGGATTTGAACCCTGGTGGGCTGGGGATACCACAGTCCCTCTAACCATCCAACCACAGGTTGGTTCGCATAGATCCAGATCTTTTTGATTTGAAGAAAAAGAAAATTGTACACATATTCTGATGTTTACTCTTCTTTTGAGGAACTCATTTTTTTTTTCTCTTGATGAGAGGACTCGGGCCCTATTATTCCGTTGTGTGTTTAAGGTGGGTTTGGGCCCGGTCCAACCGCAACACCGACCCGCGAAAACGCCGCCTGGTTCGCACGCACACGCTCGTCGCGCCGGCGCGCCTCCGCCGCGCTGCGACCTACTGGCGGCGGCTGCGGCGGCTGCTCCGCCCGTCGCCCTCGGCCACGAGCCACCGATGTGGAAGCGCCTCCTGGAGACGACCAAGAAGGTGGCCGCCGCCGCGCCCGAGCTCGCAACCCGGAAGCGCCCCTCCACCAGCCGCAGCCCCGCCGTCTCCCCGGCCACCGCGGTCTCCCCCGCCTCCCTCCTCCGCCTCAAGCAGGCCGCCGCCTCCAAGAAGACCGCCTTGCCCTCCTCCCTCCCCCACGCCCTCGCCAACGGTAACCGACTCCACCCCCACCCCCACCCTCGCTCGCCATTTGCTCCCCACTCACTCGTCTCCCTTCTCTTGCTCAGATGGGGAGGAGGAGGACAACTCCCGTGATTTCACCAAGGAGATCCTGTCCATATTGAACGGTATTCTTATGCAGTCTCTGCTTCAACTGTCACCACACCCAAACCCCCCAAATGCAGCTCTTTCAGTAGCTGTGGAACTGTATCTGCAACAGCGACTTATATGATTAATGTTCAGGTCCTGATGATGCGGAAGAGTCCGGTGCCACGGAGGCGCTGCCGGAGGAGTCCGAAGACGACGTGGACGCCATTGGCAACAAGATACTGGATATGGAGTGGTTTGCAGGGTCGCAGCCGAGTAGCGCAATGATGCACTTGCGGAAGGAGGTGGCGAGGGAGAAGAAGAAGCGCTACATCTTCAAGAACACGGAGAGCCGCCGCTTTACGAGGCTGATGCGGATGTGCGCCGACAAGCTTGGCACCGAGTCTGCGCTCGAGTTCTTCGGGAGGCTGGGGAGGGATACCGGTCCCAAGGAGTTCAATGCATTGATTAGGGTTTGCTTGGAAAAGGCAAGGGCCTGCGGGGACGTTGACTCAGCAGTGGAACATATTTTTCGGGCATATCGGCTTTTTGAGATGATGAAAGATAGGGGGTTTCAGATCGAGGAAGACAGTTACGGGCCATTTCTCTTGTACCTGGTGGATGTGGAGTTGTTGGAGGAATTTGAGATGTTCAGTGCATTTTTTAGGGATGCGAATCCACGGTCCTGCTCCAGGATACCTTATTACGAGATGTTGCTCTTGATTCGAGCTCAAGATGAAGAAATCATTCGAGAACTTTGTCGCTCTGTTGAAGACTGCAGTGAGGAAGCTGATTATTGCATAGCAGGTAATGGCCCAAAATCACAGTCAAAACCTTCTATTTGGGTATTCGTCATAATGAGACAGAGTTGTTTCATCTTATACAGTTTGTAAACTTACATACCATACTCCCTATAGTACCTTAATCAATGCATTGTTTTACAGAAAGCTACATGCTGGCCTTTGCTGAAAGCAACAGAAAGATGGATTTTGTCACGTTCTTGGAATTACTTGACCCAGCAAAAGTTTTAGGGTCGAAGTACATATCCAGTATATTCAAGTATATGGGTAGGCTCAAACTGGAGAACCATGCTGAGAAACTTCTTCAGAAGATGACGTCAAAAGGTGATAAACTGTATGCACATTCTTCCAAATCTAATCAAAGTATTTTGATGGCTATAAGATGAACATTCAACTAATTTTATTGAAAAATCTTTGCATTGTAATAGTTTCTTCATAGTTGAAGGATACAGTGCATTTTCTAGTTTCTGTTTTTGCACTATGCTCATCTCTTATCATTTTGTTTATTTTCTGTTTCAGAATACTCCGATGTAAAAGTTTCATCCTTAATTTTTGACTATGCTGCAAATATACCGAGTATAGAGGTGAGTTATTATTTATGGTAACTGCTGGTAATACATATAGCTTCTAATATACGATGGACTGTTTGCCTAGTGTTCTTCAATCTTGTGCTAAATATATTTACATAATACTTGTGCAACTTATGACATTGCAATAATTACTAAATAAAACAAACCCCCCTGCAATATCTGTACATAATACTTATGCAACTTATGACATTACAATAATCACTAATTTACTACAAAATCATAACTTCATAACTCAAGAAAGCACATATGGTATTGCTGCTACCTTTTTTTTTATCATGGATTTATTAGGGATTCACTGCCCCAAAGAACATGAGTAGCGAAAAACCCAAATGCTATTCTTCGGAGTGGCAAAATAGAAATTCCTTTTTAATTATATGTAGTGGAGATAGGCTGTACTTCTATGATGCACGCTACATGCCTGCAGAAGTGCAGAGCATTGGGTGTAATTACTCTTTGTAGTATACATATTTTTGTGTAATTCAAAAGATCAGTCAACTAAACTTATTTTTAGTAGGAAAGATGAATCAATTTTCAACCGGCATCGCTATCAGAACCATATTTTTTTAACGATCCTTGTTATTGACATGGTGTTTGATATCATGGAAGCAATCACATGTTTATTTATCTTTTATCTATATACCATGTCGGTCATGACTGGTTATCATTTTTTTACCAGAAATGATTGCTTATCAGATTACTATTTGTTGCAAAATTCCTTTGGCTGCCCCATTTTCCTAATATAAGCAGGAAAACATTACTACCTGAGCGAATGAAGCTACTTATCATGTTAACAAAGCCATTTCAGCTAAGCTTCATCGATATAACATCTGTTGGTAATGTATTTTCATGAAGGTTGAAGATGTTATATCAGCGTTTAATAAATGGCAAGAGAAGTTTAAGGTAGCACCTTCTGTTGGTGTATATGACAGGATCATCTCTTTTTGCTGCAGTTCATCGAAGGTATTGGCCAAAATCACTCACTGTTCTATTATAAATCTATTATATTGTTAATATAAGAGGCAAACCAGCCACCATGCTTGTCCACATAGTCTAAATAATCCGCTCTGTTAACATTGAGGATATAAATTATGATGACTGAAATTCAAACTACATCTGTAAATCCGAAGCAAGTCGATTTGTATGGCCAGAGAGCAATCCAACCCGTACTGCATGTGGTGATTTCATAGCCAATGTCATCAATCAACAAGCTCAATTGCTTCGTACATGCTGGGTTTGGATACCAAACCAAATTAGGCAAGCATCATGTGTCCGTCTGACCGGCTCGGTGATGTATCAACAAATCTGTGGTACTAGAAATAACAACTTTTTGGTTTTGTTAAAAGTCGTTTGTGATTTTTCTTATGTCTAAGGGACAGTTCTTTTGGTGGCTTAATAAATAAGCCGCCTCCTATCCAGCTTTTCCCACAAGCCACCTCTGTGATTCATTACAGCTTCTGAACTAGTTATGGGATAACTAATTTAGAAGCATCAACAAATTTAGGGAGCGGCTTATTTTTTAAGCTGGGGAGAGGCAGCTTATTTTTCAAGCCGCCCAAAAGAACTGCTCCTAAGTAGACTGTACTGAGCCGTCGGATGACTTTACGTTAAGATTCACGCTAGATGAGGGAAAATATTTTATCACACCACTAGCACCATCGACTTAGGCATAAGAAAATCTTGGCCAACTTAGATCTAAACATAGCCATTTTTATTAGATAGAGAGTGGGTGCCTATTGCAATGTTTATATTTAGGTTAGATATAAGCATGTTGATCTATTTAAGTTTGTGCCGCTGTCTCCTTAGGCAATGTTTGGTGCTTCTGTCGACTTCAGAAAACATTTTCTTAAGTAGCTGGACATGAAGTGTTGTATAACTGATGCATGCACTAAGCAACATTGGGACCTTACTACTTGTGCCACTTGATATTGCATATGCTATGCTTATGGAGAGATTTTCTTAATGCTGAGCATTTAGATTTTGTGATTCTTGATTTGTCAATGCAATCTTTGTAACTAAGCTGTTTGCGTATTTTGTTTGCAGATCAGCTTAGCTCTTGATGTGGCTGAGTGCCTTTGTAAATCCAATCCCAGTGTGCCGATTGAATTGCTCAATCCAATAATAAATGCCTGTGAGCAAGGCTACGAGCTTCACATGGTAAGTCGTTCTATATGTAGGTGTGGCATGCTGGAGTGTGTTCCTTGTGTTCAAATGAAGTACCAGGGTATGTCTTATAGGTTGCATGAATTTACCATTTTAAGTGCACTGCTCTGTTGTACATGACTGCATATACTTGTAATAACAAGCATATACACCTATTAGAACAACAATTTTCTAGTATAAACACAGTGAACCTATTAACATACTGTTCCTCCCTTACCATTGTTGTAGGATGACTAGCTAATGCTCTTAATCAACTGTTGTGCCACATTTGTTCAAGATGTTGAGGCATAAATTTATTATCAGGAACATTGTTCAACCATGGATGATCAACTGTTGGTAGTCTGACTGAGTGTCTGCCTGACTGGTAGCATTCTCTACTCTAACCATTATTTAGTTATTGTCAAGTGACATCGGTGCTTATTTTGCAGGCTCGTCCGTTATATAATTTGATGAGTCTCTACAAGTTGAAATTGAAACCCGAAACTTTCAGGAGCATGATAAGTTTATGTGTAAAAATGAAAGATGTAAGTCAGGATGGGGATCACCTGCTATTCCTAGACATCAGTTATAGTATGACACTGTTGTTCATTGGTCTTTTCTCCTTCCAGTTTGAAGGTGCTTACACTATACTCACAGATGCAGAAGAATCTGGGGAGACGTCCACCGTAAGCCTGTATAATGTTATTATGGCTGGATATTTTAGAGAGGTGAATTCCTGTTTGCCATGCCTTCATTTTGTTCTCACATACCTATTGCTGACA
Organism: Aegilops speltoides; assembly: GCA_021437245.1. Lineage (NCBI taxonomy): Eukaryota > Viridiplantae > Streptophyta > Magnoliopsida > Poales > Poaceae > Aegilops > Aegilops speltoides. Next base: position 80,400,300 of record CM038146.1, on the reverse strand, counting down.
TTGACCTGTAAGTCTATAATGTTTTTATAGCTGGATATTTTAGAGAGGTAAAAATTCCAGTTTGCCATTCCTTCATTTTGTTTATCTCACATGCCTGACGCTGACAGTGACCCACTGTTGATTATCGTCATCATACTTCTTCAACCTGCTTAGCTAGTACAAATACAATACATAACGCATATGAGATGTCCCATACTGGAGTTGTTTGTGTACCGTATGGCAAAATCGCCACTCAAGTACACAAAGATGCATAAAGTTGCAAAGTCTAGTAATGTAACATGACATTCTGTAGCGTATAATGTACACTCTCCATTTCAACATGTTTATGCCTTCACAACATTTTCCCCATAACTTCTAACTTGGTATATTGTTCTGCAGAAAAATCACAATGGAGCACAAATGGTCATGTCGCAAATGCAGATTGCTGGAGTAAAACCAGACTCTGAAACATTCAGTTATTTGATCTCAAACTGTGATTGTGAGGAGAAAATATCAAAGGTTTGCATGTACCTGATCATTTGCTGTTGGCACTGTTCCTGTATCCTGGTTCAAATAGAAGTTCTACTGCTCCATGCGCGTACTGTCAATTACCACCTCCTTTGATTACCCATTCGTTCCTGGTGACATCACCTACATTATACCACATCGATAAATTCCTCATCACACAGCGTTCGGATCCTGCTCTATGACCTATAATGTTCCTTCAAGTTTCGATGGTACAAATCCATTGCTATTCATGGTTCCCGCTGACATAACTTCTGGCTATTGAATTGTTGACAGTACCTGGATGAACTAAGGCGAGATGGAGTTCAAATGACCAAGCATGCATATATGGCACTAATTAATGCATATTCAAGACTTGGGAATTTTGACATGGCCAAACAGGTAAATTATGATCGCTGATTATGATTAGAATTTCCACCCATTTTTCTGCACCTTCAGTCTTCCACGTTCCAATTCTTCTCGCACATGATACACTGCATCTCTTAGTTAGATACATGTTAATGGTTATTACTGCTAAATTCTAATGTAAGCAACTAAGGAAAATATTTTGTTCGATGTGCTTACAACCATTCTTGTTTCATTAGGTTGCCCTGGATAAGGAAATACCACCTAAGTGCCTCAGTGAAGTAAGAAGCGCGCTTGTAGGAGCGCTTGCATCGAATGGGAAGGTATCAGATGGACTTGAATTGTTTGACGAAATCAAGCAATCCGGAGGCTACCTTGAACCAAAGGCTGCAATAGCCCTGATTGTAAGTAAAATCTGTGACACCTTCCCTGTCAAAACTTGAGATGAGTGGTGCCTGCATGCTTCCATTCTCTTTTGCTCTTATTTCCATTGCTTATAGTATCGTATTTGCTTCTGCAGGAGCATACTCAAACAGAAGACCAGCTAGATAGACTGTATCAACTTCTGGAGGAGGTGAACGAGCCAGGCATGTGGTTTGATGGGTGCGGCAGAGTGCTTCAATACTGTGTTCAGCACAATCACCCCGAGTATGCTAATTGATGCTCCTATTTAAGCAACTGAATTTCTACTGCTATTTAGTTAACTTTCCACTCACTATCTCCGCAAAAATAAATCCACTTACTATTTATTTGATACATTTGCCAGTGCCGCTGTTGATTTACTTAAGCAACTGAAGGAGACAAATGAAATGAGTACATACATGATTGTTGATCAGGTATTTATCCGACCTTTCTTAAAGGGGCACCTGATAGATCTTCTGATTTCCCTTAGTTTGATCAAAAGTGTGTATATTTCATCTTATAATTGAAGTGACCTCTTTTGGAATTGCACACACCATCTTTAATTTACTGAAGAGTTTTTGCATGATAATAGTTGATCTAGGGGATATCGATAGATTACGGCTTCCAGATGCAATAGTTGTTCATTGCTTTGCAACTTTTCTATCTTGTTTAACCCATTACACTTTTACTAGGGATTGTATCAATAGTAGATTCGTTTTATTTGGTTGAGCAGCGTTGAGCTATGTTTTTCCATTGCATATCTTTTGTTCTCTCTGTGTTGAAAATGGAACCTTTTGTTATGTTGCCGGATATGTGTTTGATTTTTATGTTATATACTCACTTTTTCCTATTGGGTTATGTTTTTTTTTCCTGTAGGGCTTAATGTTTGATGTCATCTCACTTGTTTATTTTCTGCTGATTAGTTCAGAGATTCATTTCAGAGTAACTAGCGTGACATTTTGAATAACCAAACCTTGATTTCTTCATGAACCAAAATCTTTTGAGATTTATCTCTCGTTTTAACTTTACTTTTTGTTTACTTGTATGAACGGGTCTGAAGGTCTTCTGCCAAATATGGGAAATGGAGCCTGTAAATTTGGATGTTGGAATGGAGCTTCTCCGTGCTGTCAAAGAGCTCGGGCTAAATGTTTCTCGGACAAGCCTTGATTTTCTTCTCAGCGCATGTGTGAAGGCAAAGGATTCACAACGTGCCCAGCAGATCTGGGAAGAATATGAATCCTCTGGCCTTCCACACAACGTGTTGACTTCCTTGAGGTTGGTTTCTTTACCTGGGAGGGACATAAGTTGAGAATTCATTATGCTGTAGAATGCTGGCTTGATTTTCCTCAGGGAGCTGGGCAAGCTCCATTTAGGCAATGTGATATCATGATCAGTGTGCTCGCTTTGACACCTTGTCCAATTTCTTCTCGTGGGATATCCATTTCAAACATGACATTTTTGTATGCAGGATGTACCAGGCTCTTGCTTCGTCTGCCCAGAGGTCGGCAGCAAAGAAGTTGTACAAAACAATACCAAAGGAGGATCCTCATGTGCGCTGCATACTAGATTCTTGCAAAATAACATATAACTGGAAGCGCGGTAAACGTAAAGCTGCCACTGAGCCCAGTCCAGGAAAACAAGAGGTATAAGGGATGCATCCCACTGCCACTTCTGTTACAATGAAATACTAGAATGAAATGGAGCCCCAATTGCTCCCTTCATTATCCACTATCATTCTTTACTGATAAAACCGTCTACCATTTCTTCTAATTGTTTGGCCGGTCACTCACGAACCTGGTAGAAACATGGATTACATTTACATTTAGAGAAACTTCATGTGACTCGGTTGAAAGCCGAAATCCGTTTCAAATTGAAGCCAAACAGACAAAAGACTGGCCACCCACATAATAGACTTTTCTGAGCACGTCCTATCGTCTGGCACCCAGAATTACCTGCACCACTTGGAGGAGCTACAGTTTCTAGCCTGAAACTTGGTATCCTCACTGGGAGCCATTGCCAAAAGATCATGAGACCACTGCCACATTTTGAGCCCCTTTGCTGTGACCACTTACCACCACTCCTGCACTGTGTGCCCCACTTGTCTTAATGGCCAACGTGTGACCACAACAAGAGGTTGTTCACAGTGAAACAATCACCGCCCCCACAGCCTCACCAACCAGAGAAAAAGATTTGATGACCGGTTTGGATTTGGGGAGTAGGGGGCTGGTTGGAGCATGCACAGTTAGGAGTGCAAGGGAGAGAGGTCAACTGTGTCAAATTACTGATATCAAGCAAATGACTGCATTCGTACGCATAACATAGGTTTAAAAGCATAAAAAGCTGCAGGCATGGCTGTTTGAACTCTGGTTTTCATTTGCCTTCTTACCTGCTGGCTGGGGCCTCATGTAGGGATTACGAAGGGCTAATTATTTGCTGATTTCATTCTATGCAACTGCAAGAGGACACATGCATCTGGTTTCGAAAACGTGCATATAAGTTTGGATAAACTCAAAATCGAAAGAGGAAGAACACAGACCTTGCAAATTTCCTTTTTTCTTTTGCTTTACCCTTTCCTTTCCATACCTTGTATGGTTCCTGACGGGAACCTAACATGGCAATGTTTAAGAAAATTGTACGCTGGCCCTAGAGAAAGCAAGAAAGGAAGACCCCCACATACACCAGATAAGATGAATGGTCCAGAGAAATGCAATGCTTGTGGTGTTCCAAGCCATGCTTTATGTTTGGTACAGGCACGCACTGCCTGTCGAAGATATGCGATGCCTTGGGAGTTTAGATATGCTGAAAATGAGAGGCCGGTTTTATGTTCCCAACCGAAAATAATAATCAAGGAATCAACAACAAGCTCAAGACGCCCGGACGGTTTGTCATATACCACCCTAGTCATCATACTCTTGGTCTCCATAAATAGGATTATTGTTCCTAGTCGTGTCTTATTTGCACTCTCTTTTCCGCCCCGTTTTTGCATTCTTAAAGGTTGCCGAGCAATAGATACATGCAGAACAAAACAGGTTGTAATCTAGTTAAGCAGTCCTACCAGCCCAGTTCTGTATAATCTGAAACTTGGTTATGCTTTTGACCAGCTGGTAATGAATATAAGCAATTCCGCGCTGCTTGCTGGAAAGAGTTGCTCTATAGTGTTGCACATCGTATTCGATTTTAATATGCAGTTATTTAAGGTTGGCACATTTTAGCTGTAGACGATGGAGTCACAAACTTAGTGGGCACACTGTTACAAGTACCTTTGACGTAGAGGCATGCCCTACATCCAACCGAGAAAATAAGGGAAAAGGGAGGGGAGGGGTAAGTAAAAGGGAGAAACCACTTGGGAAGGGATGGCAGTATATGTTAGGTGCAAAACCAGCAGCTAGCCAGGATTCAAGCATGCAAGCCACTGACTAACTAACTAACCACCAGCACGCTGCGATCTTGCTTGTCAGATTGCAATGTGCCATGCCACTTCACTCACAAAGGCGCACAAACCTTTTTACCCCCCTTGAATCCCATCTCGTCTCGTCTCAATCTCATATATGGTCTGGTGTGTGTATGGTATGGTATGGTATGGTTGGAGAAGGGGTCCGGGATTTCTTCTTTTGCCATGATCCCAATCAACTTGTGCCGCGCAGGTGTATGTATCGCCCACAAACACACATCTTCCAAGTTGGCGGTCAGATTGGGGGGCCTGGATCATCAAACAGGGGGCCTGGGAGAATGGTTTTGGAGACAGGCGTAAATCGGTCCCCGCCCTCTCTACCGGTTTTCCTTTTCATTCTTTGTTGAATTTTCTCGTACTTTCAAAACCTTTTGTGTTGGCTTTCAGGCCCGGCGTAGACGAATCATACGCGGCACGAACCATTTTCGCTGAACTCATGGGAAAACCTGCAAAATGTGTTCCAAACAAGTCATCGGTCTTCGGGGGCGCTTTGCTGCGGGGTTCAATGGATCATCACAACGCAATGAGATTACCGTGATCCATGTGCATAGTGTTTAACTATAGATCAGCAGGGAGGGTTTCATTTCATTTGGGTGCGGTGTAGGCCCATATATCCAACCATCCATGCATGCACTGGTAATGCTGCTCAAGGGGCATGCATGCACAGCAGGTGTCATGTCCTTTGGGAGCATCATATGCATGCACAACCACAGCCTCACACTCACAACCACAGCTAAGTAAGCTGCACTGCAGCAGGGGGCTCCTAACTTTCCTCTGCCATGCTTTTCATCGCTGTGCAATTATGCCTTGGGTACTAAGAAAGAGGCACAGATTGGTTAGCGGACACATCAACCGCTGTTGACACATGCTGCCTGTTTGGCTGGGCTTACCTTAGCCTCCTCATTGTTGGTTGTGACTTGTGTGTCCTAGCTAGTGGTGTCACCTCGCCTGCGCTGAATTGCTCCTGTGGTCACAGCACATATCAGGATAGCGAGATGTACCCATCCATCACCAGGCACACCTTCCAAAGCGTGGGAGATACCAGATCCCCTAGATCTCTGCTTCCTGCCCACGTTAGGGTTCTAGGCGGGTCGACAAGATGCACCTCGGAGGAGCTTGATGGTTGATGGTGATGTTTGCTTGCTCTGAATTTGCGAAGCAGCGGTTTGAAAAAGGGGGTGTACTCTTATGTTCCCTTCCAGAAACCGTGGGATGTACGGGGAATGATGTCGCGAACAATAGGATATATAGATCTAGTTACGTCGTTTAACACAGTCCCATTTCTTGTTCCCCCAGAAGTCGAGGATGCTAACCGAATGGTTGATGGAGATGTGCACCTGCTCTCAATTTGTGAAGCTTCAGTTTGAAAAGAAAAACAATGTATGTCCCTATATTGACAAAATTTAGCCTTAAACCATCTCACTCCTTGTTGGTTGTTGATTGTTGACACCAGAAGTTTGGTTCCAGAGTTGAAAAGTCGGTGCTAGGGGAAAGGGAGCGCTGACAATTCTTGTTGTTTACTATGACATCCGGAAGAATGCCGTGGTGTCATGTATGCCAATTCTCTACCTGCCTTTCGTCACCATGAAAATATAAGTGGATCTTGATATTTTTATTTTCCTGTTGAAAAGGAAAGAAAGAAAGAAAGAAAGAAACAGAAAAGCGACTATATGTAGATGGGGACTTTGGCTGTCGTTCTTCGCCATGCCCCCGTAAGAGCGATGTTATATGCCAAAATAATCTGCTTTTTGCACCACAAGATATGAGTGATTTTGAACATATATTTCATTGGTATGTTTCTGCCTCCCAGCTGTAAAGAAGATGAAAAAAGAGGAAAAAGCAACTATACACTCCTTCCAAAAACCATACAGCCATTTAGCCTCCTTCGAGAAACCATGTGATGTACGGGGATCGAAGTTGCGAACTATAGGAGATATATCTAGCTACACAGTTTAACCCCATCCCATTTCTGGTTCCCCCAAATGTTGAGGATGCTAACATATTGTTCGATCGATCTTGTATAACCCTAGATTGGCAAAATTTAGCTTTAAACGATCTGAATCCTTGTTGATTCCTGATTGTTGACATCAAAGGCTTGGCTCTAGAGTTAAAAGTCGGTGTTTGGGGAAAGGGAGACCGCATGATCAATTCGTGTTGTTTACCATGACATGGCCGGATCCGGAAGGATGCCGTGGCTTCATGTATTCCAATTCTTGACCTGCCTTTCGGCGTCACAAAAATATAAGTGAATCTAGATATTTTTATTTTCCTGTTGTAAAGGGAAAATGAAAGAAAGAGAAAAGCGAGTGTATCTAGATGGGGACTTTGACTGCCGTTCTTCGCCATGCCCGTGAAAGAGCGATGTGGTGCCTTATATGCTAAAATTTGATGCACCTTTTGGCACAAGATATGTGTGATTCTCAACATATATTTTCATTGATATGTTTCTACCTGCCAGTTGTAATAAAGAGGACAAAAAAGAGAGAAAAAAAGGGACTATATCCAGATGTCGACGACGTTTGTCGTTCTTTCAAGGAGAGATTTTTGTAGAAAAAACCGTGTCGTTTTGTACGCTTTAGACCTGCTTTTCGGCACCACAAGATATGTCATGTGTGTGTGTGTGTGTGTGTGAATCTCGATACGTATTGCGCTGATCTATTCTTATTATCTCCTTGTAAAGAGGAAGAGAAAAGCGAGTGAGTGAGTGAATATACATCATGAGAGTGTGGTGTGGGTTGGGGTTGGGTGCATCATCCGGCTGGGTCGTTATCGCCCATGTTGTCGACCAGGAAGGTGGTCCGGCCAAGGTCGGCCTTGCTTGGGTGCATGGTCCGCCGCAGTCCAGCCACCCACGTTCAACGTACGTAACCAACTATTTTGTCCCGTATAACTTCGGTCCTGCAGTGCGATCCAACCCGAAACTACGATCTGCGCCGTATATAGTACATGCACTTAGACTAGCCACAATGGAGAGTAACATACACTAGTAACATACACATATCCCTAGACTATGTTACTACCTCAATAGTGGGCAGTAACATAAGTGTGGTAACATGCAAAGCTTCATTTATTAGGTTATAGACTCATATTGCATTGGGACATGTGATGTTACAGTAACTAGCTAAGTTACTAGTACTACATCTCTCCTCATTAACTCATTGCCATATAAGCAAATTTGCTGAGTTGGACTCGATGTTACTACCGAAGTTACTCCCATTGTGGCTAGTCTTAGGAGAATGTAATAAAGCTTGAGGTGCCCCTCTCTTAAATTTAGTTTCTTAGGCGAAATGAGAGGCTCCTCAGCTTGGTATCAAGTCTCCTGCCTTTTTTGATATTTGACAAAACGTACTCCCTCTGTAAAGAAATATAAGAGCGTTTAGATCACTAACTTTTGCGAGGGGGTATTATTTTAATCTCTGCCTGTGTAGGTTTTCGAAGAATTTATTTACGACACCGAAAGACCACAAACTATGTATGCTGGCAGGTGTTGAGTTCGAAACCCATAGGTTGATCATCGGAAGTTTGGAACTCACCTGCACTAATTGCCAACAACATGTATAGTTCTATCTGTCATGATTTTCTTTTGGGTTTTTGTACTTTTACTTGCTCTAATCTAAGAACCAATAAGAAATCATCACCTCTTTCGAGTTATAAGACGTTTTCAACATTTTAGTATGGACTACACACAGACTATATACATTTCGAGTTATAGGTAAGCAGAAGCATTAAAATCCGAAATCTGTCTATAACTATATATACATTTGATTCAGAAAAGAAAAAAAAAGTACATCTTATAACTGAGAAAGGAGGGAGGGTACGTACGTGGGGTTGGGTTTTACCTTTGCTTTACTCTAAGCCTTTGGGTTAATGTAAGACTGGGCCAAAGGGTTCGTGGCAGACAGTTTTGTATGACCGCACGAGGGGTCTCGTGCGACGGAGCTCGCATCGCATGCATGCATCTCAAGTCTACCGCTCGATCGATGCATCATCACGTGCAAACTAGGGACGTCGGCGCAAAAGACGACCCCGGCCGCGCCGTGCATGCAGGACACGCGTAGCCCTTCTCTTTTGGTTGTCCTGCTGCTGCAGGTTTAAACTTGCATATACATACATACGAAAGACTTATATAAGTCGTCTTTATAGAAATTTCACTATGAACTACATACGAAACAAAATGGATGAATCTACATTCTAAAATGTATCTACATACATCCGTATGTGGTTCATAGTGGAATCTCTTCAAAGACTTATATTTAGAAACGGAGGGAGTATTATATATACATAATTCGTGTGTCCCTGCAAGGGTATCTTTTTTTTTTCTCCATTTCTTTCTGCAAAGCTGTTTGGCCTTTGCAAACTGACAACACAACGCCAGACCCTACATGTTATTGCGTTGCGTTAGTCGTCTGTACCACAATGCTGGTATTATGCATTCGGTTTAGAGTTTTTTTTTGTTCACGTAAAAACCATAGAAATGAGAATTCCAGAGGAAAGTGCCATGCAGACACATCTGGTTTGTAGGAAATGAGCAGAAAAATTGCGTTCCTTTTTCTGTGTTTTCGGAGAAAACTACATATAATCAAAGTTTTTTCTTCTTCGGAGGATCGGCACAGGGCAATTTTTAGGTTGGGAACTACCATCATATATTGTGAGCTATTCCTAATTTCTACATTTTGATTTCCTCCAAGCAGGTCCATGGGTCCAGGCTCTACGGAGCCGATAGGTTTTTCGTAAATGAAGAAATATATTTTGAAGTTTAATGAACTTCTTGGTTTTTTACAGGTAGTAGTTCATGTAGATGTATATGCAGGAAGCATCTACATGTAGACGCGATATTTTGTCTTTCTTTTATACTCCTTTGGAGATTTTTCTTTAGAAAAATTGAAATTTCCGCACTCCATGGAGCCCATGAGCTGAAAGACATTTCTACGTTTCTCTTTTTCTTTTTTGAAGTCATTTCTACGTTTCTCTTACTTGATGGAAAACAACTTTTTATCCCCAGCGTGGGCAAAGGGGATTTTTCTTTGACGATTATCAAGCCTTGAGCGTCGATCCAGTGCAGCATCTCACCTATCACCCCGCCCACAGCATCTGGCTCAAACACATTTCCGTGGTGATGTACGTTCTTTTTATTATCACGTGGTGATGTACGTTTCTGTGTAACACACAACACGACGAACCATGCCTGGCCTGTGGTAAGCTCAATATGGCATGCATTGCCAGTACGAAGACAAGGCTGGCGGTGCACGACGGACGAGCCGTACTTTCAGACCGTAATAACGTGAAATTTTTGACTACGGTCCCGCCGGAAAACACAGGGTAAAACGTGCGCCGGATCCGCAGTTTTCCCCGGGCTAGCTCCCGGGGTGAAACGGACTGACGGTCGGCAGCGCACTGAATGTGGAACGTACTACATTGCTGCCAGCTGCATGCAGCTACGCAAACGCAAGGTGGCGGTACATGATACACGCTTTTGGCTATCGGATGTCCTCTCCAACACGGCGGCATGGAGGGGAGGCTGCACTGTGCTGAATCTCTTCCCGGTCATGGCCCGGGAAAAGCGACGCCGTCGATCGGTGGCCGCATCCGGTCTTTTCCGCCCCTTTTTTCCCAGTTTCATCGCACTAAGGTTCACCGTTTTATTTTACGGAAAGAGGAGGGGAAAAGGAAAAGAGTTGTCTGGATCCCCATGCACGCGGGGCCCAGCGTCAGCGTCTGCTTGCCTTCGATTCATCATACGCACTTTCTGCGCCTCTGAGATTAATCTCAGCGGATGAGTTGTCTGGATCTCTGGTGGGAGTCTCGGTCAATTTCGTTATTCCATGCGGTGAGAAGATTCGAGGCTTTTGAGCCCCATATGGCCGTATGTGATGTGAGTACGTAGCGTCCCATTCAAGGGGAGGGGGCGTGCATGATTGGTCGTGATGTGAAATATGTTTGCCCTTGGAGTTGCATGCATGTTGATTGCTGTAGGGCCATCAAAGACATCAACAGCTGTGGAGCACATTGTATCTTTCTACGGTCAATAATCCTTATGATAAAAACTTGGCCTTTTTTTTGTTAGATATATAATGGCAGAGGGAACTTCTAGCTCGACCTATGCACAAGATGCTGCCGAAACATCCGAGGGTTTGACGAGCTACGCAAGTAGCAAGAATGCTACTACCTTTTTTTCAGTAAAAATAAAAAAAGAAAGAACAAACAGACGCGTCATGAGTTTAGAAGGAACTTGCCGAAAACCGCAAGGAGAGTTTCACTCTCACTACTAGCTACTCATGTTTTGATGTTGATGATAATATACATATATGAGACTAATCATATTTGTTAAGTATATCTCAGGTTTTAGTCCTTGAGGATTGATGTGTGGATCATGACTACTTACGTGTATAATGCTCAAGAACGGAGAAACAAGAAAAATAGCTTAGACTTTTTTTTTCTGTTTGTTCTTGTGTATGGGGATCCCGCACTATTAAGAGGGGACCATCGGTACCTATGAAAGACTTACTCAAAATCAAGAGATACTTCCTTTCTTTCACTCTTACACCCACAATATAGTCCTAGGCATTTCACCATATTGTCCACTTTCATTGCCCTAGGTTGTGTCCTCTTTGGTCTCTGTCTCATCGGATGACCGGTATTCACCGGATGTCCGGTCACTCATAGCTCACTGGACGTTTGGTACTTACCGGAAATCCGGTGTTTCTCAATAGAGCGTAATAGATGAATTTCCGATCTCAACCGGAAGTCCGGTGTATCCCATGTAGAGCCAAGTTGTCGGAAGACAAATCCTCCTAGGAAGTCCAGTCCTTCCTATGCCATCGGACGACCGTCTCTTTATGGAAATCCGGTACGTGTTCTCACCATAACCAAATTGTCGAATTTTCGGTACTTGCCGGACGTCCGATGCCTCACGTTCGGTACCTCTCGAGGCACCGGACGTCCAGCAAGTACCAGACGCCCGACAAATCATCAACCTAGCCACTTTACACTTCACCTATTCTTGTGCGTGTACCAACGGCTACGACCGGTAATCCTACCGGACATCCGGTAATCACCGGTCGTCCGGTAAGTTCGCAGCATAAGTGGCTCCAACGGCCAATTTAGTACTTCTACTATAAATACCCCTCTACCAATCTGGTAGAGGGTTGGCCATTGCATTAAATAGATTCTAAGAACCCTAGAAGTGCTCCCTCGCACTCCCTCACACCAGATTTTAGATCTCGGAAGCATTTGTGTGAGTTCTTGAGAGTTGTTCCAATCAAGTGATAGGTCTACTCTCTTTCCCTCTTGTGACCAAAGGAATTTGTAGATCACCTCAAGATCTACCACTAGTGGCTGAGAAATGCCTTCGTGGTGTTGTCTCAAGGGGAGAATAGCGTGAGCCTTCGTGGTAACATCCACCTCTCTAACGGTGACTAGCTTCCCTCCAAGGAAGTGAACATTGACATATATCCTTGTCTCTCGGTGTTGTAGTTATCCCTAACCCTAGCTCACTACTTGTGGTTACTTGTCTCTTAGTATATACTTTCACTATATTGTGCTTGCTTATTTTGCTACTTGTTGTAGTTCCGTAGCACTAGAATCACCTTTGCAATTGTTAGTCACACTTTCATATTCTGCAATATTGCCTAAAATTGCCGACTAACAATTAAAATTTGCAATTGTACCTATTCATCCCCCCTATAGGTCCATCTTGATCCTTTCATTGGTATTAGGGCCTCATGTTCTAATCTTGTGGCTTAATCGCCCTAGAGCGAGATGAACCCCGATGGGACCCCCTTGTTTCAAATCCTAAAGAGAAGGATGCACCTTCTTCGAAAGTGCATAAGTCCTTCACTTATGAGGATTTGGAACATGCCCTTGCTAAGAAAAAGGAGGAGCATGATGCCTCTATCGAGGCCTTGATCCAAATGATGTCGACTGCATTAACTTCGAATCCTACACCACTTGTTAATTCAAGTATTTTGGCTCCGGGGGAAAATGCGACTCTCCCCCCTTTGGGCCAACAACCTCCTACGAGTGATACCTCTAGTGTTTCATGGCTTTATGCAAATCTAAAGTGAAGAAACCAAAGCATAACCCTAGAGGTAAGCCTCCTTTTCATGATGATGACACTACAAATTTTTCTCTGTGGAGAGTTGGGATGCAGGTTCATCTTTGTTTCTCCAATGACGAGATGTTGGAGACTATGGAGAATGGCTACAACCCTGTCAACCCGAAGAATCTCACACTGGGTGAAGCATATGCCAAGAATCTCAACGACACCACAATTATGCTCATAAGAAAGGGCATGACACACAAGCAGAAGAGGCCTTACATTCATATCACAAATGCCAAGAAATTATGGGATAGCATTGTGATGACCAAGACCGGTACCACCATGATATGTCTCCAACGTATCTATAATTTATGAAGTATTCATGCCATGTTTACAATTATTTTATATGGTTTTGGTGCACTTTTATATTATTTTATTGACTAACATATTAATCTAATGCCTAGTGCCAGTTCCTTTTTTTTTTGTTTCGCGGAAAAACCATATCAAACGAAATACAAACACAATGAAAATTTATGGAGATTTTTTATGTATTATATGTGATTTTGGGGAGATAGAATTGAAGGAAATATGCCCTAGAGGCAATAATAAAGTTATTATTTATTTCCTCATATCATGATAAATGTTTATTATTCATGCTAGAATTGTATTAACCGGAAACATAATACATGTGTGAATATATAGACAAACAGAGTGTCACTAGTATGCCTCTACTTGACTAGCTTGTTAATCAAAGATGGTTATGTTTCCTAACCATGAACAAGGAGTTGTTATTTGATTAACAAGGTCACATCATTAGTTGAATGATCTGATTGACATGACCCATTCCGTTAGCTTAGCACACGATCGTTTAGTATGTTGCTATTGCTTCCTTCATGACTTATACATGTTCCTATGACTATGAGATTATGCAACTCCGTTTACGGAGGAACACTTTGTGTGCTACCAAACGTCACAACGTAACTGGGTGATTATAAAGGTGCTCTACAGGTGTCTCCGAAGGTACTTGTTGAGTTGGCGTATTTCGAGATTAGGATTTGTCACTCTGAATGTCGGAGAGGTATCTCTGGGCCCTCTCGGTAATGCACATCACTTAAGCCTTGCAAGCATTTCAAATAATGAGTTAGTTGTGAGATGATGTATTACGGAACGAGTAAAGAGACTTGCCGGTAACGAGATTGAACTAGATATTGGATACCGACGATCGAATCTCGGGCAAGTAACATATCGATGACAAAGGGAATAACGTATGTTGTTGTGCTGTTTGACCGATAAAGATCTTCGTAGAATATGTAGGAACCAATATGGGCATCCAGGTCCCGCTATTGGTTATTGACCGGAGATATGTCTCGGTCATGTCTACATTATTCTCGAACCGTAGGGTCCGCACGCTTAAGGTTTCGATGCGATGCTTATATTATGAGTTTATGTATTTTGATGTACCAAGGTTGTTGAGTCCGGATATGATCACGGACATGACGAGGAGTCTCGAAATGGTCGAGACATAAAGATTGATATATTGGACAGATATATTTGGACACCGGAAAGGTTCCGGAGAAGTTTGGAGCTCCGGAGGTTACTGAACCCCGGGAGGTATATGGGCCTTATTGGGCCCATGCGGAGGAAGGAGAAGGAACAAGGGAGGGGCGCCCCAAGCCCAATCCGATTGGGGATGGGGCCGGCCCCCTTCTTTCTCCTCCCCTCTTCCTATTCCTACGACTAGTACTACTTCCTAATACTAGTACTCCTTCCTTCCCCCTCCAAATAAGATAAGGAAAAGAGAGGGAAACCTACTTGGAGTAGGTTTCCCCCTCCCTATGGCGCGCCCCCTTTGTGGCCGGCCACCTCCTCCCTCCCTCCTTTATATACGGGGGTACGGGGGCACCCTAGGACACACAAGTTGATCATTGAGATCGTTCCTTAGCCGTGTGCGGTGCCCCCCTCCACGATATTACACCTCGATCATATTGTAGCGGTGCTTAGGCAAAGCCCTACAACAGGAGAACATCAAGATCGTCACCACGCCGTCAGGCTGACGGAACTTTCCCTCGGAGCCTCTACTGGATTGGAGATCGAGGGTGCGTCATCGAGCTGTACGCGTGTCAAGAACTCGGAGGTGCCGGAGTAACGGTGCTTGGATCGGTTGGACTGGGAGGACGTACGACTACTTCCTCTACGTTGTGTCAACGCTTCTGCTTCGGTCTACGATGGTACGTAGGCAACACTCTTCCCTCTCGTTGCTATGCATCACCATGATCTTGCGTGTGCGTAGGAAAATTTTGAAATTACTACGTTACCCAACAGTGGCATCCAAGCCTAGGTTTTTATGGTTTGATGTTATATGCACGAGTAGAACACAAGTGAGTTGTGGGCGATATAAGTCATACTGCTTACCAGCATGTCATACTTTGGTTCGGCGGTATTCTTGGATGAAGCGGCCTGGACCGACATTACGCCAGCGTCTTTACGCGAGACTGGTTTTACCGTCGTGCTTTGCACACGGTGACTAGCGGTGTCGGTTTCTCCAACTTTAGTTGAACCGAGTGTGCTACGCCCGGTCCTTGCGAAGGTTAAAACAGCATCAACTTGACAAACTATCGTTGTGGTTTTGATGCGTGGTGAGATTGGTTCTTGCTTAAGCCCGTAGCAGCCACGTAAAACTTGCAACAACAAAGTAGAGGACGTCTAACTTGTTTTTGCAGGGCATGTTGTGATGTGATATGGCCAAGACATGATGCTATATTTTATTGTATGAGATGATCATGTTTTGTAACCGAAGTTACCGCAATCGGCAGGAGCCATATGGTTGTCGCTTTATTGTATGAAATGCAAGCGCCATAATTGCTTTACTTTATCACTAAGCGGTAGCGATAGTCGTAGAAGCAATAGATGGCATAAACGACAACGATGCTACGATGGAGATCAAGGTGTCGCGCCGGTGACGATGGTGATCATGATGGTGCTTCGGAGATGGAGATCACAAGCACAAGAAGATGATGGCCATATCATATCACTTATATTGATTGCATGTGATGTTAATCCTGTTGGGGAACGTAGTAATTTCAAAAATTTTCCTACGCACACGCAAGATCATGGTGATGTATAGCAACGAGAGGGGAGAGTGTTGTCCACATACCCTTGTAGACCCGGCGGAAGCGATCACAACGTAGAGGAAGTAGTCGACGTTCTCCTCGCGATCCGACCGATCCCGCGCCGTTACTCGACGCCCCGAGTTCTTGACACACGTACAGCTCGATGGCGTCCCTCGTACTCGATCCAGCCGAGTGTCGAGGAGAGTTCCACAAGACGACGGCGTGGTGGACGATCTTGATGTTTCACGGCGCGGGGCTTCGCTTAAGCTTCGCGACAGTATAACCGAGGTGGAATATGGTGGAGGGGGCACCGCACACGGCTAAGGAACGATCTCACGATCAACTTGTGTGTTCCAAGGTGCCCCCTGCCCGTATATAAAGGAGCCAGGGGAGGGGCCGCGCCAAGGGAGGCGCTACTGGGAGTCCTACTCCTCTGGGAGTAGGATTCCCCCAATCCTAGTTGGACTAGGATTCCTGAGGGGAAAGAGAGAGAGGGGGGCGGCCCTTCTCCTAGTCCTAGTAGGACTAGGGAAGGGGAAGGCGCGCGCCACCTTGGGCTGCCCTTCTCCTTTCCACCAAGGCCCATCGAGGCCCATTTACCTCTGGGGGTTCCGGTAACCTCCGGTACTCCGATAAATTCCGTTTTACCCGAACCATTCGAACTCCAAACATAGGCTTCCAATATATCAATCTTTATGTCTCGACCATTCCGAGACTCCTCGTCATGTCCGTGATCACATCCGGACTCGAACTCCTTCGGTACATCAAAATACATAAACTCATAATAACCGCCATCGAAACCTTAAGCGTCATGGACCCTACGGTTCGAGAACAATGTAGACATGACCTAGAACTATTCACGGTCAATAACCAACAGCGGATCTGGATGCCCATATTGGTTCCTACATATTCTACGAAGATCTTTGTCGGTCGAGACCGCATAACAACATACGTTGTTCCCTTTGTCATCGGTATGTTACTTGCCCGAGATTCGATCGTCGGTATCCAATACCTAGTTCAATCTCGTTACGGCAAGTCTCTTTACTCGTTCCGTAATACATCATCTCACAACTAACTCATTAGTTGTAGTGCTTGCAAGGCTTAAGTGATGTGCATTACCGAGAGGGCCCAGAGATACCTCTCCGACAATCGGAGTGACAAAACCTGATCTCGAAATACGCCAACCCAACATTTGCCTTTGGAGACACCTGTAGTACTCCTTTATAATCACCCAGTTACGTTGTGACGCTTTGGTAGCACCCAAAGTGTTCCTCCGTAAACGGAGTTGCATAATCTCATAGTTACGTGAACATGTATATGTCATGGATAAAAGCAAGAGCAACATACTAAGCGATCGTGTGCTAAGCTAATGGAATGGGTCATGTCAATCGATCATTCTACTAATGATGTGACCTCGTTAATCAAATAACAACTCTTTTGTTCATGGTTAGGAAACATAACCATCTTTGATTAACAAGCTAGTCTAGTAGAGGCATACTAGTGACATCTTGTTTTGTCTATGCATTCACACATGTATCATGTTTCCGGTTAATACAATTCTAGCATGAATGATAAACATTTATCATGAAATAAGGAAATAAATAATAACTTTATTATTGCCTCTAGGGCATATTTCCTTCAGCTCCCACTTGCACTAGAGTCAATAATCTAGATTACATAGTAATGATTCTAACACCCATGGAGCCTTGGTGCTGATCATGTTTTGCTCGTGGAAGAGGCTTAGTCAACGGTTCGCAACATTCAGATCCGTATGTATCTTGCAAATCTCTATGTCTCCCACGGACTAAGTCCGGATGGAATTGAAGCGTCTCTTGATGTGCTTGGTCCTCTTGTGAAATCTGGATTCCTTTGCTAAGGCAATTGCTCGATATTGTCACGAAGATTTTCATTGGACCCGATGCACTAGGTATGACACCTAGATCGGATATGAACTCCTTCATCCAGACTCCTTCATTAGCCGCTTCGGCTGCTATGTACTCCGCTTCACATGTAGATCCAGCTACGACGCTTTGTTTAGAACTGCACCAACCGACAGCTCCTCCGTTTAGTGTAAATCGTATCCGGTCTGCGATTTAGAATCGTCGGATCGGTGTCAAAGCTTGCATCAACGTAACCGTTTTATGAGCTCTTTGTCACCTCCATATCGAGAAACATATCCTTAGTCCTTTTCGGTATTTCAGATGTTCTTGACCGCTGTCCATGATCCACTCTGGATTACTTTGGTACCTCCTGCTAGGCTTATAGCAAGGCACACATCAGTCCGGTACACAAGATTGCATACATGATAGAGCCTATGGCTGAAGCATAGGAACATCTTTCATTTTCTCTCTATCTTCTGCAGTGGTCGGGCATTGAGTCTGACTCAACTTCACACCTTGTAACACAGGCAAGAACCCTTTCTTTGCTTGATCCATTTTGAATTTCTTCAAAACTTTGTCAAGGTATGTGCTTTGTGAAAGTCCAATTAAGCGTCTTGATCTATCTCTATAGATCTTAATGCCCAATATGTAAGCAGCTTCACCGAGGTCTTTCATTGAAAACTCTTATTCAAGTATCCCTTTATGCTATCCGAAATTCTATATCATTTCCGATCAGCAATATGTCATCCACATATAAGATCGAAAATGCTCTGAGCTCCCACTCACTTTCTTGTAAATCTGAGCTTCTCCAAAAGTCTGTACAAACCCAAATGCTTTGATCACACTATCAAAACGTTTATTCCAACTCGAGATGCTTGCACCAGTCCATATATGGATCGCTGGAGCTTGCACACTTTGTTAGCTCCTTTGGATCGATAAAACCTTCGGTTGCATCATATACAACTCTTCTTCCGTAAATCCATTCAGAATGCGTCTTTACATCCATTTGCCAAATTTCATAATCATAAAATGCGGCAATTGCTAACATGATTCGGACGGACTTAAGCATCGCTTCTGGTGAGAAGGTCTCATCGTAGTCAATCCCTTGAACTTGTCGAAAACCTTTTGCGACAAGTCGAGCTTTATAAACGATAACATTACCGTCGGCGTCGGTCTTCTTCTTGAAGATCCACTTATTTTCTATTGCTTGCCTACCCTCGGGCAAGTCAACCAAAGTCCACACTTTGTTTTCATACATGGATCCCATCTCGATTTCATGGCCTCAAGCCATCTTGCGGAATCTGGGCTCACCATCGCTTCTTCATAGTTCGTGAGGTTCATCATGATCTAGTAGCATGACTTCCGAACAGGATTACCGTACCACTCGTGCGGATCTTACTCTGTTGACCTCACGAGGTTCTGCGAGAACTTGATCTGAAGTTTCATGATCAACATCATTAACTTCCTCACTACTTGGTGTAGGTGTCTCGAAACTGGTTTACGTGACGAACTACTTTCAAGTAAGGGAGAAGGTACTATTACCTCATCAAGTTCCACTTTCCTCCCACTCACTTCTTTCGAGAGAAACTCCTTCTCTAGAAAGGATCCATTCTTAGCAACGAATGTCTTGCCTTCGGATCTGTGATAAAAGGTGTACCCAACTGTCTCCTTTGGGTATCCTATGAAGACACATTTCTCGATTTGGGTTCGAGCTTATCGGGTTGAAGCTTTTTCACATAAGCATCGCATCCCCAAACTTTAAGAAACGACAACTTTGGTTTCTTGCCAAACCATAGTTCATAAGGTGTCGTCTCAGCGGTTTCGATGGTGTTCTATTCAGTGTGAATGCGGCCGTCTCTAGAGCATAACCCCAAAACGATAGCGGTAAATCTGAAGAGACATCATAGATCGTACCATATCCATGAAATACGATTCGACGTTCGGACACACCATTACTGCTGTGGTGTTCGGGTGGCGTGAGTTGCAAACTATTCCGCATTGTTTCAAATGTAGACCAAACTCGTAACTCAAATATTCACCTCCACGATCGGATCGTAGAAACTTAATTTTCTTGTTACGATGATTTTCAACTTCACTCTGAAATTCTTTGAACTTTTCAAACGTTTCAGACTTATGTTTCATTAAGTAGATATACCCATATCTGCTTAAGTCATCTGTGAAGGTGAGAAAATAACGATATCCGCCACGAGCCTCAATATTCATCGGACCACATACATCAGTATGTATGATTTCCAACAAATCTGTTGCTCTCTCCATAGTACCGAGAACGGTGTTCTAGTCATCTTGCCCATGAGGCACGGTTACAAGTGCCAAGTGATTCATAATCAAGTGACTCCAAAAGTCCATCGGCATGGAGTTTCTTCATGCGCTTTACACCGATATGACCTAAGCGGCGAGTGCCACAAATAAGTTGCACTATCATTATCAACTCTGCATCTTTTGGTTTCAACATTATGAATATGTGTATCACTACTATCGAGATTCATAAGAAATAGACCACTCCTCAAGGGTGCATGACCATAAAAGATATTACTCATATAAATAGAACAACCATTATTCTCTGATTTAAATGAATAACCGTCTCGCATCAAACAAGATCCAGATATAATGTTCATGCTCAACGCAGCACCAAATAACAATTATTTAGGTCTAAAACTAATCCGAAGGTAGATGTAGAGGTAGCGTGCCGACCGCGATCACATCGACTTTGGAACCATTTCCGCCAGCGCATCGTCACCTCGTCCTTTGCGGTGTTAAGCAATCCGTAGTCCTGTTTGAGTTGCAAATATTAGCAATGTAACCAGATCAAATACCAGTGCTCTGCGAGCTCTAGTAAGGTACACATCAATAACATGTATATCACATATACCTTTGTTCACCTTGCCATCCTTCTTATCCGCCAAATACTTGGGGCAGTTCCGCTTCAAAGGACCATCCTTGCGATAAAAGCACTCGCTTTCAGGTTTAGGGCCAGACTTGGGTTTCTTCTCTGAGCAGCAACTTGCTTGCTGTTCTTCTTGAATTCCTTTCTTCTTCCCTTTGCCTTTCTTCTTGAAACTAGTGGTCTTATTGACCATCAACACTTGATGCTCCTTTTTGATTTCTACCTCCGCAACCTTTAGCATTGCGAAGAGCTCAGGCATAGTCTTTACTAACCCTTGCATATTATAGTTCATCACGAAGCCTTTGTAGCTTGGTGGCGTGATTGAAGAATTCATCAATGACACAATCATCCGGAAGATTAACTCCCAATTGTGTCAAGTGATTGTAGTACCCGGACATTACGAGTATATGCTCACTAATGAACTATTCTCCTCCATCTTGCAGCTATAGAACTTATTGGAGATCTCATATCTCTCAATCCGGGCATTCTTTGGAATATTAACTTCAACTCTGGAACATCTCATATGCTCCATGACGTTCAAAACGTCGTTGAAGTCCCGGTTCTAAGCCGTAAAGCATGGCACATCGAACTATAGAGTAGTCATCGCTTTGCTCGCCAGACGTTCATAACATCCGGCGTTGCTCCAAAGAAGAGGCCTGTCACCTAGCGGTGCATCCAGGCGTAATTCTTACGTGCAGCAATGAGGATGATCCTCAAATTCTGGACCCAGTCCGTGTAATTGCTACCATCATCTTTCAACTTTGCTTTCTCAAGGAACGCATTAAAATTCAACGGAACAACAGCACGAGCCATCTATCTACAATCAAACATAAACAAGCAAGATACTATCAGGTACTAAGTTCATGATAAATTTAAGTTCAATTAATCATATTACTTAAGAACTCCCACTTAGAAAGACATCTCTCTAGTCATCCAAGTGATCACGTGATCCAAATCAACTAAACCATAACCGATCATCACGTGAAATGGAGTAGTTTTCAATGGTGAACATCTTATGTTGATCATATCTACTATATGATTCACGCTCGACCTTTCGGTCTCCATGTTCCGAGGCCATATCTGCATATGCTAGGCTCGTCAAGTATAACCCGAGTATTCTCGTGTGCAAAACTGGCTTGCACCCGTTGTAGATGGACGAGAGCTTATCACACCCGATCATCACGTGGTGTGCAGGCACGACGAACTTTGGCAACGGTGCATACTCGGGGAGAACACTTCTTGATAATTTAGTGAGAGATCATCTTATAATGCTACCGTCAATCAAAGCAAGATAAGATGCATAAAAGGATAAACATCACATGCAAATCAATATAAGTGATATGATATGGTCATCATCATCTTGTGCTTCATGATCTCCATCTTGTTGCACCACCATGATCACCATCGTCACCGCGCGACACCTTGATCTCCATCGCAGCATCGTTGTCGTCTCGCCAAACTTATGCTACTACGACTATCGCTACCGTTTAGTGATAAAGTAAAGCATTACAGAAGCGATTGCATTGCATACAATAAAGCGACAACCATATGGCTCCTGCCGATTGCCGATAACCGGTTACAAAACATGATCATCTCATACAATAAAATATAGCATCACATCTTGACCATATCACATCACATCATGCCCTGCAAAAACAAGTTAGGCGTCCTCTACTTTGTTGTTGCAAATTTTACGTGGCTGCTACGGGCTTAAGCAAGATCCAGTCTCACCTCGCATCAAAACCACAGCGATACTTCGTCAAATAGACTCCGTTTAACCTTCTTCAAGGACCGGGCGTAGCCACACTCAGTTCAACTAAAGTGAGAGAGACAGCACCCACCAACCACCTTTAAGCAGCGAGTGCTCGCAGCGGTGAAACCAGTCTCGCGTAAGCGTCTGGCGTAATGTCGGTCTGGGCGCTTCATCTCACAATACCGCTGAACCAAAGTATGACATGCTGGTAGGTAGTATGACTTGTATCGCCCACAACTCACTTGTGTTCTACTCGTGCAAAACATCAAACCATAGAAAAACCTAGGCTCGGATGCCACCTGTTGGGGAACGTAGTAATTTCAAAATTTTCCTCGCACACGCAAGATCATGGTGATGTATAGCAACGAGAGGGAGAGTGTTGTCCACATACCCTTGTAGACCCGGCGGAAGCGATCACAACGTAGAGGAAGTAGTCGACGTTCTCCTCGCGATCCGACCGATCCGGCGCCGTTACTCCGACGCCCCGAGTTCTTGACACACGTACAGCTCGATGGCGTCCCTCGTACTCGATCCAGCCGAGTGTCGAGGAGAGTTCCGTCGACGACGGCGTGGTGGCGATCTTGATGTTTCACGGCGCAGGGCTTCGCCTAAGCTTCATGACAGTATAACCGAGGTGGAATATGGTGGAGGGGCACCGCACACGGCTAAGGAACGATCTCACGATCAACTTGTGTGTTCCAGGTGCCCCCTGCCCCGTATATAAAGGAGCCGGGGGGGGCGGCGGCCAAGGGAGGCGCGCAGGAGTCCTACTCCTCTGGGTAGGATTCCCCAATCCTAGTTGGACTAGGATTCCTGAGGGGAAAGAGAGAGGGGGCGGCCCTTCTCCTAGTCCTAGTAGGACTAGGGAAGGGGGAAGCGCGTGCCACCTTGGGCTGCCCTTCTCCTTTCCACCAACGCCCATCGAGGCCCATTTACCTCTGGGGGTTCCGTAACCTCCGGTACTCGATAAATTCCGTTTTCGCCGGAACCATTCCAACTCCAAACATAGGCTTCCAATATATCAATCTTTATGTCTCGACCATTCCGAGACTCCTCGTCATGTCCGTGATCACATCCGGACTCCGAACTCCTTGGTACATCAAAATACATAAACTCATAATAACCGCCATCGAAACCTTAAGCGTGCGGACCCTACGGTTCGAGAACAATGTAGACATGACCTAGAACTATTCACGGTCAATAACCAACAGCGGGACCTGGATGCCCATATTGGTTCCTACATATTCTCGAAGATCTTTGTCGGTCGGACCGCATAACAACATCGTTGTTCCTTTGTCATCGGTATGTTACTTGCCCGAGATTCGATCGTCGGTATCCAATACCTAGTTCAATCTCGTTACCGCAAGTCTCTTTACTCGTTCCGTAATACATCATCTCACAACTAACTCATTAGTTGTAGTGCTTGCAAGGCTTAAGTGATGTGCATTACCGAGAGGGCCAGAGATACCTCTCCGACAATCGGAGTGACAAAACCTGATCTCAAATACACCAACCCAACATTTGCCTTTGGAGACACCTGTAGTACTCCTTTATAATCACCCGATTCGTTGTGACGTTTGGTAGCACCAAAGTGTTCCTCCGTAAACGGAGTGTGTCAAGTGATTGTAGTACCCGACATTACGAGTATATGCTCACTAATGAACTATTCTCCTCCATCTTGCAGCTATAGAACTTATTGGAGATCTCATATCTCTCAATCCGGGCATTCGTTGGAATATTAACTTCAACTCTGGAACATCTCATATGCTCCATGACGTTCAAAACGTCGTTGAAGTCCCGGTTCTAAGCCGTAAAGCATGGCACATCGAACTATAGAGTAGTCATCGCTTTGCTCGCAGACGTTCATAACATCTGGCGTTGCTCCAAGAAGAGTCTGTCACCTAGCGGTGCATCCGGCGTAATTCTTACAGTGCAGCAATGAGGATGATCCTCAAGTTCTGGACCCGATCCGTGTAATTGCTACCATCATCTTTCAACTTTGCTTTCTCAAGGAGCATTAAAATTCAACGGAACAACAGACGAGCCATCTATCTACAATCAAACATAAACAAGCAAGATACTATCGGTACTAAGTTCATGATAAATTTAAGTTCAATTAATCATATTACTTAAGAACTCCCACTTAGAAAGACATCTCTCTAGTCATCCAAGTGATCACGTGATCCAAATCAACTAAACCATAACCGATCATCACGTGAAATGGAGTAGTTTTCAATGGTGAACATCTTATGTTGATCATATCTACTATATGATTCACGCTCGACCTTTCGGTCTCCATGTTCGAGGCCATATCTGCATATGCTAGGCTCGTCAAGTATAACCCAGTATTCTCGTGTGCAAAACTGGCTTGCACCCGTTGTAGATGGACGGAGCTTATCACACCGATCATCACGTGGTGTGCAGGCACGACGAACTTTGGCACGGTGCATACTCGGGAGAACACTTCTTGATAATTTAGTGAGAGATCATCTTATAATGCTACCGTCAATCAAAGCAAGATAAGATGCATAAAGGATAAACATCACATGCAAATCAATATAAGTGATATGATATGGTCATCATCATCTTGTGCTTCATGATCTCCATCTTGTTGCACCACCATGATCACCATCGTCACCGGCGACACCTTGATCTCCATCGCAGCATCGTTGTCGTCTCGCCAAACTTATGCTACTACGACTATCGCTACCGTTTAGTGATAAAGTAAAGCATTACAGGCGATGCATTGCATACAATAAGCGACAACCATATGGCTCCTGCCGATTGCGATAACCGGTTACATGATCATCTCATACAATAAAATATAGCATCACATCTTGACCATATCACATCATCATGCCTGCAAAAACAAGTTAGGCGTCCTCTACTTTGTTGTTGCAAATTTTTACGTGGCTGCTACGGGCTTAAGCAAGATCCGGTCTCACCTACGCATCAAAACCAAGCGATACCGTCAAATAGACTCCGTTTAACCTTCTTCAAGGACCGGGCGTAGCTTTTCCTTGCCTCAACTAAAGAGAGAGAGCACCCACCACGGTCACCTTTAAGCAACGAAAAGCTCGCAGCGGTGAAACCAGTCTCGCGTAAGCGTCACGCGTAATGTCGGTGCCGGCCGCCTCATCTCACAATACCGCTTGAACCAAAGTATGACATGCTGGTAGGTAGTATGACTTATATAATACAACTCACTTTGTGTTCTACTCGGGCAAAACATCAAACCATAGAAAAACCTAGGCCTGGATGCCTTTGCTGGGGAGCGTAGTAATTTTAAAAATTTTCCTACGCACACGCAAGATCATGGTGATGTATAGCAACGAGAGGGGAGAGTGTTGTCCACATACCCTTGTAGACCCGGGCGAAGCGATCACAACGTAGAGGAAGTAGTCAGTCGCTCTCCTCGCGATCCGACCGATCCCGCGCCAACATTCGACGCCCCAGTTCTTGACACACGACAGCCTGATGGCGTCCCTCAGACTCCGATCCAGCCGAGTGTCGAGGGAGAGTTCGTCACAAGACGACGCAAGGCAGGCGATCTTGATGTTTCACGGCGCGAGCCTTTACTTAAGCTTGACGACTAAGATAACCGAGGTGGTGAATGGTGGAGGGGGCACCAGACACGGCTGAGGAACCATCTCACGATCAACTTGTGTGTTCCAGGTGCCCCCTTGCCTCAGATATAAAGGAGCCAGGGGGGAGGGGCCGCCAAGGGAGGCGCTAAGGGGTCCTACTCCCTCAGGGAGTAGGATTCTCCCAATCCTAGTTGGACTAGGATTCCGGAGGGGAAAGAGAGAGAGGGGGTCGCCCTTCTCCCAGTCCTAGTAGGACTAGGGAAGGAAAATGTGACCACTGGCTGCCCTTCTCCTTTCCACCAACGCCCATCGAGGCCCATTTACCTCCCGGGGGTTCAGGTAACCTCTTGGTACTCCGATAATTTCGCTTCGCCGGAACCATTCCGAACTCCAAACATAGGCTTCCAATATATCAATCTTTATGTCTCGACCATTCCGAGACTCCTCGTCATGTCCGTGATCACATCCGGGACTCGAACTCCTTCGATACATCAAAATACATAAACTCATAATAGCCGTCATCGAAACCTTAAGCTGCAATGGATCTCTACGGTTCGAGAACAATGTAGACATGACCTAGAACTATTCACGGTCAATAACCAGCAGCGGGACCTCGATGCCCATATTGGTTCCTACACATTCTCACGAAGATCTTTGTCGGTCGAGACCAAGATAACAACATACGCTTGTTCCCTTTGTCATCATCATATGTTATACTTGCGAGATTCGATCGTCGGTATCCAATACCTAGTTCAATCTCGTTATCGGCAAGTCTCTTACTCGTTCCGTAATACATCATCTCACAACTAACTCATTAGTTGTAGTGCTTGCAAGGCTAAGGCGATGTGCATTACCGAGAGGGCGAGAGATACCTCTCCAGAGCAATCGGAGTGACAAAACCTGATCTCGAAATACACCAACCCAACATTTGCCTTTGGAGACACACTAGTAATTCTTTATAATCACCCGATTCGTTGCCAGACGTTTGGTAGCACCAAAAGTGTTCCTCCGTAAGCAGGAGTTGCATAATCTCATAGTTCAGGTGAACATGTATATGTCATGGATAAAAGCAGTAGCAACATACTAAGCGCATCGTGTGCTAAGCTTAATGGAATGGGTCATGTCAATCGGATCATTCTACTAATGATGTGACCTCGTTAATCAAATAACAACTCTTTGTTCATGGTTAGGAAACATAACCATCTTTGATTAACAAGCTAGTCTAGTAGAGGCATACTAGTGACATCTTGTTTTGTCTATGCATTCACACATGTATCATGTTTCCGCTTAATACAATTCTAGCATGAATGATAAACATTTATCATGAAATAAGGAAATAAATAATAACTTTATTATTGCCTCTAGGGCATATTTCCTTCAAATCCTTTATGCATCTTATCTTGCTTTGATTGATCAGTAGCATTTTAAGATGATCTCTCACTAAAAATTATCAAGTAGTGTTCTCCACAGTAGGCACCGTGCTAAAGTTCGTCGTGCCCAGACACCACGTGATGATCGGGTGTGATAAGCTCTGACAATCCATCTACAACGGGTGCAAGCCAGTTTTGCACACAGAATACTCGAGGTTAAACTTGGCCAGCCTAGCATATGCAGATATGGCCTCGGAACACGGAGACCGAAAGGTCGAGTATGAATCATATAGTAGATATGATCAACATAAGATGTTCACCATTGAAAACTACTCCATCTCACGTGATGATCGGTTATGGTTTAGTTGATTTGGATCACGTGATCACTTAGATGACTAGAGAGATGCCTGCCTAAGTGGGAGTTCTTAAGTAATATGATTAATTGAACTAAAATTTATCATGAACTTAGTACCGATAGTATCTTGCTTGTCTAAGTGTTGTTTGTAGATAGATGGCCCGTAGTCGTTGTTCCGTTGAATTTTAATGCGCCTTGAGAAAGCTAAGTTGAAAGATGATGGTAGCAAACTACGCGGACTGGGTCCGAATTTGAGGATTATCCTCATTGCTGCCTGTAAAATTACGCCCCGAAGCACCGGATGGCGTCCCTCGTACTCGATCCAGCCGAGTGTCGAGGAGAGTTCCACAAGACGACGGCGTGGTGGCGATCTTGATGTTTCACGGCGCGAGGGCTTCGCCTAAGCTTCATGACGGTATAACCGAGGTGGAATATGGTGGAGGGGCACGCCGCACGCTAAGGAACGATCTCACGATCAACTTGTGTGTTCCAAGGTGCCCCCCCCCCAGTATATAAAGGAGCCAGGGGAGGGGCGGCGGCCAAGGGAGGCGCATACAGGAGTCCTACTCCCTCTGGAGTAGGATTCCCCCAATCCTAGTTGGACTAGGATTCCGGAGGGGAAAGAGAGAGAGGGGGCGGCCCTTCTCCTAGTCCTAGTAGGACTAGGGAAGGGGGAAGGCGCACCTGCTGGGCTGCCCTTCTCCTTTCCACCAACGCCCATCGAGGCCCATTTACCTCTGGGGGTTCCGTAACCTCCGGTACTCGAGTAAATTCGTTTTACCGGAACCATTCGAACTCCAAACATAGGCTTCCAATATATCAATCTTTATGTCTCGACCATTCCGAGACTCCTCGTCATGTCCGTGATCACATCCGGGACTCGAACTCCTTCGGTACATCAAAATACATAAACTCATAATAACATCCATCGAAACCTTAAGCGTGCGGACCCTACGGTTCGAGAACAATGTAGACATGACCTAGAACTATTCACGGTCAATAACCAACAGCGGGACCTGGATGCCCATATTGGTTCCTACATATTCTACGAAGATCTTTGTCGGTCGACCCGCATAACAACATACGTTGTTCCTTTGTCATCGGATATGTTACTTGCCCGAGATTCGATCGTCGGTATCCAATACCTAGTTCAATCTCGTTACCGCAAAGTCTCTTTACTCGTTCCGTAATACATCATCTCACAACTAACTCATTAGTTGTAGTGCTTGCAAGGCTTAAGTGATGTGCATTACCGAGAGGGCCGGAGATACCTCTCCGACAATCGGAGTGACAAAACCTGATCTCAAATACACCAACCCAACATTTGCCTTTGGAGACACCTGTAGTACTCCTTTATAATCACCCGATTCGTTGTGGCGTTTGGTAGCACCAAAAGTGTTCCTCCGTAAACGGAGTTGCATAATCTCATAGTTACGAGGAACATGTATATGTCATGGATAAAAGCAGTAGCAACATACTAAACGATCGTGTGCTAAGCTAATGGAATGGGTCATGTCAATCAGATCATTCTACTAATGATGTGACCTCGTTAATCAAATAACAACTCTTTTGTTCATGGTTAGGAAACATAACCATCTTTGATTAACAAGCTAGTCTAGTAGAGGCATACTAGTGACATCTTGTTTTGTCTATGCATTCACACATGTATCATGTTTCCGGTTAATACAATTCTAGCATGAATGATAAACATTTATCATGAAATAAGGAAATAAATAATAACTTTATTATTGCCTCTAGGGCATATTTCCTTCAAATCCTTTATGCATCTTATCTTGCTTTGATTGACTGTAGCATTTTAAGATGATCTCTCACTAAAATTATCAAGTAGTGTTCTCCCGAGTATGCACCGTTGCCAAAGTTCGTCGTGCCTGCACACCACGTGATGATCGGGTGTGATAAGCTCTCGTCCATCTACAACGGGTGCAAGCCAGTTTTGCACACGCAGAATACTCGAGTTAAACTTGACGAGCCTAGCATATGCGAGATATGGCCTCGGAACACGGAGACCGAAAGGTCGAGCGTGAATCATATAGTAGATATGATCAACATAAGATGTTCACCATTGAAAACTACTCCATCTCACGTGATGATCGGTTATGGTTTAGTTGATTTGGATCACGTGATCACTTAGATGACTAGAGAGATGCTGTCTAAGTGGGAGTTCTTAAGTAATATGATTAATTGAACTAAAATTTATCATGAACTTAGTACCTGATAGTATCTTGCTTGTCTATATTGTTTGTAGATAGATGGCCCGTCTTTGTTGTTCCGTTGAATTTTAATGCGTTCCTTGAGAAAGCTAAGTTGAAAGATGATGGTAGCAACTACGCGGATGGGTCCGTAACTTGAGGATTATCCTCATTGTTTGCGTAAGAATTACGTCCCCGAAGCACCGCTGGGTGCCGAACTGCTTCTTTGATGCAACCGACGACGTTAAGAACGTCTGGCGAGCAAAGCTGATGACTACTCGATAGTTCAATGTGCCATGCTTTACGGCTTAGAACCGGGACTTCAACGGCGTTTTGAGCGTCATGGAGCATATGAGATGTTTCAGAGTTGAAGTTGATATTCGGAAGAATGCCCGGATTGAGAGATATGAAGTCTCCAATAAGTTCTATAGCTGCAAGATGGAGGAGAATAGTTACGTCGGTGAGCACATACTCAAGATGTCCGGGTATTGTAATCACTTGATTCAACTGGGAGTTACTCTTCCGGATGATAGCGTCATTGATGAATTCTCCAATCACTTCCACCAAGCTACAAGAGCTTCGTGATGAACTATAATATGCAAGGGATGGATAAGGCGAGTCCGAGCTCTTCGCAATGCTAAAGGCTGCGGAGGTAGAAATCAAGAAGGAGCATCAAGTGTTGATGGTTAACAAGACCACTAGTTTCAAGAAAAGGGCAAAGGGAAGAAGAAGGGAACTTCAAGAAGAACAGCAAACAAGTTGCTGCTCAAGAGAAGAAACCCAAGTCGGACCTAAGCCTGAAACCGAGTGCTTCTCTTGCAAGCGACCGGTCATTTGAAGCGGAACTGCCCCAAGTATTTGGCGGATAAGAAGGATGGCAAAGTGAACAAAGGTATATGTGATATACATGTTATTGATGTGTACCTTACTAGAGCTCGCAGAGCACTGGGTATTTGATCTTGGTTACATTGCTAATATTTGCAACTCGAAACAGGGACTACGGATTAAGCGAACACTAGCAAAGGACGAGGTGACGATGCGCGTGGGAAATGGTTCCAAAGTCGATGTGATCGCGGTCGACACGCTACCTCTACATCTACCTTCGGGATTAGTATTAGACCTAAATAATTGTTATTTGGTGCCGGCGTTGAGCATGAACATTATATCTGGATCTTGTTTGATGCGAGACGGTTATTCATTTAAATCAGAGAATAATGGTTGTTCTATTTATATGAGTAATATCTTTTATGGTCATGCACCCTGAAGAATGGTCTATTTTGATGAATCTCGATAGTAGTGATACACATATTCATAGTGTTGAAGCCAAAAGATGCAGAGTTGATAATGATAGTGCAACTTATTTGTGGCACTTGCCGTTTGGGTCATATTGGTATAAAGCGCATGAAGAAACTCCATCTTGATGGACTTTTGGAACCACTTGATTATGAATCACTTGGTACTTATGAACCGTGCCTCATGGGCAAGATGACCAAAACGCCGTTCTCCGTACTATGGAGAGAGCAACAGATTTGTTGGAAATCATACATACAGATGTATGTGGTCCAATGAATGTTGAGGCTTGTGGCGGATATCGTTATTTTCTCACCTTCACAGATGATTTAAGCGAGATATGGGTATATCCACTTAATGAAGCATAAGTCCGAAACATTGAAAAGTTCAAAGAATTTCAGAGTGAAGTTGAAAATCATCGTAACAAGAAAATAAAGTTTCTACGATCTGATCGTGGAGGAGAATATTTGAGTTACGAGTTTGGTTTACACTTAAAACAATGTGGAATAGTTTCACAACTCACGCCACCCGAACACCACAGCAGTAATGGTGTGTCCGAACGTCGTAATGTCGTACTCTACTTGATATGGTGCGGTCTATGATGTCTCTTACAGATTTACCGCTATCGTTTTGGGGTTATGCTCTAGAGACAGCCACATTCACGTTAAATAGGGCACCGTCGAAATCCGTTGAGGCGACACCTTATGAACTATGGTTTGGCAAGAAACCAAAGTTGTCGTTTCTTAAAGTTTGGGGTTGCGATGCTTATGTGAAAAAGCTTCAACCTGATAAGCTCGAACCCAAATCGAGAAATGTGTCTTCATAGGATACCCAAAGGAGACAGTTGGGTACACCTTCTATCACAGATCCGAAGGCAAGACATTTGTTGCTAAGAATGGATCCTTTCTAGAGAAGGAGTTTCTCTCGAAAGAAGTGAGTGGGAGGAAAGTAGAACTTGATGAGGTAATCTGTACCTACTCCCTTGTTGGAAAATAGAACATCACGGAACCGGTTTACGTGACGTCAAAACCAACTAGTGAGGAAGTTGATGATGATGATCATAGAACTTGAGATCAAGTTAATCTGAGAACCACGTGGAGTCGAGCGAGAATAAGATCCGCACTGAGTGGTATGGTAATCCCATTCGGAAGTCATGCTACTAGATCATGATGAACCTACGAACTATGAAGAAGCAATGGTGAGCCCAGATTCCATAAAATGGCTTGAAGCCATGAAATCGAGATGGGATCCATGTATGAGAACAAAGTATGGACTTTGGTTGACTTGCACGATGGTCGGCAAGCAATTGAGAATAAATGGATCTTCAAGAAGAAGACCGACGCCGACGATAATGTTATCGTCTACAAAGCTCGACTTGTTGCAAAAGGTTTTCGACAAGTTCAAGGGGTTGACTACGATGAGACCTTCTCACCAGTGGCGATGCTTAAGTCTGTCCGAATCATGTTAGCAATTGCCGCATTTTATGATTATGAAATTTGGCAAATGGATGTAAAAACTGCATTCTGAATGGATTTACGAAGAAGAGTTGTATATGATGCAACCGAAGGTTTTATCGATCCAAAGGAGCTAACAAAGTGTGCAAGCTCCAACGTTCCATTTATGGACTGGTGCAAGCCTCTCGGAGTTGGAATAAACGTTTTGATAGTGTGATCAAAGCATTTGGTTTTATCTGAGACTTTTGGAGAAGCTTTGTATTTACAAGAAAGTGAGTGGGAGCTCAGTAGCATTTCTAATATTATATGTGGATGACATATTATTGATTGGAAATGATATAGAATTTCTGGATAGCATAAAGGGATACTTGAATAAAAGTTTTTCAATGAAAGACCTCGGTGAAGCTGCTTACATATTGGGCATTAAGATCTATAGAGATAGATCAAGGCGCTTAATTGGACTTTCACAAAGCACATACCTTGACAAAGTTTTGAAGAAGTTCAAAATGGATCAAGCAAAGAAAGGGTTCTTGCACTGTATTACAAGGTGTGAAGTTGAGTAAGACTCAAAGCCCACCACCGCAGAAGATAGAGAAAATGAAAAATGTTCCTATGCTTCAGCCATAGGCTCTATCATGTATGCAATGCTTGTGTACGGACCTGATGTGTGCCTTGCTATAAGTCTAGCAGGAGGTACCAAAGTAATCTAGGAGTGGATCATCGGACAGCGGTCAAGAACATCTGAAATACGAAAAGGACTAAGGATATGTTTCTCGTATATGGAGGTGACAAGGAGCTCATCGTAAATGGTTACGTTGATGCAAGCTTTGACACCGATCCGGACGATTCTAAATCGCAAACCGGATCGTGTTTACATTAAACGGTGGAGCTGTCGGTTAGTGCGATTCAAAGCAAAGCGTCGTGGCGGGATCTACATGTGAAGCGGAATACATAGCTGCTTGAAGCAGCCAATGAAGGAGTCTGGATGAAGGAGTTCATATCCGATCTAGGTGTCATACCTAGTGCATCGGGTCCAATGAAAATCTTTTGTGACAATCTCGGGCGATTGCCTTAGCGAAGGAATCCAGATTTCACAAGAGAACCAAGCACATCAAGAGACGCTTCAATTCCATCCGGGATCTAGTCCGGTGGGAGACATAGAGATTTGCAAGATACATACGGATCTGAATGTTGCGAACCGTTGACTAAGCCTCTTCCACGAGCAAAACATGATCAACACCAAGACTCCATGGGTGTTAGAATCATTCTTGTGTAATCTAGATTATTGACTCTAGTGCAAGTGGGAGATCAAGGAAATATGCCCTAGAGGCAATAATAAAGTTATTATTTATTTCCTCATATCATGATAAATGTTTATTATTCATGCTAGAATTGTATTAACCGGAAACATAATACATGTGTGAATATATAGACAAACAGAGTGTCACTAGTATGCCTCTACTTGACTAGCTTGTTAATCAAAGATGGTTATGTTTCCTAACCATGAACAAGGAGTTGTTATTTGATTAACAAGGTCACATCATTAGTTGAATGATCTGATTGACATGACCCATTCCGTTAGCTTAGCACACGATCGTTTAGTATGTTGCTATTGCTTCCTTCATGACTTATACATGTTCATATGACTATGAGATTATGCAACTCCCGTTTACGGAGGAACACTTTGTGTGCTACCAAATGTCACAACGTAATCGGGTGATTATAAAGGTGCTCTCTGTGTCTCCGAAGGTACTTGTTGAGTTGGCGTATTTCGAGATTAGGATTTGTCACTCCGAATGTCGGAGAGGTATCTCTGGGCCCTCTCGGTAATGCACATCACTTAAGCCTTGCAAGCATTTCAACTAATGAGTTAGTTGTGGGTTGATGTATTACGGAACGAGTAAAGAGACTTGCCGGTAACGAGATTGAACTAGATATTGGATACCGACGATCGAATCTCGGGCAAGTAACATACCGATGACAAAGGGAACAACGTATGTTGTTGTGCGGTTTGACCGATAAAGATCTTCGTAGAATATGTAGGAACCAATATGGGCATCCAGGTCCCGCTATTGGTTATTGACCGGAGATATGTCTCGGTCATGTCTACATTATTCTCGAACCGTAGGGTCCGCACGCTTAAGGTTTCGATGAGAGTTATATTATGAGTTTATGTATTTTGATGTACGAAGGTTGTTGAGTCCGGATATGATCACGGACATGACGAGGAGTCTCGAAATGGTCGAGACATAAAGATTGATATATTGGACGGATATATTTGGACACCGGAAAGGTTCCGGAGAAGTTTGGAGCTCCGGGAGGTTATCGGAACCCCCCGGGAGGTATATGGGCCTTATTGGGCCCATGTAGGAGGAAGGAGAAGGAACAAGGGAGGCGCCCCCAAGCCCAATCCGACTGGGGAGGGGCGCCCCCCCTTTCTCCTTCCCCTCTTCCTATTCCTACTACTAGTACTACTTCCTAATACTAGTACTCCTTCCTTCCCCCTCCAAATAAGATAAGGAAAAGAGAGGGAAACCTACTTGGAGTAGGTTTCCCCCTCCCTATGGCGCGCCCCTTTGTGGCCGGCCACCTCCTCCCTCCCTCCTTTATATACGGGGGTAGGGGGGCACCCTAGGACACACAAGTTGATCATTGAGATCGTTCCTTAGCCGCGTGCGGTGCCCCCCTCCACGATATTACACCTCGATCATATTGTAGCGGTGCTTAGGCAAAGCCCTGCAACAGGAGAACATCAAGGTTGTCACCACGCCGTCATGCTGACGGAACTCCCCCTCGGAGCCTCTACTGGATTGGAGATCGAGGGTGCATCATCGAGCTGTACGCGTGTCAAGAACTCGGAGGTGCCGGAGTAACGGTGCTTGGATCGGTTGGACCGGGAGGACGTACGACTACTTCCTCTACGTTGTGTCAACGCTTCCGCTTCGGTCTATGAGGGTACGTAGGCAACACTCTTCCCTCTCGTTGCTATGCATCACCATGATCTTGCGTGTGCGTAGGAAAATTTTGAAATTACTACGTTACCCAACAAGAATCAACGCAAGACGGTGCCCGGGGGCCCCACAAGGCAACAGGGCGCGCCCTGATGTTTTTGGGCACCTCATAGGTCGGTTGGAGCCCTTCTTTTGCCGAAATAAAGATGATTTCCAGATAAAAATCCCCTCAAAATTCTAGCCCAATCGGAGTTACAGATCTCCGGGAATATAAGAAACGGTGAAGGGCGCCGAAAATAGTCGCGAGGAACAGAAGACAACAGAGAGACCCAATCTAGGGGAGAGCTCCCTCTCTTCTAGAGGGCCAAGGAAGAAGAAGAAGGAGGAGGAGGGCCCACCCCCCTCTCGTCTGTTGGCACCGGGACACCGCCGGGGACATCTCCTCCATCACCATCACCACCAACGTCTCCTCCGCTCTCACGGTGATGTGTGAGTAGTTCATCCTTGAGGCTGAGGGTATGTACTAGTAGCTATGTGTTCAATCTCTCTCTCTCTCTCTCTCTCTCGTGTTATTGATTTGGCATGATCTTGATGTACCATGAGCTTTGTTAATATAGTGGAATCATATGGTGTTCTTCCCTCTCTATCTTTGTTGTGATGAATTGAATCTTGCCCTTTGAGGTTTCGTTCTTATCGAATTGAATATTTTGGATTTGAGATCACTTGATGTATATCTTGCATGTGGATAACCATGGTGATAATGGGGTATTCTATTGAGTCACTTGATATATGTTTTGGTAATCAACTTGCAGATTCCCTTGGTGACATTGGGGTAATCTAGGCACATAGGTCGATACACATTTTTTATCCTACTTTCTCTGATAGAAACGTTAGGGTAATCTTTGAAGTTCTTTGTGTTGGATTGAATGTTATGAATCTAAAATTGTTTGGTGCTTATCAAATAATTAACTCAGGGATACTTGTGGTGGCATTGGAGTTTCTAGGTAACATTAGAGTTCATTGATTCGTATCATATGGTGATTGTTGTACGATCTCTAGGTGTGTTTGTGACACTTATAGGGATGGCTCAATAGATTGATCGGAAAGATAACTTTGAGGTGGCTTGCTACCTACAACAATTTCATCTTATGTTCTTTGCTATTGATAAGAACTTTGGAGTGATTCTTTGTCGTACATTGAGGGATTGTTATATGATTCAATTATGTTAGCACTATTGAGAAATTGCACTAGTGAAAGTATGAAGCCTAGGCCTTGTTTCCAAGCATTGCAATACTGTTTCTGCTCACTTTTGTTACTTGCTCCCTTGTTGCTTTTGTTATTTTAGATTACAAAAACCTATATCTACCATCCATACCACACTTGTATCACCATCTCTTCGCAGAACTAGTGCACCTATACAATTTTCCATTGCATTGGGTGTGTTAGGGCATATTTCTCCCTAAGTGGTTTTGTTGATTGATGACAATGTGTTTGCGGACTAATCGTGTGCGTTGAGCATTTCAGACTTTCAAGAATATGTCACAAGAAGATTTGTGCCCCTCGGAGTCTTAAGTGAAGACGATTTTCTCTCCTGCGTTTCTTTTTTGGTGGACTTGAGTCGTAGGGAAAACCGTACTATCAAGATGGGGTCCGCATTGGAAAGGTTTGGGCGGAATCAACACGTACACTCTCATTTTGTACCCATCGCCACTTTCCGCCTCTTTGGAGTTTTCCATCTTTGTGTGTTGTAACAGTGGTGGAGTGCTGCAAGCGGTAGCACCGCTGCTAGTCCCGCTCGTACTACCGCTCGTGGTTGGGGCCTCGATTTTTTCGTGTCGGGTTTTACGGTAGTACCTCCTTTTCTTTACCATGCTACCTGTTTGCCCCTAGAGAACAGGTGGAAGTAGGAGCGGTAGTAGAGGCAATAGTACCACATATAGGCGGTAGTACCGCCCCTACCACCGCGGCTACCACCACCCGTTCCTCTGTTCTCCCCTGTTCCTCTACTCTCCCGTGTGCATCCTGTAGGGGGTGGTAGTACCGCTCCTGGAGCGGTAGTACCGCTTGCTTGCGGGCTGAGAGGTGGATAATGAAGGAAATATACCCTAGAGGCAATAATAAAGTTGTTATTTATATTTCCTTATATCATCATAAATGTTTATTATTCATGCTAGAATTGTATTAACCGGAAACTTAGTACATGTGTGAATACATAGAACAAACAAAGTGTCCCTAGTATGCCTTGCTACGTCTTGAGCTTGCCTTGGTTTTCCTTAAAGAGGAAATGGTGATGCAGCAAAGTAGCATAAGTATTTCTCTCAGTTTTTGAGAACCAAGGTATCAATCCAGTAGGAGGCTCCTCAAAAGTCCCACGCACCTACACAAACAAACAAGAACCTCACAACCAACGCAATAAAGGGGTTGTCAATCCCTTCACGGCCACTTGCAAAAGTGAGATCTGATAGAGATAATATGATAAGATAAATATTTTTGGTATTTTTATGATGTAGATTGGAAAAGTAAACGATGCAAATAAAAGTAGATTGAAAGCTTATATGATAAAAGATAGACCCGGGGGCCATATGTTTCACTAGTGGCTTCTCTCAAGATAGCATATGTATTACAGTGGGTGAACAAATTACTGTGAAGCAATTGATAGAAAAGCGAATAATTATGAGATTATCTAGGCATGATCATGTATATAGGCATCACGTCCGTGACAAGTAGATCGACTCCTGCCTGCATCTACTACTATTACTCCACACATCGACCGACTCCTGCCTGCATCTAGAGTATTAAGTTCATAAAGAACAGAGTAACTGAAAGCACATTTGCTCCCTGGGTGGTTTTGGTAATTAATGACAACATACTTTGTGGTTGGATTAATGCTTTTATCAAGTATGTTTCAGGAAATTCAATCACATTGGCATGGCAAAAGGACTGAAGAGGTGGACCCCTCAAAATGCTAAGGCAAGCATTGGCAAAAGCTCAAGACTCCATTTTTGGTTTAGTGATCCAAGATCACATTGAGTCTATAGGAAAGCCAATACTATTAAAAGGGGATGAGGTTATGATGATGATCTGGTTGCTCAAAGTGCTTAGTGAAACATCTCCTAAACTATCAGCAACTTTCACTGCCATATACACTCATAAGTAATCTCGGTCCCACCGATATTCCAAACTCAGTCACACCGAGATGAACCACCTCAGCCACAAAGCCAAACCCTAGAAAACTCGGATTTTCCGATTCGAACTCGGTCTCACGAAACTTGAGTTGCCAAGCTTCAGAACCTACATCATCAAATCGGTGTCACCGAGATGATGAAGTCGGTCCCACCGAGATTGGCAAGCTCTTGTCTTTGCATGAATCGGACTAACCGAGATTGTATTTTCGGTCCCACCGAAAACCCCAACGTTCACATGTTTTGAACTTTCGGTCTCACCGAGTTGTCAACTTCGGTCCCACCGAGATTGGTCAAATGTGTATAACGGTTGGATTTTGTGTAGAGGCTATAAATACCCCTCCACCCCCTCTTCATTCGTGGAGAGAGCCATCAGAAAGAA
Organism: Aegilops speltoides; assembly: GCA_021437245.1. Taxonomy (NCBI): domain Eukaryota; kingdom Viridiplantae; phylum Streptophyta; class Magnoliopsida; order Poales; family Poaceae; genus Aegilops; species Aegilops speltoides. The sequence continues at coordinate 80,361,131 of CM038146.1, read as the reverse complement.
CTACCACTCCTACCTTACATTTCTGAGAAGAGAACTACCTACCCTGGTGTTGAGATCAAGTTGCTCCACTCCCACCATATGAAGCTTGATCTCTAGCCTTCCCAAGTTGCTTTCCACTCAATCCTTTCTTCCACCACAGCCAAATCAGTGAGGAGAGTTGAGTGTTGGGGAGATTATCATTTGAAGCACAAGAGCAAGGAGTTCATCATCATCAACACCATCTATTACCTTTTGGAGGGTGGTGCCTCCTAGATTGGTTAGGTGTCGCTTG